>WPIO01000043.1:1800000-2375000 GCA_009760855.2 Cristatella mucedo
GTGAGCAAAGAAACTTTTGCTTGCTGCTCTTCTGGTTGGCAAACAGTTGTAGATCGAATACAAGTAGACAAGTCTAGCTGCAGATTATTTCAGCTAAATGTGAGTCGGCAGTTACGCATAGCTAAACGGAAGAAAAGTTGACTGTGGAGCTGATGTTTTGTCTTGTCATGTGCAATTTGGTACACAAACCATGATCCTGTGCAAATTTAAAAGATGTATCATAGCGGAGCTAATTTATAGGGATACGTTGACTAATACTTGTCTAAGATACTTGTTTTCCGTGGCCAGGAACGTGATTATGTTGTAATTTGATTTACAATATTTATAACTTCTGCAGTGAGAATTTTAGCAAGAAATTCAGTGACAAAAAGGGTTGGAGGAAATTGAAACTGTAAAAACGATTAAGAAATGTAATGTAATGCATCTTCGTCTGTAACTCCACAAAGTCATAAAGACCATGTGGATGTTACGCAGGAGAGTTTTGTATAGCGCACTCACAGCCTAAGCGGCTTTCGGTATGCATTCGTAGCCAACAGACTTCGTCTCACGCAACAAAGAGAAAGTGGGAAACACAGCAGAGTCAGGAGAACAGTTGAGGTAGTGAGTAGCATAGAAGTAGCAGCTCAGGACCGCTGAAAAAAATGTGCCATAGTCGGCAGTTGGAGAGTAGTTGTCATTGTATAAGAATTGTGGAAATGAGTTCCACAGTCTAGGACCTGCAGAGCTAAAGCTTCTGTCGCCAACTGTCTTTAAGCGGAGGAATGGGACAGCTAATTTATTGTCCACACAGGACCTCAGGGCGCGAACAGGCTGAAACTGATGCAGCAGTTCAGCTAGGTACGAAGGAGCCAAGCCGTGGCAGGTCTTGTGGGTCAGCGTAAAAACTTTGCTCTGTATCCTTTGCTCAACCGGCAACCATCCTAGCTCTTTCAGCAAAGGAGACACGTGCTCAAACCACTGGGACTTGAAAACCAGCCTTGCAGCCATATTCATTGTCCGCTGTAGTGGCATAATTGCTTTCTTTGGCAGCCCAGCCAAAAGGGAATTACAATAATCAAGCCGAGACAGAACTAAAGAGCTAGTTAAATTTTTTACAAGCCACTGTGGGAGACAGCTCCTAATCCTGGATAGGGTTCGGACGTGATGGCTAGCTGTAGAGGCAGTCTTCTGAATGAAGCTTTTGAAATTGAGGCAGCTGTCGAATACGACACCTAGATTACGAGCACGTGGTGAAGGTCGTACAATAGCATCACCTATTAGAACAGCAAAGCCTTTTAATCCAGCCACACGCTTAGGGTGTCCTATGAGCAGCAGTTCGGTTTTATCGTCATTTAATTTCAGGAAGTTTTGTGTGACCTGTATGAAAATGAAAGCCTAGATTGTGCTTGGTGATTGCCAGTGAACCCAGGAGAATACACACTTTTGAAAAGTAGATGAAAAAGCAGGGATGCCGGCGTAAGACGCACGCTTTAGACTTTCTAGATGAACGCTGTTTTTTCAATGCTCCGCAGTCTTTTACTGAGATATGGCGTAAACTACTACAGTGCAATGAAGTGAAAAACATTCAGGACAGAAGGCGTCAGATACGTTTTTAGGTTGTTGAAATCATCCATAAGGCTAGATCAATTTCTTGCCGACAAAATTGAAATGCGATCACAGAAATCTGAGATAAAGGAGTATTTGGTATTTGATGGGAGACTGACTACTGACACCACAGGTATCTTCTTATCAGGTGAAATCAAGACATTAGTTTGTAAGACAGCTTCGAGGGTACTGCCAGCGGCTTGAAATGAAAGGCCCAGCTTGTAATATATTGCAACTCAACCTCATGTTTTGAATGATCTAAAGTTGTGAAAGAAAAAGGGTAATTTTAACGTTCGTTTTGACACCTTATCTGACAACTTCTGCACCTAATTTCGTGCTCTGATTGACTCAGTGTCACTTCTGACTCGTGTGAATGGCCACTACTCACATCAAATGTAACACACTCGACCAAATTTTCTCATGCAACTGCACATTATAATTACTAATTATCAACAAATTCCGCTTAGCTGACCACATGCATATCTCACGAAGTCTTTAATTTGTGCCACCCTCTTCATTGAAAACCTTCTGTAAATCGAGGAACCTTAAGACCCTTGACATCGGTGCTGTTCGTGCGGGATTAACTGCTTCGTCTCTGCAGCTCAATCACCCTTCTTACCTGTCGTCACGGGTATATTACTACTACCTGACGATACATGGCATGCTCGATGAGGTTGCACCTCTGACTAAGCAGAGTATGCTGCACCTTCGCTCAGACGGACTTGGGTTTACCGCAGCCATTGAACTAGCTAGGTCCCCTAAGCTCAGGCTTGAGAGGGCGTACACAGTATCAGGAGCGACTGTCCACCAACAGTGAGAGAAGGACTTCTATGCATGTTTGCAATTGATCCTATCAAAGGCTAAACCAAGCTCATGCAAAAACGTAATTGGAAAAAAACATGCAAATACAAAAATCCTAATGTCGACGACGAACTCTTCCTTCACCACTGTCAAGTTAGCTTCTAACCTACTGATCCCTATGATGATAGAGCTTAAATCGCCTTTATCATCTTTGTCATGAAAACAGGCAAGATTAGAGAGGCTATCCGTAAGATGGAGGTATCCCACCAGGAATACCATGTCCCTCTTTTCCACGGTGCGCCCTGTGGTATACATTCAAAGAGTTCACTAGTGACCTCGTCCTGAAGTTCATATCACAATAAAAAAGACAAATAATTATCAGGACCATAATCCCACTATCCTGCTTCTACGATACTTTGATCTGCTGGTGCCCTGCTTAACTAGCATCGCAAATGTGTCATTAGCCTCAGGTCTTGTACCAAAATATTTCTAAAACTCTTTAGACAGGCCACTACTCAAGAAATCAACAATAGAACAAGAGAATTTGAGAAATATCCACCCAATTTACTTTCTTCAGTTTCTCTTATGGACATTGGGACGAGTTGAGGCGGACCAGCTGAACTCATACCGTGGAACTTCAAACCTTTCTATTAAGTTCCATCCTGGTTGTATATCTAATGACGCCAGAGTCAGCATTGGTTCCGGTGTGTAATGACCTATTTAGGAATTCAAACTTAGCTATATGTGTTATAACGCATCTCCATATGTTATTCATTAGGCCACTAAGACTATGTGGGTGTTTCGTGGGAGAGTTTTGTATAGCCCACTCACAGCCTAAGCCGCTTTCGGCACACATTCAGTAGCCAACAGACTTCGTCATACGCAACGAAAAGAAAGTGAAAAGCATAGCAGAGTCAAGAGAGCAGTTAAGGTAGTGAGTAATCTGGAAGCGGCAGCTTAGGACGGTTGAAAAGAATGTGCCATAGTCGGCAGCAAGAGAGTAGTTGTAACGTAAGATCGCTTAGGCGCGTTCCACAGTGTAGGACCTGTAGAGCTAAAGATTCTGTGGCCAACGGTCTTTAAGCACACAATTGGAACAGCTACTTTATTGTACATACAAGACCTGAGCGCACGAGGAGGTTAAACTGCTGGAGCAGTTCAGCTACGTATGGAGCAGCCAATCCATAGATGGCCTTGTGAATGAGGGTTAGAACTTTGCTCTGTATCCGTTGATCAACCTTCAGCCATCCCAGGTCTTTTAGCAAATGAGACACATAGTCCGACTCCTGGGATTTGAAAACTAGCCTTGAAGCGTTGTTCATGGCCAGCTGTAGGGACGTATCAGCTTTTTCGGCAGCCTAGCAGAAAGTTAGTTACAATAACTTAGCCCGCCACAGAACTAAGGAACTCACAAGTTTTTAGCAAGATATTGTGTAAGAGAGTGTTTAATATTAGATCGGGACCGGAAGTGATAGGTAGTTATAAAAGTGGTCTTCTGAACACTGGTTTTATAATTTAGACAGTTTTCAAAGGCGGCATCTCATTTCCGAGCGCACAGTGAAGGTTGAACGGTGGTATCATTTAAAAGAAGAGGAAAGCCTCTCATTCAGCCACACTCTTAAGGTGTACTCTGAGCTGCATTTCAGTGTTATCGAAATCTAGATGAAAGATATTTCCCGACCTCCAGGATCAAGGATCGGCCAGGGAAGCGTTCAATAGATCTTTTGTTGCAGAAGATTTCAGCGGCTTAAATGCAAACGACATTAACGCATTTCACTTAGCTCCCTCAGAGAACTTAATCTCTCTAGACACATTAAATTTGCTGCAAAGGAAACACGATTGAACGGTTAGCGATAGTAGGCCCAATTAATGGAGGGAACAACATGGCTCGGATTGAAATGCACTGGGTCAGCATGCAAGTTTGCTTAGTGGCACCATGGACAGTGTCAGCACGGATAACCAAATAACGGAAGCATCACCAGGACCCACTAAAATGCTGTAATAAATCCATGCATTAGTAGTTTCCTTTTACATGTGGACAAGTCCAGACAGCTAGTGCCTCAAGCCGGAAGTGAGTTCCATGCTTTGGAAGCATAACTACCTAAACACGAGGCCTTCAAAGGTTTTGGGATTTTTAACAGGTATGGATGGGTAAATAGATTCCGAAAAGCGGGACCTACGATGTGTCGTCCAGTGGGACAGTAGTTCTGATAGATAGGCTGGAGCAAAAAAATGAATGGGTTTAAAAGTGCTGGAAAAACCTAAATTTTGATGCCTTGCTTGACTGGGAGCCAGTGTAGGTCTGCGGGAAGCAGTGTGATGTGGCAACTGCAAGGCTCACGACAGACAAACCTAGCAACAGAATTTTGCACCAGCTGCAAGCCCCTGATTGCACCTGCCGGTAGACCAGCAAGCATTGAGTTACAGAAGTCAAGACGGAATGACACATATGTGTGAACCAATTTAGAATGGACATCCTTGGCTAAAGAAGTCAGAATTTTAGTGATGTTATGTAGCTAAAAGTAGGCTGAATTGACTGTGGAGCTGAAGCCGTCATTTAATACAAGGTCACTTTGGAGCATGAAACCTAGATTATGGGCAGAATTAGCAAGAAATGTGCTGGCAGATCAGATTTTGAGAGTAAGCCTTTCCGAGTTGTGAATCACACTTCCTTTGCCCATAAATAGTAAGCTGTTTTTATCATCATTCAATTTAAGAAATGTGGCATCCATCCATGTGCGTTGTCATCCATACATGCAGCAAGGGAGTTGAGAGAAATCGGCTTGCAAGAGGGCTGGGAAGGATGAAAGCAAATGTACAACTTAGTTTCATCTGCATAGACATGAAAGCCTAGATTGTGCTTGGCCACCACATCGGCAAGAGGAAAAGTATATACCATGAAAAGTGGCAGACCAAGCACGGAGATATGGAGTACCCTATATTTCAGAGGTTCCTCGGATGATCTTTGTCTATTCAGATAAACACTCTGGAGTCTCTCACGGATTTAAAACCTGAACCATTGCAAACAAGTACCAGTGATGCCTAGTCGTGATGAGAGCCACTGAAGAAGGACTAGATAATCGATAGTATCAAAAGCTAGCGAAAGATCTATTAAAACGAGCAGAGATGCTCTATCTAAGTCTGCATTCCACATTATGTCGTCATAAACCCGAAGCAATGTTAATGCTGTACAGTGATTAACTCTAAACAGACTGGAACTTACTAGCAAGGCTCATAGTTTTGATATTTTTAGTTCAGCTGGTCCGTCACGACTCGTTCTAGTGTCTTTGATAGAAACGGTAGAAAGAAGACTGTGCTGCAGTTGCTCAAGTTCTCTTTTTATAGCGTCGCTTTCATGTGTAGTGACCTGACTACAGCCTTTGGAAGGTGCTGGGACATGCCCTTAGGCATATTTACGACATACTGACACTTTCACGACATATTTATGGTGTTAGTTATGAATGCAGCAGCAGATCAATGCATTGAAAAAGCAGGACGATGGGAATAGGATCCGAACTAGTTGTCTTCTTTGATCAGGATATGAACTTCAGCACGAGGTTACTAGTGACCTGCTTGAATGTAAACATTCAGGTTCCGCACGGAATCGAGGGACCTAATTCTAGGGGGACGCTACCGTCCTAGGGATGGACTCCCTGATCCTGTTTTCCTGTTGAAAAAGAAGCCAGAGAAACGATCAGCTAAATCGTCACAGGGATCACTCAGTGAGGAGGATCACTCGGTTAGGAGATGGATGATCGTCGACTTAAGCATTTTTTGATGGGGCATCTGTGTATCAACAAGTTGTTTTTATTGAATACAGACTTGGCTTTTGCTCGGATCGATTCGAACGATCTACAGTAGTTCTCATATGCTCGTTGACGGACAGTCAGTCCTAATCCACTTAGGCTTTTTAAGCTTGAGCTTACGAGACTTAGCTAGACTTCTGTCTGTGGTAAATCATTAGCCGTCTGTATGGGAGTGCACAGTGGGCATTGCTAAAGGTTAACACCTGTCGAGCACGACAACTAGTGTGGTGTTGTAGCAATCTACTAATGATGACAAGTCAGAAGGACAATTGAGCAGCTGTGGTAAAGCCGATATTCTCACAGGGGTATCGCCGACGTCAATGGCCTTGAGGTTTTGTAATTCACAGGTGATTTGAGATGAGGAGAAGGAGGTCGCACATTGAAGTGTGAATGATACATGCATGCGGTCGGATAAGCAAGATTTAGTAATAATTGGTGATGATAAAGGGCAGTGATTTAAGAAAATGTGGTCCAGTATTTGACCCTTGATATGAGCAGGGCGAAGCACATGAGCAACGAGAGGCAGTGAGTCAGTCAGTGCACGAAATTCAGTGCTGAAAGTTTCAGATGAGTTTTCGAAATGAATAAGAAAATCACCTTTAATGATCAAGGACAGATTTCTTGTGCGCATAATCAAAATCTCGTCCGTGAGGCCAGAAAAAAATATTGGATAAAAGACGACTTGGTACCTGGTGGGCGACAGACTACTGCCACTATCGATAGCTTGTTGTAGGGTGAAATGAAGAAAATTGCTTGGAAAAACTGCTTCGAGGGTACTGCAAATGACTTAAAGTTGAAGTGTGAGTGCATGATAACAGCGAATTGAACTCAATTTGTCCATTGATCTAGGGGTGCGACAGAAGAACAAGTCAGCCAGAGTAGCCTCTGTAGTTGTTGGGCAGTTTGCTGATTTTAGCCAAGTTGCAGTCAAAGCGAATAGGTCCAGACCTTTTTCTTTAGTAATAAGGTCCCTTCTTACTGGGAGTTTATTGCATTTGAACAAGGATTCTAAAGACCTGAGTTACTATGAGCCGCATGAGGTATAACAGCAGGCCTCATAACCATAAAATTAGAGAGATCCACTGTGACGCTTGAGAAAGAACGTTCTGAGCGGATCGAGGCAGTGTTGCGAATACCGAACGGCGGGTCTTGAGCACGCAGGTCTCGTTAAGTGAGTGGCGTCTCAGCTAGCGGCTCTCTCGGACGCTTTTCTTTTGTTGATGCCTACTTTATGGATCTTGGCGACAGCAGTACCGTCTAGGAATGCATCTGCACTTCGAAAAAGAAGCGATCATAGGTTCCCATGATTTTATATAACATGCAGGTTAGTAGTCGCTGGTATTTCTAACCCGGCGTGGGAGACTTGGCAGCCTGAAGCAGAAGGGGGTTGTATGGCTGTAGGTACGTAATTTCCCACACCCTAGGACCAAACAAAAACAGGTAAGCTTTAAACAGGTCTTAGCTGTATATGTTTCCGTATACGATGTTTTCAAAAATTGTGGTTTTCGGAAGAATTATGCGATGGACAAGAAACGCCTGTAAGTTCGCTCGGTACATCACAGCAGCAGTACCATATAGAAGAATCAGAAAAATGCTGTTGGCAACTAGAGCTCACATCCCCCATGACTAAATGGCATGGTCTTTGATGAAGCGTGACTGCTTTATATTTCAGCTGCCACCATTTGCTATAGCTGTTCGAGCATTACTACGAGCTCTTGTGGACATCTGTTTGACTACTCCAAAGTTAGCCTCTCTCGGTGTAAGTCCGGAACATGCTATACGAAAATCAAGCTACGAGATGGAACGAGTAAGTTTCACAGCTGTAAAATCTAAATAATTTTATTAATTATCAAAATTGAATTAGAGGAACTGATTGATAATTCATAAATTAAATAATTTTTCAGGTCCTGTCTACGAAAGGGGCTGCGCCATCGGTACTAAAGTGATTCCAGCATGTTTAAACGAAGCGGAGGAGATTGGCGTGAATGATGTTGGTTACAACGTGACTTCTTGCTACTGTTCAAAATACTTTTGTAACTACATTACTGATTCAGTTTTGAGCTCGTGTAAAATCAATGGAGCCAACAGATCTAGCCCTGGTGATGTTAGAAATGAGGCTAGAATAATCATTTCCCAGGCACCTAGCATCATGATGTTTTCCTTAAGTGTTGGTGTCATTTGCCGCATCTGAACGGCTGAAGGAAGAAGATGGATAAGACTTCATGTAACTTTGCTGTAATTGTCACTCATCCATTTGGGAACACTTAGTATGCGCAGCTCTGAACAAATATTGACTAGCTACAACTACCTGGACTCATTTCTTAAATGAGAGTGAGGCAGTGACACAATTTATTAACTTAATTAAACACGATTTAGGATGTTTAAGCCTGGGATGCACTAAGCCATGCTCAAGTGTGACACCCTTCACGGAAGCTCAGCCAGGTGTTTGTGAGGCAAGTGTATTTGATCTGCAGCTGGATTCAGCCGAAAGCATCGATGCCGTCATTGAAGCAACAAAATTGAACTTAGGATGGTTTTCTGTGAGCATGCTTCAACGGGTATCTCCGTGCGCAGAGCCGTGGAGATTGTTTTCCATGAAATAAAAACGTAAAAGAATGCAGCGTGTTGGGTTCAGGCTTGAAACCAGCTTCGCAAGTGACGTGTCGGATAATGATATAGGAATTTTTATAGATTTCCTAGATTTCTACGCCCAGAAGCTTAGACAAAATCCACGGACTCCTTTTTAACTCTTAAACAGACTTATGGTGGCAGTCAGACCGAAAGCAAACTGATAAGGCGGTCAATTATTGACAAGCCTGCACTGAGAGGCCTTACTAACAGGAAATTAGTGGTTTGGCAGGCAGATTTCCCCCCTTGTTCGTTGAGAATGAGATCCCGTAAAATCTAATGTCACACATTTTCGTCGTGCTTTTTTTTTGGTTAAGTTTCTGTTGCCTATCCATCTTTACGCTTCTGTAGTACGCCGTTAAGCAGCCTCAGATGGTTCTGAGGTTCGGCTTAATTTTTTCTAGTGAGAACTTGGTATCTTTATTCTGACACTGGATATTGATTTCCGTTCATTAAAATATTGAACTAGTGCGAAGTTACAGTTCGAACATAATCAGCAGCAATATATCAAAACTGTTATCACAGACTTTTTACTGTAACCGGGAATATTTTGAAGACGCCAATTCAGTTACGCCAAGTCGTGGCAAATGAGCACAGGAAGTAATAGTGATGTCTCTTTTGGCTCTGTGCAGATAAGGCGAGCTAATGGAATGCCATTCACCCCAGTTGAGACATCCCATTCAAGAAATCAGTATTAAAGTTATTAAAGTCCTAAAATTTCAATGCTAAATGTCAATATTGAGGGTTAGCGAAGCTCACGTAACATACAAATTAGTAAATGTTAACAGTAACATTGAGAATAATACTACATCCGTATAACGCTTTCAGAAAACTGAATAAAATTTCTAGGAACTTTATAAATTCCGTATAAAAAGTATTAACAAACTATTGGTGGTAAAATCCGCCAGCACCTTCCACAGTTGAAGCTGGCATATTCGTACGAAAGATGAGTCCCTAAGTAGTTTGAATGGCTAAGTAAGTCCTTGGTGGGTCTTGGTCATTCGTTCTTTGAGTGCATATACCGGCTTACACTATTAGTGCAACTTGCGGATGTTACCTCCAGTATTCGGTAGTGCTTTCTATACTGTACAGCATCCGTTAAGTCCAAAGAAAGAGATTCAGTTGCCTTAGGGCGCCATACAAATGTATTATTATTATTATTATTATATAGCAAGCACCTTTCTTGGCCAAAGCAGCAGGCAGCCAAGCCACGCGGGTCAAGACGCCAAGCTGAGCCATGTGGGACTGAACCTGACCAAGTCAACTTGGCTCTCGGCCTCTGGCTCTCGGCCTTAGTGGAGGCTAAAGAAAAAGCTCTGCTCTGCTAATGATTTTACTTATACATTTGTTTAGGCCATCCGAGAACTTATTCCCTTTGTTAGAGACTCTACATTTGCTGTAAAGGAGGCACGACCGTCTGGTCAGTGGTGGCATGAACAATGACATAAAGAATAACTTGCTTGCTTGGTTTAAAGTTTGAACCCCGATATGAATAGGGTCATCCATATGAGCCGCAATAAAAAACGTGTCAGTCACTGCTCAAATTTTGCCGCTTATGGCATCAGACAGCCTATCAAATTGAATGGTGCAATCACCTAAAGTGTCGCAGTTTTGCCACGCACATAAATCTAATAAAAACTTTAGAAAAAACCAGCGGAAAGCCCGTCCATCCTATAATGCTGATTCCAAGCGCTCAGATAGTATCAGCAGCTACCATCGGCTCGAAAGAAGCCGTTCAAAGTGGATAATCCTAATTATAGGAACCGTCTTCACGTGACGCGTTTCGCCGCACGAGTAAATTTAATCAACGCTTTTAAAAAAGCTAGCCCTGCCCGTCCGTTCAGCTCATCCCTCCTACATTGCATTTCTGATGGCTCCAAGTTTCCAAGAAAGAAAATCCAAATTCAATCACTAGCGACAACGTTACTAAAGCGTAAACTTAAGTTCGACTTCACCTGGGTGGCAGCTAGGCAATTATTTTTTTTATAAAATGTTTCAGCCTGCAGTTAAAGATATGATATTCATTAGTGCTGGCACATTATGCAATCCGGTCAGCCACTGGCGGAACAATGAAAGCTGGCGGGGGAACTAGTTCATTTAGCTGCAGGAATTCACTGCCACAAGTCGGTGGACCCGTCAGAAGTTAACGGATGAGCTTCAGGGTGTCAGTAAAAGTAAAAACAAAATTAACATCTACACCAAATATGCATTACATGCAAGTGTCGATGTTGTATAGCAAAGTATAAATAGTGTCATGTATGCATTTTTAGCTACAAGAGAAAATTCTTTGAGCAAAACACACACACACACACACACACACACACACACACACACACACACACACACACACACACACACACACACACACACATATATATATATATATATATATGGAACATAATTTTTTGTTAAAGCCGTATTTGGCTGAGCCTCAGTGCAATACTTGACCTAGAATTATCTTAAAGGTCATCAGCAGAGCAACATCGCAGCTGTGGTTAAATAAAACTATAGCTTATTTTGTCATTTTTCTTTGAGCCAATTTGCATGCTATTCGTTTGATTGGTCTTTGTACAGGATCAATACATGTTTTGTTGCGGGTAAATCCTATTTGCTGGGTGGAATAATTCCCACTACTGTTGGACTGACCCCAACTAAAAAATTCATCACTTCATGGTTCACAGCTCACAAAAGTTAGGCATTAAGTAGGAGTGCTTCACAAGAAAATATTTATTTCTTTATTCAAGAAAAACCTAATGGCTCACATATACATCCATTTAATAACGTCATCGTGCCCAAGTGAGACAAAATACGTCCAACGCCTATTATATCAAAGTCTAAAGGCTGCTTCCGGTGTAAACATGATCCAGAAAATAATTTGCTTATACTTCTTTAGCCTACGCATCACCCACCAGGAATTTTGATCATATTCTCGTGCTTTTCTCTTTTAAAAGGCACAAAGTAGTGGAGCTTTTATCAAGTGAGTTATTATTATTATTATTATTACAATGATTTTCTCAACGGGAATGATTTAGAAATCACAGACTTGCAGAGATGAAGATTTTTTCTTCGTAATTAGATTGGAGTATAATGCATTCATACAGACTAGAATCCAATACAACTATATATATATATATATATATATATATATATATATATATATATATATATATATATATATATATATATATATATATATATATACACATATACATATACACATATATATATATATATGTATATATATATATACACATATACATATACACATATATATATATATATATGTATATATATATATATATATATATATCCAGATGCTCGAACACCCATAACACCTAATAACGTCATTAGCCGAGTTGTTTTATTTGTCTTTGAGTAAGATGTTGATAGATTTATAATTGAATTTATAGACAGGATTCATTGAGATTGTTATTACTTCTGTTATTTTTTTTTAACTGTTTTATCAACATAATTTGTGTATCAACATAATTTTAACACAATTATTTATCTGACTAACATTAATACTATCAGTAGGATTGACACCTGTTACAAGATTTGTAATAGGATTAACAGCAAGATTAAGTATGTACCAGAATTAGCTATACCATTAGTATTAGCATACGATTTTGTTACAGCATCACTATCACTTACAGGATCAGATAAATTTATAATTCTATTTCCACTTGCATTAAGATCTGATAGTATATAACCATTAATTTTTTATACATAATCTTCACTATGAATACTTTTGTTCATTTATACAATTGTTTATTCATACTTTAGATCTATCTATTACTTCTCTAACTGCTGGTACTATTCTCTCGAATCTATCATAATCTTCCTCCACCACAACTTTTATTTCTAATTTGTTTATGTAATACTTTATATCATAACCATTACTTTTTATTGTTAAATCTACCATTTTCACTAATAATATCAAACACAAAATCAAAAAACTTTCGTTCCCTAAGAAGCAACATAAATGAGTTAGTATTGACATAACAACATCAAAATTAGCAGGTATTCTAACATTCCCTGCTGCTTTGTAGTATATGGGTATATAATTACAATTAAATCCAGGAACACAAATCTCAAACTCACAGTAAAAGCATTTACTTAATTTTAAAACATGTAATACAAGTAAACACTGAGCTAAGTATTGTTGTGGAATACATTCTTCAACATTACTTCTACTCCATAAACATTTTATTTCTACTTGTGTATCAATATAAGTTATACCATCAGGAGAATACCTATAAACTCCATCACTAGTAAAACAATAATTTGCATTCTCAATGTTTCTATCAAGTTTAATTTCTAGAAATTTAGCAGCAATAGGTTCGAACACCTTACCAAACAACACTTGAGGAAATTTTACTGGAGAGTTGTTAAAAAAATATATTGTTTAGTTTTCTATTTGCAATTAGTTCTATATCACAATCAATTTGTGCTCCAACTATCATATCATTACCTAGAACAGCATATAATTCTGATCCTCCAATATTAAACAACATGGATTTTTTCCGCTCATCTGAACCTTGAATAATATTTGTTTGTTTTGCATTGTATCAAGTATTTATAATTAATTTAAATATATGTTGTATCATAAAAAATTATTCATCTACTACAGGTAAAGTCTAACATATTTCCATTAGACGTTAGTTCTACAGTATTCTCAAAAATAGTTAAATAGTTCAAGATTAGTGTTGTAGCAGCATCAACTGTACTTTTGAATTCAATTGTGACATCCAAACGTGATGCTTCTCTGGGAGGTTCATCCTTGTTTTTAAAGTCAATAACCTGAATAGGGTAAAGAGTTATTAATTCGGGATAAGTAGCAACAACTGGTTCAGTTACTTCATTCAGTCAAAGATACTGTTTTCTAAACGTAAAATCCAAATATACAATTGAACATTTTCCAAGTTTTGGTAAGCTACTCATTGTAACACTAGGATATAGTTTTGATCTATTAGCAATAACACTACCGCTTTTAATATCACAATGGTTATAAGTACAAGGATTACACGTATAAATAGTGTATTTATTATAATTTTGAGCAGCAACAATCAGCCATCTAACTTTATCAATATTATTTTCTACAGATAGCGTTCTATTATATCTAGTACTTTGGTTTTGCACTATTTATAGTAACATTTTCATATCGTCTAACTCTCTAGTTTAATTTTAGTTTTTTAGATCTTTTACTTGAAATGTCAGCAAGTGCTCTTTGAATACTTTCTTTAGGGGTTACACATGGAACCATTAGTCTAATTTTTGACATAGCAATTTTTAATCCTGTTTAAACACCATCACCATTTGCAAGAGCAACACCTCTAGTAACAATTGCATTATCTTGACTTGCTGCTTTTCCACACACACCATTCATAATAGTATCAAAATCAAATCACTTCCTCAAACACGTGTCATGTCAAGAGTAACAGGAATATTATAAAGAATTTTATTCATATCAGCACAAAATCCAAAGATTCTTGATAAAGGAAGTAAAATACTAAAAGTACCAGCTGTATCAACAAGATTGTTTGTAACACCCCTTCTGTACATAAATCCGATATTATTCGCAACTGCTCCAGATGCAGCAGGACTAATATAAGAACTGCTTAGAATCATATCATCCAAAGAAGTTGCCTCGTCCTTTTTTCAACCAGTTGCAGGTCCTTCAGTTATGTTACAATCATTTGGATAACATAGCAATCCCATTAACGTTCAAGCAGTTGCTACTCCTTGTGTCAATCCAAAATTTTCAACTTCTTCAATACCAAGTCTATCTCTCATAGCATTAAACAACCAAGCACCTGCATTATTAACAAGACCAGCAGCAAGTTTTCTATTAGGAGGACCATAAGGAATAACAGCATTAGCATCAGCAGTACTTGTAGGAACTTGCAGTTGTCCTTCAAGCAGTAGATATGCATCAGACAAAACATAA
Source organism: Cristatella mucedo (assembly GCA_009760855.2). NCBI lineage: Eukaryota > Metazoa > Bryozoa > Phylactolaemata > Cristatellidae > Cristatella > Cristatella mucedo. The sequence goes on from WPIO01000043.1 coordinate 1,814,767, forward strand.
CAAGTTTGTTGTTCACCAGGAACAATTAATGTAACTAGTTTACTAGCAATGCTATCAGTTTCATTTCCATTCATTTGGTAAAACTCTCTGTATTGATAGTCCTTGATTTTGTAATTAGGAAAACTAGGATCACTTGATTCGAGTATACTTTCAATAGGTGCACTTGCCATTTTCTTCTGTATTTTAAAAATTAATATCTAGATTGAATATATAATCCAGCACCAATTTTTTCTAACACCACCTCCATAACCATTAGCTTTAGCAACAGCAGCAGGTACAACAGTCTTTTCCTTGATTACCTTCTCAATTTCTTTATATGCCTTTGGACCGTTCTATTTAAGAGTCTCGGAATAATCAACTACTTCTGGCTCTTCTTCTATCTTTGCTTTACGACTCTTTTTACTTTTTTGTTTAGGTTTTTCAAGCATAGCACGTTTACTCTCAAAATATATTGTATTATCTTTCTATCACAATCTTCTTCTTTCGTTTGTTTCACTAGTTCCTAGTCTAATTCTTTCATTTTTCTCCCTTCTTCAAGTTTATCATCCAACTCTCTACGTTTGTTAGCATATTCTTGATCCATTTTTTTCTTTTTTTGTAATTCAATTAGTTTTCTTGCTTGATGCATTTCAATACCTTGGTTAGCAATATTCATACTAAGACCTGTTAATCTAATTACTACAGAAGCTACTTTTCCAACACTATCAATTACTTTATCTAATAATTCAAATCCATAATATTTTCCTCCTCTTATTCTACCATGTCCAACTCTCGCATAGCTACCCATGCTCTATATTACTTTGAAATTTATATTGTTACAACTAAATCAGTGATAGTATTCACTGGACTTCCACTTTGATATGTTAAACTAATTTTAAAATTACTTATTGAATCCATATCTCCACGTGTTGGTAAATACAATATATTAGGAATATGTAAATCATCTTTATCTCCAGGATTAATATCATCAATGTCAATAACATATAGGGATAGAGATTGCTCTACAAATCCCTTTCTTCGTTCTATGTAATTTTAAAAGGAATCAACTAAATGACAATCAATACTAATCTATTTTACTCCACTATAATAAGGCAATAACATCTTATTCCATGCTTTATAAATACCAGTGAAATACATTTCTTTCTCTATAGCTTCATAAGGTGTTCCACCAACCATTGTGGGATCAATGATCCTTGTTGATTTGAGCTGAAACCCGGTGTATCGCCAATCGCATGTTTAACATCTGTTGCATTACTTCCAAGTAAAGCAACATAATCTGGAGTTACTTGCATTAAAAAATTTCATCTGTATCAACACTAAATTTTATACCACTACTATTTAAATTATTAAAAATATAAAACATTATTTTTAGCTAAAACAGTATTAAGAGCATTAGGAATCTTACTATTATCAAAAAAACCAAGAGGAATAGTAATAGAAGAACATATTGTAGTTTTTAAATCAGATCTATACCAAAACATATCCTTAACTCAAGTAACAACATTTGAAATAATTCTATTTGTATAAATAAATTCTACTCTAGGCAATCCAATCTTATTAAAACTTGAATCAGATCCAAGTATAATTGGTATTACTAATGTTTCAAAAACTGAACTACTTGTTCTAGTTGACCTATTAGACATTCTTATGTTATATTTGAAAAATTTCTATAACAACAGTTATCTATTGTGAACCAAAATCGAAGCACAATAGAATTATTGATGTGTAATCTAATAAGGTTTGTACCGCCTGTAATATTAAATACATGCCCTTATTTAAGTGGTTTACTCTCTTTTCTAGTTCCTTCAAAGCTCTTAAATATATCTTGTGCAATTTTTAAAAGTTCACTCATTTCTGTATATCATACAAAGTTTATTTATTTTTGCAACATAACTCTTGGAACTTTTCTAGACCTAGCAAGAAAATAAACACCAACACTAATTGAATTTACAACTCCTTTATTTCCAGCAACTACTAGTGGTATTACTTATATTCTTTGACCAGTTGGTTCAGTTGGTTGTACATAGTCAAACACTCTTTTTTCTTTTTCTGTCCCTTTTCCTTATCATTTAATTTTAGAAATATATAATAAAGACTTCCTTCAATATTATTTTCATTAGGATTTTGTATAGCTTCTTTTATTTTAGTAGATATTCTTCCTCTTTCTTTTGTATCAATAATATCAAGCAAATCTCTTTTACAATAATTACCATTTGCAAGTAGAGGTCCACTCTGATTAAATTTTTCTATTAAAGCCCTCTTTGTTATTGGTGTACCTGTACTTGGATGAACACCAAAGTTTTTAGCTCCTTTTTTCTGATGTTTATCAAGAGTATCTTTAATTTCCGGATTTAAGGCATAAGTCTTTGCTTGATTTAGTCGTCTTATTGCTTTCTGTGGATAACCAGATTTAAAATCTTCAGATAATTTACCTATTACACTCGAAATTTTAACAGGTTCTTTACTTTCTAATACCTTTTTTAACTGCTCTTTGTTCTCCATTTGAATTGCAAGTTTTGGTCTAACTCTTGTAAGTTTTTCAATAACAACAATACCTGAATTATCAGTTGATTTTCCTAATGCACGTTCATTTAATTTATGCTCTACTCTATCTCATGCAATCATTTCTGCTTCAATTCTGTGAATATCTTGACTATTATCTAATATAGCAGCAACTCGTAACTGCTCTAAGTTTTCAAATTTATTTTCCAAGTCAAGTGCATCTTGAACACTTCCTCTATAAGATTTAATTGTACCAGCATGTATTTTTCCGTTAATCATTCCTATATTCTATTAACTATTAAAAAATATATATTAATGGTTTTCCTGTATTCTCAATAGACCTAAACCTTCCTTCCGTTTCAGTTTTAGTTAAATAAATAGCACAATAACCAAATCTATTTCTTGTAGAAGATCGATAACAGATTTTAGACTATTTTACTCGCGGTAGACATAAAGGATTGAACATATTTTATCTTTCTAAAGGATTTCCTAATATTCCTAGAAGAGAAATCTGAAGCAATATAAATGTGGTTATAATCTGTAAACAAAAATGACTGATATTGAGTATATTCGCAATGCATATGTTGGTGATAAAGATAAGAAACAGTTTATCATTTGAATCAGTTGCTATTAGATCCTCCATTATAAATGTCGACTCTCAATTTTATCAACCACAATCGTACTTGTTAAATGTTAGTCAATGAGGAGTTTTCGAAATTCTTGAAGGCAATATTTCCATTTTATAGGCCTTCTTAGATTTAGGAGACTCACACATTAACGTGGAGGATCATACCAAGAATCAGGCCCACGTTGTACTTTACTGTGTGTAGACTATCAGCTGAATAATAAAAATGAACTTGATAAAGAGCCCTCAGGGGACTATATCTCTTTCTAGGCGCTTTAGATTTTCTGCAAAGGGAAACACAATTAAATGGTAAGTAATATCATGATTGATATACAACATTAATAACATGGTTATGGGTAGCATGCACCGGGTCAGCATGCAAGTGTGGTTAGTGGCAGCATCCTCACTGTCAGTACGCATAAGCACATGAAGGACGAATCACTACAGAAATGTTTTGCTGCGAGCCCAGTTCAACTTAGAGGTAACGTCTGTATAAAGAATCTCCAACCCACGATAATAATTCTCCACCTAAAGACTAAAACGGCAAAGTAAAAAACCGAATTATAGCTGTATTTGCAAAGCAACTGATGCAATTAAAAATTGACCTATTAAATAACTCATAAGGTTTGAGCCAGAGGAAAGTTGCTCACTTTAAACCACCAGTATCGTGTGCAGACCCCTGCTGCGCGCGCGCCCGCACACACACACACACACACACACACACACATATATATATATATATGCATATGCATATGAATTGATAAGTAGATGCAGATATAGCGCCTATCTAGAGACTTAGATTTCTTCGAGCACAACAAAGTGAGGTTTCATTTGACGACAGATTTACTAGTATTTATATGACGCTTTTTACACCATCTAGTCTAAAGAGAACGATATAATCATTCAAATAAAAGACATCTAGGTACCCCAATCACGATAAAGATCAGTAGAGTTTACTTATCTAAGTTTCCAAACTTCTTTGTTTCTAAAAATTAAGAAAACCAAAAGCACACCACCGGTTTGATAATTTAAGACATTTTACTGTTGAGGTGGACTTCGGCGTGGCGCTTGGAAGGTTGAAGTGAGCTTATACGATCCAGCGTTAACCGATAGCAAGCGAATCCACTAATCTGTCCACAAAATGTAGTGTAACGAAATGAGGTCGTGAGGTTCTTCTATCCACGTAATATGCACGCGATGGCTCTGGAAACTGACGTCACATGATGGACATGAGCACCGGTGGGAAGGAATGACACGACCGCGTGGCCATTCACTAATGCCTTCGCCCGATGAGCTGGAAGAACTCGGGTTGCTGAGAGGCTATGCACTAGCACCCTGGTCTAGCTAGGGTGGGACGACTTGGTGGCAATGCCACGCCAACACTATTTCTGAGCATTGAATAGGAGAAAAGTTAATTTTCTTATTTAAGTCACTCAATATTTTCAACAATATTCTAAAGGCACTAATTGCTTTAGATAGCTCAGTGTTTGCAAAAGCCTACTTAGTATTTTCATAGAAAACGTATTTATAGTTCATGTGAAAATTTTGAAAGTTGCAATTACTACTTTAATGCTATTCTTAATATTTCAACTACCCTCTTAAGTTTTACTAATTTCTGGAGTAGCTTGCGTTGCTCCTGAATTTGGACAATATAAGGCTTCAATTTATTAAAAGTAGAATCAATGTCGTTATACACGTAGTGTATAATTCCTAATGGTTTCTTATTATTCCCTATTGATAGTATACGGCTGGATACAACACTAGAGCTTAAATTCCTTTCCAATGCAACGGCAGTGTCTGCGTAAAGCTCAGTTTGACGAGCATTTTAAATAGGCAATTTTTGTAAATTGATCGGCGTCAGTTCAAATCTAATATTATTTTTTATTCAAACTTACGTCCTATTTGGTTCAAATTATGTATTATATCATATATGGATCTGTTGGGTCGAAACAGGGTAAACATGATTGAGTTAGAGTATCCCTCATCATTAAAACTCCTGGTCCTGAAGGTACTATTGTGACGCAATACCCATGAGGTGACAAGGGAATTCGTCATTCATTTAGCCAGAAAATTAAAACGGTTGCATCGCTACTCTTCTAGAAAGAGAGTATGCGTTTGTTCGAACCACTAGTTTCTATATTATGTGTTTGGGCATCTGAATGACGCTTATTTGCAGTGCAGTGAGGCGGACATAACTTAACCATGGCAAATGTCCGATCGATTTTTCCTACAGTGCTACTGCTTTCCTCGGTTATCCTATTGGGTAAGTATGTCCACGTTTGATTAGTTAATATATTACCCAACGCACCTGTCAAGAGTCCGTTCATATGGTCTTCAAATAATTTAGTCAATATTATATTGCTTGTTTGGTGGTAGTATGAATGTTTTAAAATATCTCAAGAAATACGCAATGCCATTTCTTGAAGAACCATGATGAAAGCCTTTGTTTAACAAGCATTATTTATTCCGCTGTAGAATCTGCTTATGTCACATAAAAATGCACTTTAAACATAGCGAATAATTAGGCTAAAAGTTGTTACTCTGCTTTTTTCGCTTGATCTTTCGGCAGCTTTTGATGCTATCGATCACCAAGTTCTTCCAGAGCACCCATCAACTTGCCTGGGCATCACCGGCACTGCTCTGCAATGGTTTAGGTCCTATCTCAGTGGGAGAGTCCAGAATATTGACTTGAATTGAGATAGATCATCCTATGTACCTCTGCAATATGGAGTACCTCAGGGCCCCGTTCTAGATCCGAGTCTTTTCACGGTTTATACTCTCCCTCTTGCTGATGTGATTGCAGAGTACAGTATAGGCTTTCATTTCTATGCAGGTGACACTCAGTTATGCCTTTGCTTTGATCCCTCCTAGCCTTCGAGCGCCTCGAATTCTTTCAACTCCCTTACTGCATGCATTGACGACAGCGGCAAATGGATGGCAGTGAATTTTCCTTAACTAAACGATGATGAAACTAAGTTACTAGTGATGAGAAAATCCCGTGTGAACCAGAAAGTCGAAAGGCTAATGCTCAGAATTTGCTCTGCCTGCATATCTTCTATTGAATCAGATCGAAATATAAGTGTCAGGTCCCAAAGTGACCTCTCGTTGGATGACCACACCAGCTCCACAATCAAGTCCACGTAATTTCAGATACAAAACATTGCCAAAACTCGGGCTTATTGAGATAAGGATACCGCGTCTAAGTTTGGTCACAGCAAAATAACGCCAAGTGGATTCCTATGGCACGAGTGAATACATCATACAAAGAATGTTCTTTAGCTACCGTTTTAACTTAACATTCCCGGATCATATCTATGAAAATCAGAAGCGGAGTGTGATCTGTCATGAGTCCGCGACAAAGCTACAAATAGAGTTCCCTCCCCTTGTCAAAAATGCTGAAAAATAATACCACCACAGAACCAATGCAAATAAAATGAGCTAGCAAACATATCTAGTCGAGAAAGTTTTAATAAATGTTATACAGCTAGAAGGTAGCCGTAGCAGCTTTAGCTTAGGCAGATTTTTCAGGCTTTGCACATCTTAAAATGGTCTATTACAGTTTAAAAGTCAATTTTTTCCAGTGTTTCTTTCCCTATTCTTAACAAGGCCAAATTAAAAATTCCATCATGAATGAATAATGCTCTCAGACAAGACATGTTTATCTTCAGCTTGCTCAAGGGATGTTCACTACTAGCATAATAGTAATGATAAAGCACTTGATAAAGCCCCCTCAGAATATTCAATCTCTTCCTAGGCGCTTTACATTTCTGCAAAGGGAATAGCGATTGAATCGTGAGTAATATCATGCTTGATAAGCAACATTGACAACGTGGTTAGAGGTGACATGCACAGGGTAAGCATGCACATGTGGTTAGTGGCAGCATGCACAGTGGAAGCACTCATAAGCACATAGGGGACAAATCACAGGGACCCACTAAATGCAGTCTTAAATAGGCGTATTTTTAAGTTCTTTTTAAATGTGGTCAAGTTCGTGGATGTTCTGACGCAAGTGAGTGAGTTCCAGGGAGTGAGTTCCAGGCTTTGGGAGCATTATGCAACTATTCTGAGAAGATCTCACAAGGTAAGTCTCAAAATAGGAAATACGTCTTCTCCACCACTGAAAATAATAACTAAAATAATACACTCAATAAGGCACCCTCAGAAATCTCAATCTCTGTCTAGACGCTTTACATTTGCTTGAAAGGAATAACAATCGATTGGTGAGTGTTCATCATGCTTAATAAACAACACGGAAAACCTGGTTAGTGGTGACATATATAATGTCAGCATGCAAGTTTGGTTAGTGGCAGCATAACAATTTCAGTCTTAATAAGCACATTAAGGATGAATCAGAGGGACCCAATAAAACTATGAAACATATTTGCGTTTTTCTTTTTTTTAAGGTCTTCAAGTCAGGAAATAGCGTCACGCAAGTCGGAATTGTGACCCAGGCTCAAGGATCATTCGAACTAAAGGCACGGTCTCTAGAGGATTTTAGTATTGTACGAGGTATAGGTAAAAAAGTAGATTCCAAAAAGCGGAAAAGGAAAAGTGTGAGATCCAGTGGTGCTTTTTGTGCCTAATCGTGCCGTGTGGCAAGAAGCATTTTACAGTCACATGATTCGTTCACCACTATTCCATCCACATCTGAACAATAGAAGCATATATGATCCAAGCATTATTGGTAAACTCTGGTCCGGCAAAGTGTCTTAATAATAATAATATTGCACTTGATAAAGCGCCCTCAGAGAACTTAATCTCTTTCTAGGCGCTTTACATTTGCTGCAAAGTGATACGCAATAGAATAGTAAGTAAAATCATGCTTGAAAAACAAACAAAATGAATAACATGGTTAGGGGTTACATGCACTGGGTCAGCATGCAAATGTGGTTAGTGGCAGCATGAACAGTGTCAGCACGCATAAGCACATCGAGGACGAATCACAAGGACCCACTAAATGCTGTCCTAAATAGGTATGTTTTTAAGTTTCTTTTAAATGTGGTCAGGTCAGGGGATGTTCTGATGCAGGTCGGGAGGGAGTTCCAGGCTATGGGAGCATACGAGCTAATGCACGGTCTCCAAAGGATTTAAGGTTGTAATTTAGTGGCCATCAGGCCTGTTATAACTCCATCGGCCAGACTTAACGTTTGCCTTTGGAATCCTCACTCAAGGTGCAACAAACCTCTGGTAATAAGTGAACCTATTTTTAAAATAGTTTCGACATGCTCACCCTAACTAAAAATAGGCTAAAACCAATAAACTGCCCGAAAATTAAAGAGGTATCCCATCCGTTTTCTCATTTTTTCACATCCCTAGATCAATCAAATCTGGAGTTGGAGTTGCTATTATCGTGCCCTCGAAATTCAACTTCAAGCCACTTACATTACCCTCGAAACAGTCTTGTGAATCGATTGTTTTAGTCTAATTCGAAAACAAACTGCAGATAGTGGCAGTTGTCTATCGCCAACCAGGTACCAAATTCTTGTTTATCTCAAATTTCCCCGATCTCATTTCGATTATGCTTGCGAGAAATTGATCCTTCCTCGTTATGGGTGATTTAGACGTTCACTTTGATAACTTGAATGTAAAGCGCATAGAGAGCGATTGAGTTCTCTGAGGGCGCTTTATCAAGTGCCTTATTGTTATTATTGTTATAACTTATCTGGCGCCTTCAGCATTGAATTTCGTGGATTTACCGACTCATTGTCTCTTGTGGCTCATGTGCATGACCCTACTCACATAAGGGGTCACACCCTCGACCAGATTTTCTCAAACAACTGCAAGTCGTCATCACCAATATTTACAAAATCTTGCTTATCTGACCACATGCAAATCTCATTCAATCTACAGTGTGCCCACCTCCTCCTCTAAAATAACCTGTAAATCGCGAAACCTCAAGACCCTTGGCATCGATGCTGTCCGTTCGAGAATAACCGCTTCGCCTCTGTCGCTCAGTCCTCCCTCCGATCTGTCATCATTGTCAGATAGGTGCTACTCGACACTTGCTAACATGCTCGACGAGTTTGTACCTCAGACAAAGCGCTAGCGTCATTATTATGTCATCAGCCCCTGGTCACGTCCCAACATCTTTCTAAAAAGCTGTAGTTAGGCCACTTCTCAAGCAAGCGATACTAGACCAAGAGAAACTACCGCCCGGTCTCCCATCTACCATACCTATTATAGACGTTCGAACGGGTCGCCTCGGAGCAGCTGAACTCGTCTATCAAAACTTCAAACCCTACTAGTAAGTTTCAGTCTGGCTTTAGAGCTGATCACTCCAGAGTCAGCATTGCTTTGGGCATACAACTACCTACTTAGGAATGCAGACATGGGTAGAGTGTCTCTACTTGTTTTGCTCGATCTTTCGGCAGCTTTTGATACCGTCGATCACAAAGTTCTTCTACAGCGCCTCTCATCTCGCCTGGGCATCACAGGTGCTGCTCTGCAATGGTTCAGGTCCTATTTCAGTGGGAGACTCTAGAGTATTCACGTGATTGGACAAAGATCATCTGAGGTACCTCTAAAATATGGGGTACCTCATGGCTTCAAGCTAGGTCAGGTTCTTTTCACAGTTTATACTCTCCCTCTTGCTGATGTGATTGCCAAGCACAATCTAGGCTCTCACTACTATGCGGATGACACTCAGTTATACCTTTGCTTTGATCCCTCCCAGCCTTCGAGCACCTCGAATTCTCTCAAGTCACTTGCTGCATGTATTGATCACATCTGCACGTGAATGGCAGCAAATTTTCTAAAACGACACGACGAGAAAACTAACTTACTAGCTATGGGCCAATCCAATGTGATTAGGAAATTAGAAAGGCTGAAGCTCTAAATTGGCTCTGCAAGCGTATCTCCTGTTGAATCAGCTCGAAATCACGGTCAGATGTTCCAAAGTGACCTCTCGTTGGACGACAAAATCAGCTATACAATCAAATCTGCCCACTTCCAGCTAAATAACATTGCTAAAATTGGGGCTTGTTTAGATTAGGATACCACGACCAAGTTGGTCAATGAATTCGTGAACTGACTCATGACTTCTACAAGTCTCTGCTTACTCGCCTCCCGGCATTTGCAATCAGGCAGTTACAGCTGGTGCAAAACTCTACAGCTAGGCTTGTCTGTCGTGAGCGTCTCAGTTGCCACAACAATCCACCTCTCGACGACCTGCACTGGCTACCAGTCAAGAAACGGATCGACTTCAAGGTTTTAATAATAATGCACTAGATCAAGTGCCTTCAGACAACTCAATCTCTTTCTAGGCGCTGTAAATTTTCTGCAAAGGGAAATGCAATTGAATGGAGAGTAATATCATGCTTGATAAACAATCAAAATGAATAACATGGTTAGGGGTGACATGCACAAGACAGCATGCAAATGCGGTTAGTGGCAGCATGCACACTGTCAACACGCATAAGCACATGAAGGACGAACCACAGGGACCCACTAAAAGCTGTCCTAAATAGGTGTGTTTTAAAGTTTCTTTTTAATGAGGTCAGGTCAGGGATGTTCTAACGAGATTTTCTCGCTCACTTTAAAGTCACTTCATTCTTCAGCTCCAGCCTGTCTCTCAGATTTACTCCCCCATCAGGCCAAGCATCGTGCCACCCGCTTTCCGGAGTCCAACAGTTTACCAATACCTCGTACAAACGTCAAATCCTTTTGAGACCGTGCATTTAGCTCTAATGGTCCCAAAGCCTGGAACTTTCTCCCGACTTGTGTCAAAACCACCCTTGACTTAACCATATTTAAAAACAATTTAAAAACACCTATTTAGGACAGCATTTAGTGGGTCCCTGTGATTTGTCCTTGATGTGCTTATGCGTGCTGACACTGTGCATGCTGCCACTAACCGCATTTCATTCCGACCCTGTGCATGTCACCCCTAACCAGAATATTTATTTTGTTTATTAAGAATGATGTTACTCACCATTCAGTCGTGTTTCGTTTTTCTGCAAATGTAAAGCGCCTAGAAATAGATTGAGTTCGCCATGGGCGCTTTATCAATTGCTTTATCGTTATTAAAATAATATTAATAATCATCATTATTAGAATTATAATTATTATTCATTTTATTGGTTTAATTGCATTATCGTTATTATTAGTATATTAATGAGCCTCTCAACTTCCAACAAGAAGCCAAATTTCGCATCAACTTCGGTGAGCCAGTAAAACCCAAATGCGATTTCCCTGAGATAGCCTATGCTGTGCTTCATGACTCTTAAAATCTTATTTGCTATGAAGCCAACAATTTTTGAGTTCTTTTGTAATCTGAGTCGTTCGGTGGATCCTTCGTTTAACTGCAGTGACCAACAATTCACATCTCATTATGGTATCTAGTTGTAATTATTAGCACTGGTCTTATCAAAGACATGAAAACTCAATCTGAAGACCAAAGAGGTCACAAGAAGGTTTCGTTAAAGATAATCTCTGGATTCTGTGGTTTCTTTTTAACACAGTCAATCTTCTTTATGACGCAGAACCAAAACGGCAGCATACGTTAATATGTCATTAGCCTCAGGTCACGACCCAGTACTTTTCAAAAAAGCTGTAGTCAGGCCACTTCTCAAGAAAGCTACACTAGACCAAGAGAACTTAAGCAAATACCGCCCAGTCCCCCTTCTACCATTCCTATCAGACACTGGAACGGGTCGTGGCAGATAAGCTGAACACGTACATCGAAACCTCACACCTTGCCAGTATTTTTCAGTGTGACTTTAGAGCTAATCACTCCACAGAGTCAGCATTGCTTAGGGTATACAATGACCTACTTAGGAATGCAGACATGGGTAGACTGTTTCTGCTTGTTTTGCTCGATCTTTCGGCAGCTTTTGATACCATCGATCACACAGTTCTTCTAGAGCGCCCCACATCTCGCTTGGGCATCACTGGCACTGCTCTCCAGTGGTTCAGGTCCTATCTCAGTGTGGAGACGCCAGAGTATTAACGTGAATGGACAAAGATCATCTGAGGTACCTCTGAAATATAGGGTACCTCGGGGCTCCGTGCTAGGTCCGGTTCTTTTTACGGTTTATACTCTGCCTCTTGCTTTCGTGATCGCCAAGCAGAATCTAGGATTTCACTTCTATGCAGATGACACTCAGTTGTAACTTTGCTTTGATACCTCTCAGCCTTTGAGCAAACTCTCTCAACTCACTTGCTGCAAGTATAGATGACATCCGCACATGCATGGAAGAAATTTTTCTAAAACTAAACGATTATAAAACTAACTAGCTAATTATGGGCAAACCCAGTGTGATTCACAAATTTTAGAGGCTGAAACTCAAAATTGGCTCTGCCAGCATATCTCCAGTTGAATCAGCTCGAAATCTAGGTGTCATATTCCAAAGCGACCTCTCGTTAGACGACCATATCAGATCCACAGTCAAATCTGCCTACTTTCAGCTACATAGCATTGCTAAAAACGGGCTTGCTTAGATAAGGATACCACATCTAAGTTGGTCCATGCATTCGTGACACCCCGTCTCGACTTCTGCAACTCACTGCTCGCTGGCTTACCGGCATGTGCGATCAGGCGACTGCAGCTGGTGAAAAACTCTGCAGCTAGGCTTGAGTGTCGTGAGCGTCGAAGTTGCCACATTTCACCACTTCTCGCCGACCTGCACTGGCTACCAGTGAGGCAACGAATTGACTTCAAGGTTGTGTCGCTCACTTTTAGGTCACTTCCGTCTTTGGCTGCAGCCTATCTCTCAGATACACTCCCCCATCAGGCCACGGGTCGTACCACCAGCTTTTCAAAATTCAGCAGTCTACAAATACCTCGTACAAACCTAAAATCCTTTTGAGACCGTGCAATTAGTTCATATGCTCCTAAAGCCTGGAACTTCCTCCGACCTGCGTCAGAACATCCCCTCACCTGACTGTGCATGCTGCCACTAACCATATTTGCATGCTGACCCTGTGCATGTCACCCCTAACCATGTTATTCATTTTGTTTGTTTATCAAGCATGATATTACTCACCATTCAATTGCATTTCCCTTTGCGGCAATTGTAAAGCGCTTAGAAAGAGATTGAGTCCTCCGAAGGTGCTTTATCACGTGCATTGTTATTATTATTAATATTAACGTTATTGGGTAAATGTTAAAATACCCAAATTCAAAGAGCCAATAAACTTACGTTTAAAAGGTAATGTAAGAGTCTGCCAGATTCACTGATTTCTTCAAGCGTTTCACTTTTGTTCTCAGACAGTGGATTCAAAAGACTTACACTGGCAGTCACTTCACAGTTAGTAGCTTACATAGCCTCCATTCTTGCACTTCACCATGTCGGTGAGTCACGTTTGGCTGTGATGGCTAAGAATTTCTTCAGATTTCTTACCTCAGAATGTACCTTAAAAATAATGATCGGTGCACTATAGTATTAATAAAGGCACAGAAAACTGAATCTTGACCTGCATAATGAACTCATTGAATTATTAACATGAACTATTCTCCTCAATATCCATATTGAAGGAGGCCAGGAGCGACGTCATCATGAAGTTCATATCCCAATTTACGATAGAACATTTAGTCATTTAGAGACTAATCGCAACGTCATACTTCTACAGTGTATTTACTACTGCTGCCATAACTAAGATTAAAAACTCCTCGTGTTGCAGAACTCTCAAAAAGGCTGTATTCTGGCCTCCTATCAACAATGAAGCACTAGACTAGGAGAACTTAAGCAACTTCGCCTTGTCACCGTTCTTCGGTTAAATTCAAAGACAATAAAAGAAGCTGTGGTAGACCAGCTGAACTTGTATATTGAAACTTTAAACCTGCCTATTATGTTAGAGTCTGGTTTTAGAGTTTATTAATTTACTTATTCAGCATTGCATCCGTTGTTTAACGTCCTTCTTAGAAATGAAAGTCTCTCTGCTGGTTTCGCTCAACCATTTGGCAATTTCGGATAATATAGATTACCTAGTCTTTCACGAGCGCCTCTGGACTCAATAGTACAATAGTTGCTCAGTACTGCTATGGTTTAAGTCTTACATCAGTGGGGGACTTCAGAGCATTGATGTGAACGACCAAAAAATAAAAATTAAAAAATACTTCAATCGTCTGGTGCCCTAATAGAGTATCTCTATTCAGGCTCTTTACAGATGCCACGGGCTCGATCCCACGACTCGGGGTCAGACCTAGGTGGCGGCGAGCACGCTAACTCTGGGCCAAATCCTAGGAATCACTAGATTATAGTGTAGTGCGTTGCTCTTTACACTTTCCCTTGCACCATGTGTTCGCCAGAAACAATCTAGAATTTAACATTTATTCTGATAACGCTCAGTTTTACCTTTGCATGTATGCCTCCAGAATATCAAGCTACCATGATTCTCTTGGTGCAGGAATTGATGATGGTGATAATAGTAATGATAATTATTATTATTATTATCGTAATATCCGCACATGTATGACAGCAAATGTCTTGAAATTAATAGTGATTTAAAAAAAATTATCAGTTATAGGGTAACCAAGTTAGATTTAGAAATTGGAAACGTTAACACACCGAATTATCGCTGCCAGCATGATTTATACTCTTTCAACTGCCATCAATCTAATGGAAAAGCTTCAAATTTCCATTGGATGTCCGTGCTCCAGCGTCAATTTTGCCTACTCTCTGCTGCATAACATTGCTAAAATATGGGTTAGCTAGACAGAAGGGCTACATCTCTATTGGACCTTTCATTTTTTACATCCCTTCTTGACTTCCGTAACTTACTGCCTGCTCGTATACCTGCCCTTGCAATCAGGGGCTTAAAGTTAATGCAAAACTCTGCAGCTATGCTTGTCTGTCATGAGGTTTGCAGTTGCCACATTAAACCACTTCTTGCTGGTATGCACAGGCTCCAAGTCAAGACCGCGTAATTTCGAATTTAAGGTTCTCACTTGACGAAGTTTACAAGTAGGCTACAATTCATCTTTTAGTCGTAATCTTTAGTGATTCCACGTGATTTGTTCTTTGTGTGGTTGTATGTGCTGACAGTGCGCCTCAGCATGCTACCACTAAGCATTCTATATAGCAGAACCTACAGCTTATTTGAAGTGCCTATGCAGAGATTAAGTTATCTGAGCTAGCTATACAAACGTATTATTATGAACATTGCCATTTTTAAAATGATAAATCTTTATAAGTGAGCGCTCAGTGTATTGGCGCGTAATCCTCGTGGCTTCATAGAAGCATACTGTTCGCTGGAAATTGAAGACAGATGATTGAACGCTCAGAGCGTTTACCCATAACTGTCGCAGCTGCAAATAACACGTAGTTTTATTAGAGGCTAAAGTCAATTATTTCTGAGAGCTGGGACAACACTGCGATTGCACTATGCTATTAATTCTAAAAATGTATTTGCCGTAGTGGCAAAACCACCTACTAGCTCTCTATACAATGTATTGGACCTCAATTTTAGTACCGACTAGAGCCGTCACATGGCTCACAATTAACAATCAAACCGGCTCAACATATCAAGTTACATCTGGCATGCCGGTGACCATTTTCTGTACGACGTCGATCGCTGAAGGAAATGGAGCATTCATCTCATTAGATCGTGCTATCTGGAAAGCAAATGGTTCTAGCAGCTTGAGTACCTCATCCCAGCAGTGGTCTTTGATGTATAACCACTTTATAAATCAAGGCTTTCTCCCGGATAAATCCCGAATGATTGAGGAACTCGGCTACCATCCAAGCGTTACTTACATGAGAACTGGTATAACAATCCAAGGTGAGAAAATTCTGCAAGCCCAATCTTTCATAGAAATTAAAAAGACTTTCAACGCGTGAAGCCTACCAAAATTGCCACCTCATATTAGGCTATAGATTTACGTAAAAGAAATTATTATCACCCTCGGAGTCTTAAGTCAGTGCAGCTTAATTTGTCTGAACGGTGAAGCTTAGCGTAAATTGATTAATCTCTGTAATACCAAACTATTCATGGTCTGCATTATTATTCATTTGCATTTAGATTCATATCGCTTACTTTATATAGGCGGTAGAAGAGCTTGAACGAATGTTACTGCGGCTTGCAATGGACAATTAAGGATTGCCTGCTGTATGACTAATACCCATCATCTGGGTCATGAAAATTAGGCAACATAACCCTGGGTACGACTCAGGAGCTGCTAAGGTCAGCTAATTCATTAGCCTCGTTTGTATATCAGCAGAAAAGCGGAACTCGATATCACCGCAGTTTGCCACAGCTCGTCCAGGATCGTCCAGTGCAGGACTCATATAAATGACCAGAGCATTTCTGAGCTCCTTTTGGTGGCGAACTCGTCTCATTATTATTCAACTGAATTAATACCAGTCAGTGCACTCACTTGGAATGCAGGTTTTAGCTAAATACTCATTTGTTATTTCTGCTCAGGCTCCCTTTGCCAAAGCTAACGTTTTTTCCGTTAACATACGCTTTGTGGATTATATATGAAATATCAAGCGAATGCAACAAATAACCAATATAAATACTTAAGTGTTGACGTAACTTAAAGAGAGCCTTCTTAATTTGATAACATATACACCAAGTGTTAGATTTGCCAGTAAATCGGCTAGAAAAAGGCAAACTAATTGTATGTTGGAAACTATTCATGCCCAGCTACAGTGAAGTGAGCTTAGCTCAGAGAGTGCTGAAAAACCTAGGTGAGCTTATATTTTTCTGTCTATAAAGTCAATCCGTTGCTTGACTGGTAGTCAGTGCATGTCGGCGAGAAGTGGAGTAATGTGGCAACTGCGACGCTCACGACACACAAGCCTAGATGCAGAGTTTTGCACCAGCTGCAATCGCCTGATCGCACATGCTGGTAGGCCAGTGAGCAAATAGTTGCAGAAGTCGAGACGAGATGTCACGAATGCATGGACCAACTTGGACGTCGTATTTTTATCTAAACAGCCCAAATTTTAGCAATGTTATGAAGCTGAAAATAGGCGGATTTGACTGCGGAGCTGATGTGGTCGTCTAACGAGAGGTCGCTTTGGAATATGACACCTAGATTTCGAGCTGATTCAACTGGAGATATGCTGGCAGAGCCAATTTTGAGAGTCAGCCTTTCCAATCTCTGGATCACACTGGGTTTGCCCATAACTAGTAAGTTAGTTTTATCATCGTTAAGTTTTAGAAAATTTGCTGCCATCCATGTGCGGATGTCATCAATGCATGCAGCTAGTGAGTTGAGAGAATTTGAGGTGCTCGAAGGCTGTGAGGGATCAAAGCAAAGGTACAACTGAGTGTCATCTGCATAGACGTGAAAGCCTAGATTGTGCTTGGCAATCACATCAGCAGGAGGCAGAGTATAAACCGTGAAAAGAACCGGACCTAGCACTGAGCCCTGAGGTACTCCATATTTCAGAGGTACTTCAGATGATCTTTGTCCATTCACGTCAATACTCTGGAGTCTCCCACTGAGATAGGACCTGAGCCACTGCAGAGCAGTGCCAGTGACGCCCAGGCGAGATGAGAGGCGCTCTAGAAGTACTTTTTGATCGATGGTATCAAAAGCTGCCGAAAGATCGAGCAAAACAAGCAGAGACACTCTACCCATGTCTGCATTCCTAAGTAGGTCGTTGTATACCCGAAGCAATGCTGACTCTGTGGAGTGATTAGCTCTAAAGCCAGACTGGAACTTACTAGCAAGATGTGAGGTTTCGATATACGAGTTCAGCTGGTCCACCACGACCCGTTCGAGTGTCTTTGATAGGCATGGTAGAAGGGAAACTAGGCGGTAGTTGCTCAAGTTCTCTTGGTCATGTGTAGTTTTCTTGAGAAGTGGCCTGACTACAGCTTTTTTGAAAGGTGCTGGGATATGACCTGAGGCTAATGACATTAATTATGTTAGTTATGCATGGCAGCAGCAGATCAATGCAACGTAGGAGCAGGACAGTGGGAATAGGGTCCAGAGGACTTGTTGTCTTCTTTGATTGAGATACGAACTTTAGGACTAGATCACTAGTGACCTGCTTAAATGCAGACATTGAGGTGCTGCCAGGAATCGAGGAACAGCATTCTAGTGCGGAGGTTGTCATCGCAGGGATGGATTCTCTGATCTTGTCTATCTTCTGCACAAAGAATCGAGAGAAGCGATCGGCTAGATCATCATTAGGATCATCAGGTAATGAGCTAATTTGGGAACGGTTGAGGAGATGGTTTATTGTCGACATCAGCATTTTTGGGTTGTGCATCTGTGATTCAACAATGTTTTTATAAAAACTAGACTTAGCCTTTGCTAGGATCGATTGGTACGACCTACAGTAGTTTCATATGCCTGTCGATGGACAGTTAGTCCGGATCTTTTGTATGCTTTTTCAAGCTTTCGTTTAGTAGACTTGGCTAGTTTAATGTCTGCGGTAAACCATAGGCCGTCTGGGTGGGGGCGCACAGTGCGCTTTGTCAGAGGGGCAAACTCGTCTAGCGTGTCAGCTAGTGTTGTCTTGAAGCTATCTACCAATGATGACAGATCGGAGGGGGGATTGAGCAGCAGAGGTGAAGCAGATATTCTCGCACGGACAGCATCGATGTCAAGGGTCTTGAGGTTTCGCGATTTACAGGTTATTTTAGAGGAGGATGTGGGCACACACTGTAGATTGAATGAGATCTGCATGTGGTCAGATAAGCATGATTTGGTACTAATTGGTGATGACAACGTGCAGTTATATGAGAAAATCTGGTCGAGTGTGTGACCCTTGATGTGGGTAGGGCCATGCACATGAGCCACGAGAGACAATGAGTCGATTTCTTGCACACAGAATCGAAATGAGATCGGAGAAATCTGAGATAAAGGAGGATTTGGTACCTGGTGGGCGATTGACTACTGCCACTATCGGTAACTTGTTTTCGGGTGAGACTAAGACAATTGATTGAAAAGACTGCTTCGAGGGTACCGAAAATGGCTTGAAGTTGAACTTCGAGCTCACGACAATAGCAACTCCACCTCCAGTTTTGATTGATCTAGGGGTGTGAAAGAACGAGAAACCAGATGGAGCTGCGTCTATAATTTTCGGACAGTTTATCGATTTTAGCCAAGTTTCAGTTAGGGCGAGCAGGTCGATACCATTTTCAGAAATAAGGTCGCTTATTACTTGAGGTTTATTGCACATTAAGCGAGGATTCCAAAGGCAAGCGTTAAGTCTGGCCGATGGGGTTACAACAGGCTTGATGACCACAAAGTTTGAGGAATTTACAGTGACGCATGTGGGGGAGCGTGCTGAGCGGTTCGAGACAATGCTAGGAATACCGAACGAGCTGGTACTCAGCTTGCAGGTTCCGCCCAACGAGCGGCGTCTGAGCTGGCGGTTCCGGCCACCGCGGCGGCTACTGGGCGCTTTTCTTTTGTTAATGCATAGTTCATGAATCTTAGCAACAACATTAATATCTAGGAATGCATTTGATATGCGATGACGAAGCGATAAAAGCTGCTGACGATCATAACTAACAAGCAGGTTACTAGCCGCCTGCAAAGCTAAGGCAGCCGCCGGCGTGGGAGATCCAGCAGCCCGAAGCGATAAGCGTTTAGATGTCCATAGGCACGTAATTTCTTAAGCACTACGGTCAAATAACAATCAGAATAACTTTAAACAGGTCGTATCTGTATCGTTTCCGTACACGATGTTCGCAAGAACTTCGGTTTTCGGAAGAATTCTGCAACTAACCAGAACGCACGTTAGAGTGCTCTATGTCAGGAGGCGAGATGTGGTATCCCATTCTAATAGAGCCGAATTTTAGCAATGATACGTAGCTAGCAGTAGGCATAATTGACTGTGGAGCTGATCTTCGTCCAATAAAAGGTCACTTAAGAACATTCAGCCCTGATTTCGTGCAGATTCAACAGGAAATATGCAGGGAAAGCCGATTTTTAGCGTTAGCCTTTCCAATTTCAGAATCACACTTGGTTAGCCCACACTTAGTCAATTGGTCACATCTTCATTCAATTTAAGAAAATTTGCTGCCGTCCATGTGCGTATGTCATCAATACATGCAAAAATGGAGTTGAGAGAATTCGAAGTACTTGAGGGCTTGAAGGCATCGAAGCAAAGATACAACTGAGCAACGTTATCGGCTTCGAAGTGAAAGCCTAGATAATAATAATAATATAATAATATTGCACTTGATAAAGCGCCCTCAGAGAACTTAATCTCTTTCTAGGCGCTTTACATTTGCTGCAAAGTGATACGCAATAGAATAGTAAGTAAAATCATGCTTGAAAAACAAACAAAATGAATACATGGCAGACTCCCAAACTTAGCAGCTGACACTGTTACCTAATCGACTTGGACAGATATATAGATATATAGATATAGATACAGTTTCCTGAATGAAAGTAGTAAACGTTCTTTGAAACTAGGTAGTAATCTGTACTTGCATCCCAAAGATTCGATCCTATTCCAAGACTCCCTAATTCATTCTCTAGGGTTAAAAAAATGTATGGCTCTTACGACTATTCTCACACGAGTTATCAGTCATGTGGAACCCACCTTTTGTTTTAACACAATCAACGTAATCTTTACTTTCAAAGATGCTTCGTAAGTTCCGAAAAATCAATTTAAGTCGGGCTTGCATGTGTTTTTCAGAAAACTGCTCTTATAATTTCACGCTCATTTTAGCCGTTTTAAGCGATCCGATAGCGATTGTAGAAATTCGCATGAACATAAACTTGATCAATATTATGAACGAGGTCAGGCCAAAAATAAAAAATGTGTATGCTCAGTCATACATGCAAACTAGTTGCAGTTTATTATGTATATATTGATCGATTGTGCCTGGCCGTGTCATTTTTGTATGGAGGTCACACTTCTGGAGAACATGGATGTGTTTGAATTTGTAAGTAAATTTGTTATAATTAGTCGAACAATCGGTGAAAACATAGCTCATTTTGAGTTCTAACGCTCAAACTACGAAGCACAAACTAAATATTAGCCATTTGATCCTTAAAGCGTATTCTTTTATCAAGCAATGCAGTTACTTTGAGAGCATGAGAAAAATACAAATTATTCTTTAGATTATTTAATACACATCATTTTTTTTAATTTGTAGTACCATTAGTAAGCGACACTGGCATGTACTTTTGCAATGGCTCATACCTGCCACGTCCTTATGGTAGTGAAGTGCCGGAACAATCCAATCAAATTTACTTATCGGTCACTGGTAAGTATTCAATTTGAGAAATTGTTAGTGCATTATTGGAACTTCTTCGTTAGCAGTGTATTTATTGCCGATTGTATAGTGAGAAGATGCCTCTTGTTACCAACCGATAAATGCGTGCAGTGGCTGCAGCAGTATTATCATAAAAGCGGGAAGAATAGCAAATTAATTATGCTGCCAACTGGAAAGGCGAGATGTTTAAGTTGGCGAAGCAATAACCATAAACCATATAACCAAAAACAAGCAAACAATGCAAACGTATAGCTAAGATAGAATTTTTTGCCAACAAGAGCTCAGAAGTGGCGGGTTACATGGAATTAAAAGCATAATCGCATTTTTGACGACGGTCGTGGGAGTCGGAACCGGTTACGGCCCAAATCACTGCAACGCTGTTGGCGCTGGGGGGGGGGGTTGGGCAATTGCACCCAGCTCTCTTACCTCTGGAACTGGATTCGGGTGTATCGTGAATGCAAGCGCTTAATCGCTTTCAACACAGGTGGATTACTGACATTGTGTTTCGATATAACCGGTACTAATGAAAATTATTTAGAGAAAAAAGTGAAGTATTTAAAAATATTTCGTAGTAGTTATAAAGATATATTATCATTAAAAATACGTTTATATTGCAAACCGATAACTTAAGTTTTCCCCAGACCATTTTTATTGCAGGGCTTGATCTAATTATTAGTGGTAGCATGCACAACGTCAACAACCGCTGCGTGTTAATAGTGACTTAATAAAAATAAAAATAATGCACTTGATAAAGCACCCTCAGAGAACTAAATCTCTCTCTAGGCGCTATATATTTACTACAAAGGGAAATGCAATTGAACGTGAGTAAAATCATGCTTGTAAACAGACAGCATGAATAACATGGTTAGGGGTGACATGCAGTGTCAGCATGCAAATGTGGTTAGTGGCAGCATGCACAGTGTCAGCACGCATAGGCACATTAAGGACGAATCACAGGGACCCACTAAATGCCGTCCTAAACAGGTGTTTTTTAAATTCTTTTTAAATGAAGTCAGGTCAGGGGATGCTCTGCCACAGGTCGGGAGGAAGTTCCAGGTTTTGGGAGCATACAAACTAAATGCACGGTCTCCAGAGGATTTGAGTTTTGTACGGGGTGTTTGTAGACTGTTGGATTCCGAAAAGCTGGTGGAATGATGCTTCGGCTTATCGGAGAGTATATCTCAGAGATAGGCTGCAGCCGAAGAATGAAGTGATCTAAAAGTGAGCGACACAACCTTAAAGTCAATCCGTTGCTTGACTGGTAGTCAGTGCAGGTCGGCGAGAAGTGGAGTAATGTGGCAACTGTGACGCTCACGAAAAACAAGCCTAGCTGCAGAGTTTTTTCCCAGCTGTATTCGCCTGATCGCACATGCAGGTAGGCCAGCGAGCAGTGAGCTGCAGAAGTCGGGATGGGATGTCACGAATGCATGGACCAACTTAGATGTGGTATCCTTATCTAAACGAGCCCGAATTTTAGCAATGTTATGTAGCTGAAAGTGGGCAGATTTGACTGTGGAGCTGATATGGCCGTCTAACGAGAGGTCGCTTTGGAATATTACACCTAGATTTTGAGCTGATTCAACTGGAAATGTGCTGGCAGAGCCAATTTTGAGTTTCAGCCCTTCCAATTTGTGAATCACACTGGGTTTTTCCATAACTAGTAAGTTGGTTTTATTGTCATTTGGTTTTAGAAAATTGTGCTATCCATTTGCGGATGTCATCAATACATGCAGCAAGTGAATTGAGAGAATTTTAGGTGCTCGAAGGCTGGGAGGGATCAAAGCAAAGGTACAACTGAGTCTCATCCGCATTGAAGTGAAAGCCTAGATTGTGCTTGGCAATCGCATCAGCAAGAGGCAGAGTATAAACCGTGAAAAGAACCGGACCTAGCACGGACCCCTGAGGTACACCATATTTCAGAGGTACCTCAGAGGATCTTTGTCCATTCACGTCAATGCTCTGAAGTCTCCTACTGAGATAGGAGCTGAACCACTGCAGAGCAGTGCCAGTGATGCCCAGGCGAGATGAGAGGCGCTCTAGAAGAACTTTGTGATCGATGGTATCAATAGCCGCCGAAAGATTTAGCAGAACAAGCAGAAACACTCTACAAATGTCTACATTCGCAAGTAGGTCGTTGTATACCCTAAGCAATGCTGACTCTGTGGAGTGATTAGCTCTAAAGCCAGACTGGAACTTATTAGCAAGGTGTGAGCATTCGAAATATGAGTCCAGCTGGTCCGCCACGACCCGTTCCTGAGTCTTTGATAGGAATGGTAGAAGGGAGACTGGGCGGTAGTTGCTTAAGTTCTCTTGGTCTAGTGTTGCTTTCTTGAGATGTGGCCTAACTACAACTTTTTTGAAAGGTTCTGGGACATGACCTGAGGCTAATGACATATTAAGCCCATCGTTAACGTAAAATATTGCTAGCTTTAGAAGGCACTATGTCCTAATGCAGAAGCTCACAGACAAAGAACTGTGAGGATTGGCTACCGGCTGCAATAGGAAGTGCGTTGTTTGGCATCTTTTTAAATGTCTCACATTAGAGAACGTGGTGGCGTCAGTTGGGTGTGACTTATTTGCTTTGGGTGCATGCGTACTAAAGCTCGAGCTCAAAACTATTTGCAGGTCTGGTGAATAATAGAAAAAAAATGTAATCAGCAAAGCTAGCAGTACTAGGCCTACCCTGGTGTGGGAGTAGTTCAGTTAGTCAGGCCGGAGCCAAATAATTAAAGGACCCTAAATTGAGTTACTGAACCTCAAAAACGATGAGCAGGTTGTTTAAAAGGGAGTGCAGGTCTGTGGGCGGATGTGGAATTTAGTAACTGTGACAGTAGTTTCAGATAAGCGAAACTGCAGAGTGTTGCACCAGTTAAAGCGCCTGATTGTTCGTGCTTGTAGACTATCAAAAAGTTAGTTACAGAAGTCGAGACGTGGGACGTTCGGAAAGGCAGGGAGAAATCGAAGCGGAGGTACAACCGGTTATCGTCAGCACAGAATGGAAAGCCTAGATTGTGTTTTTGTGATCGCATCGGCAAGAGAGTGAGAGAGAGAGAGATAGAGAGAGAAAGAGAGAGAGAGAGAGAGAGAGAGAGAGAGAGAGAGAGAGAGAGAGAGAGAGAGTAAGAGTATAAACTGTGTACAACAATGGGGCCAACGGCAGATCGAACCCAAAAGTCCGTTCTTTTCAGTGATTTCTTGGACAATTTTCTTCCATTTGCATCCATACATTCAGACTCCTGCTATTACGTGATCTGAACTATTACAATGCAGTACCAGTAAAGACCAGGCAGCATGAGAGGCACTTGAGAAGGACTTTGTGATTTAACTTTAAAAATGTGTATCCTATAGGTCCGGTGTTTTAAAGGTTATGAAAAAAAGCGTAACGTGGATTTCTCATATTTTAGGTTCCACCACCACTTATTGCCTTTCTAGTGAAACCTTAACCGCAAACCAATTACCTGTAAATTTATGGTTCACTGATGAAGCAAAACTATTGTCTTTGACGAAAGCTTGAGTACGCTCTCCGAGTTTAGAGTAAAACATTTATAGCATCTTAAACGTATCGAAGTTTCCCTTTATCTACTGTCAATATACAATACCTCCAACTAGATCATTAATTGTCTTAATTCATAGCAACTCCATATTGGATCATGCTAATCTCACGTTTTACTGCCAGTGCAATCGTAGTTTAATCAATTTGAGAGCTTAGATTCAAATTTTAATTTTTTCTCAGCTTCAAAGATTGCTCTAGCGATTTTAGTAGTCAGAGAATCCTCAAGTTCAACTTATAGGATCTCTCTTGTGTATCCGGAGGCGGCTGTCTGGAATTGACTGAAAATAACTTCTGATTTCAGGAACGGTTCAAGCATCAACGTGGATAAGCATTAACAAGTGGTGGAGAACGGCTTTGTATAGAAGTGAAGACTTCAATTCTAAGTCATTGTCTATTCGCTGCAATGCTTACATTAATGATGCTAGCTCAACAATAATTGTACAGCAGCTATTTAAGGCACAGAATTTCACATATAATCGCTTTGACGGTTCCAAACCACAATCTATATGGACCGGTTGGACACCATTAAGTAACTCAAGATCACCGACAACCACTGCAGGCCAGACGTGGGCTCAGCCAAATCAACTTTCTCCTCAGGACATGTCTTCAGGGATTGATGTAAATGGTATGCATTATTTTACACTGTGATCAGTAATTTAAATTTAAATTATTTTCCATGAAAATACCAACCAAATAAAAAACAAAATCTTGTGTAAATTAAACTTCGCAGTTTTTTGAATTAATCCAATAATTAGTTTTTTGCTTACAATTACATCCTGTAACTATTCCTAATTCACTAGGTTCACCCTCTTAGTTGCGATCTTGGCTAGATAGTTACTTCAGTTGAATAGCAAGCCTCCTGTGCAGAGAATGCAAAGTGCTTAGAAAGAGGTTGAGTTCTCTGAGGGCACTATATCTAATTTGTTATTAATATTATTATAAACCTAGTTACAGACGTTTAGCTAGCTTTTTGCTGCTGCTTTATGTTATAGGTAAGATATTGTAAGAATAAGCTGCCTTTATAAGGCTCAGCACTGTAGCGGATCGTATAGAAACTGAAAATAGAATCAACACTGTTGCAGAATGCTCGTTTTGCATTGGTTAGAGACATCTTTTGCTCACTCTAAAGTAAGACTTGTCTTTTAGTGAGATCATTTTGTCTATCTCTTTCCAGAAGATGCTGTCTTATACTTTTTTCATAATATCATGCATCCGTCTAAGTTAAAGACGGATATATATATATATCCGGAAATTGATATATATATATATATATATATATCCGGAAAGATATACATATATATATACATATATATATATATACATATATATATATATATACACGTGTATGTGTATATATTTATATATGATATAGCACCCTCGGAGAACTCAATGTCTTTCTAGATCGAATAGCACGATGGTTGATTAGTGGCAGCCTGGTATAAATTTGCATATATATATATATATATATATATATATATATATATATATATATATATATTTGTATATATATATATTTATTTATTTATTTGTGTATTTATTTATTTACATATATATCCTAATGCATACATATTTAGCACCCTAGAAGGACTCAATATCTATCCAGGTGCTTTTTGGAATCCATTCTTCTTCGAATATATTTTAAAGTTTTCCGGTGGAAAGATGTTAGAAAAGGCTGACAGCTGAACTACCAAAAGTCTTTGCCGATCCTTGAAGTTATATAATCATGGTTATTTTTCTTTGAATTAAATCGATTGAAAGAAAGTAATTTAATTATTTACATGAAGATGAGGAACTAGGCATGAGCTTTGAATAACGAAATTAAATATTTGAATTTCAAAATCTTTCCTACCGTCTTTTCAATTTTAACAAGCAGCCCTTCAACAGGTCTTGTGCACCTAGCTCAGTCGGTGGACAATTATGGTAACCATTAAAAGCAAATTGAGTTCTCTTTATTTTTCAAGCGTTTGGGCTTGCATTGTCAGCATTATAAGCTAAGGAATTCGTAAATGGCTGCCAAAATACTAATGATTACTCATCTGACAGTTACCATTAGCTGGATGCCATGCGTGAACACTGATAAGTGCAAATATATAAACAACAGTTTCCTATCCATTTACCTAAATGAAGCTGTAAATTACAAGGTCAGATTCAGTAAGTAATGCATTTATTTAGTTGGAGTTTTAGCTTTGTTATAGTGAGTTGACAGTTTCAGTCGGGGTAGCATGCAAGATTGCTTCTGGAAAAGTAGCTGAAGGCATTTTATTGTTATTTAATTCACTATTGTTTAGAGGTGCATATAAAGTTGGAAGAAAAAATCATTAGGATCAAGTTGTATTGTAATTCATTTTATTATGACGCCTTAAAGATATAGCAGCACTAGTGCCATTGTCGCTATCACTCCAACTTCCGCTGGGAAATAACGTATTCCCGCTAAAGGTATAAAATCTATGACTTTGACCTTTTACAATAATAGATTTTTACCTTTATGAGTAGATCCGGCGGTAAAGACGGATTCTTTTTAGGACGAGTATTGCACTCAATAACAATTTACTGAAGCTCCATTAAGGACGTGTAATGACGTTTATTGTACATGCATATAGGAGTTAATGATGGTGAAAAGTCAAGGCGGTTTCCTCCAGTAAATACAAATTATTCCATTGCCGCTTCTGTGCTCGGAGCTTTCTTTGGATTCAATTGATATATGAATGCCTATCGCCAGAGGTTTCTGAGCCTGGAAAACAATTTATTAGTACCACCATGCACAAGAAAACGTCTGAACAGGTGTACATGGGTCAATTAAGGTTGAGAATCTCAAGTTTACTTGGTTTGGGCTTTACAATGCATTCACATCAAGCTAATTATTAGCTCATTAGCAAAAAAAATTCAATAACACTATTAGTGAGAATGCGTTGATTTCAGCTTATTTATTGAGCTCCAAAATAGCTAAAGGCTTCAGTTTGCATAATTATTATTGCCAAAGGGTATTGGTAGGAGAATATTTAGTTAGTTGGAGGGTTTTACGCGTGGCATCAAATAGTTGAGTAGCAGCTTAGTTTGTAGAAGTCACTCGCTACCAGTAATTACTAATGCAAAAATAGCTACTTTTAATATGGAATGCACGAGCCTAACATCTAATTCGGTAGAGTTGATAGCGAGCAGGTGTCTTGAGGTATAGTTAACGACAATTTTACAATTTTGCAGCTGCCTTGGTGACCTACTCAGGTCTATACATGTGCACGACACTATTTACTAACAGAAATGGTCAAACTCTACAAAGTAATTCTTCAATAGTCACCATTGATGCTAGCGGTAAGTATTCAGACAGCTCCCACGCAGTCCTAAATTTACAAGAAATGATTTTAACGTAAAATAGTTATATTAGCAGGATTCAAAAAGTACATGCAAAAGCTTCAATGATAGTAAAAAAGAGCTTTTAATCCCCTCATATTTAAAAGCTAGGAAACGATTGAGCGGAGCTTAGTCAATATATAATGCACATAATTCAAAAGAAAAGATGCGGTTTCATTGGGGCTAAGATAAAGCTGAGGGGAATAGATATACCTTTACCAGAAACTTATCGTTCACATGTACCTACTTGCCTAATACTGCTGCTTGCGTATGTAACCACAAATCATTATAATTTTGCTGGTGGAGCATCTGTACATTTCCTTGAGAGATTAAGTTCTGTAATGGGGCATATTAATACTATTACTATTATTAATATTATTATGAGTTAGCCGTGGTCCTTCCCATTTGCTCTTTAATTCTCCAAAATATTTGCAGACACTAACTACAGTTAAGCACGTTATCTTGGCTTCTAGGGATCACCTGAATAAGACTAGTTACTTATGAGTAGGTAATTACGAAGTAATTTAGTGCAACGAAGCGAACACATATCGAGGTATAGAAATACTTAGCAATTAGCGGTTAAATTCCAGAAATATTTAAACTCCCAAAAATTCACATAACCACGAATAAATAAAGATCTTGAGAAATTTGACTCAGATAGAGTCTATTGGCTCGTTCAGCTGAATTTGCGTACTCCAAACCGGCTTTCTCGGCTGAGCGTTAATGGATCCGAACTGGTCTCGGCTATGTTCTAACTTGATAATGGAGCAGAGCATTGAGGTCAGCGGTGACTGTCGTTGAGAAACATCAAAAGTATAGGATATCCCAGGTCAATGTGGTTTTTCCACTTTAATATACACACATATATATATATATATAATGAGTATAAAAATACATAAAATATATAATATATAAAGTATACAAATATAATGATATATATATATATATATATATAATTATATTTATTTTTTACATATATATATATATAATTATATTTATTATATATATATATATATATATAAATATATAAATATATATATATATATATATATATATATATATATATATATATATATATATATATATATATATATATATATATATATATATATATATATATATACCGTTGTCTAGAAGACCTTGGGATATCACCTCAGTTGCAGAAAGCATCCTCCATTGGATCTCCAGTGAAAGCAGCATAATAGCTCTGGGACAACGTGGTTTTGGTAGGAAAGTAGAACCCCGGTTCCTCAAAATAGGCTCTGCCAGTATTCCTCTTTTTAAAATAGCACGAAAAATGAAATTCTTGTTCTAAAGTGACCGGTCACTAGACGACCACTTAGCACCACAGTCATGGTCACCTTCGTTTAGCTAAGTAGTATTGACCAAACTTTTAACTTATGTGTATACCAAGCTGTGCTTTTCGATGCAATTATATTATCCGTCGCGATTTCTTAACAGGATGCTAGCAAGAGACTCATAAATGCAACAAGGCTTGTTTGCCTGAACGATGAACTTGTCACATTATCCTACTTCTGACTAATGAAAATACTTTCTAATCACGCTAGACGTTAAGTAAACTTCTCAACTGACTGGCTTAGCTTTGATATGGCTCTTACCTTAGCATTGAACCTTTTGGAGAACGGGCTTTTGGTCTCATCCGTAGAATAGAGGAGTGCTATTGCCTAATCCGTGCTATTCTAACCACTGACCTAATGAAGCTTTTAAAAAGTCAAAAAACCATTTGTGTATGTTACATGCGAATCATCTTTAATGTTTCCGTTACCACTAACGCTACAGAGTTGTGTCAGTCACTATGAGAGGTTTTCTGTCCATAGGTAATGCATGTTATTACTAACTGGTTACGCCTCCCCGTTTAAAAACCCCTTAAACCCGACTAATTTTTTTGTTCTGTGACCACGACAGGTATAACTTTAAATTAACTCATGTCTGATGAGAAATAATGAAATAGATTTACGCGTACTGAAAAACAATTTTTTGAAAGGAAAGCCAGCTAATATAAACTAATTTGTATTAAGTGCACATTTAAAGAGAATTTCTTAACCATTGCAACGGCCTCAGAAATAGGCTTCCGCCCAGCCCACCAGCAGGTCGAGTTCTTCCTACTTTCATGCTCCAAGCATAACTGACATCCGCACCTAGATGGCAGCAAACTTTATTAAATTGAATGATGGTAAAACTAGCTTACCGTGAATGGGCAAACAAAGTGTGATTCAGAAATCGGAAACGCTGACGCTCAAAACCGGCTCTGCCAGAATATCTCCTGTTGAATGTGCACGAAATCTAGGTTTCATGTTCCAAAGTGTTATTTCATTAAACAATCACATCTGCTTCACACTCAAGTGTGCATACTTTCAGCTACGTAGGATTGCTGAAATTCGGACTTGTTTACGCAAGGACACCACATATTAGTTGGGCCATGCATTTGTGACATTCAGTTTTGACTTCTCTTGCTCACTGCTTTCTGGTTCAGCGGCTTGTGCACTTAGGCACTTAGAGTTAGTAGTGCAAGACTCCGAATCTAGGCTTGTCTGTCGTGAGCATTGCAGTGGCCACATCTCACTACTTCCGCCGACCTGCATTGGCTCCAAGTAAAGCAGTGTATTGACGTCAAGATTTTGTAAACAACTGTTAGGTTCCTTTATTTTTCGGCTCCAGCCCACCTATATTTAGATCTACTCCTTCACCAGGCTAAGCATCGTACCACCCGATTTTTGGAATCTGGCAGTTTACCCATTCTTGGTAAAAATCTAAAATCCTTTGGATAACATGCCTTTAGTTCGTATGCTCCCAAAGCCTGAAACACCCTCACGACTTGCGTCACGATATCTCCTGACTTGTCTATAAACTAGAAACTACAAAAACTAAAAGCGCATCTATTAACAACAGCATTTAGTGAATCCCGATGATTATCGCAGTACCTGCTTATTCGTGCTGATACTTTGCATGCTGCTACTAACTAAACTCGCATGCTAACCCTATGCATGTTACCCTAACCATTTAGTTGAGTGTGATACTATTAACCATTTGATCGTGCTTCCTGTGCAGCAAATGCAAAGTGCCTAGAAAGAGATTGAGGTCACTGAGGGCGCTATATAAAATGTATTATTATTATAATAATGCAAGCAGATTCCTTAGCTTAACTAGAATACTGTAATTCGCTTACTTTAAGACGTCCTATTACGTACAAGTTGCAGCTAACCCTGTATGCGTTAAATTTCCTTAGTAACTACAAACTAATTCTAGTATACATGCCGGAAAATAAGTCGATCTTTCACTTCTTAATAATATTCAGGCTCGCGTGAAATTTTTGCCGATGAGCATGGAGGAAATACAATGTGATAGACATTTACAACCCAATTGCGGCACAGCTCCTAATAGGAAACTAACCCAGCTTCTAGTAGTTTACCAACTTGTGAAACTTCTTGAAAGTGAACCCAATGAAGCAAACCTCTTTCAGGCCACTTTATCAGCCCTGCTCAGCCACTTGACGAATGAGAAACACTTTAGAATCTTATATGTATGTTTTCAGACGAGGATACTATAGTTATCCTTGTCGGCATCCGGAAAATGGCATCTTAGACTTACGTGAAAGCTGTGTGGTCCGCCGTAGCTAGTTTTTTAACAGTGCGACGTTGCATTCCTGCTGAAGTATAGGCCAAACTAGCATGGAAATTCCACGAAACATTCTTCGCGGTACATCTCAAATTCGGTACTTTTTAAAATATCCAGTAACCTCTTGGCAATAGCATGCATGCTTCAACGCACCAGACAATGCATCGTCACGGCTGCAGTTTCATTTGAGTGGTGTAGCCTGTGACTTGGGAGGAACGGATACTCTTGACCGTTATGAATCTTGACACTAAGCGTTACGGCTTTGAGGCTCCGGGAAGAAATATGTGCGAATAGGTTGCAATTAACTTAGATAAGGACGATTCCTGAAGTTTTCGAGCTGGTTTGGTCTAGCGGTTAATGTGCTTGCCCCGACCAAGGTCTGACTGAGGTCATGGGCTCGAGCCCCGAGGCATATGTGAAGCGCCTGAATGGAGATCAAGTTCTCTTGGGGCGCTATATGAATGAATTATATTTAAATGAATTATAGTTTATTGAATACACCGGCCAAATCACTGAAGAAACATTTGCCCATCTTTTCTTCTGAAAAAGTTCCATAAAGTTGACGACGCTTTCTCTGATCGGTCGGTGCTGCACTTGTATCTGACCGGCTGGTTTGAATCGTTGGTTGAGCTGCTCGCCCCGACCAAGGTCTGGCAGAGGTCCGGGCTAGAGCAACTTAGCAAATTTGAAGCGCCTGAATGTTTATTAAGTTTTCTAAGTGTGCTATTCAAATAAATTATATTTTTCATAGTTCTCCATCTGGTGAGACCAGTGTCTCCGATTAGATTTTGAGTTTTTTCTGGTCAGGTTCATCGGCAATTTTGAATTAGACTCAGGATCCGGCATGGCAGTTTTGCTGTCCAACTTGCTGGTCTCCCATAACGTTTCCCTGAGCTGCGAAAAAAGAACCAAGTGCCCTCTTGTACTGGCAAGAATAAATTAGATTAGAAAATTTTGAATACATGAGTGCTGAAGAGTATTTTCAGTGTCAATTTTAGGAGAGCTTATGAGGCGAAATTAGCAATTGCTTGATCGGTCACTATTAACTACCAAACTCTTGGGACTGCTGCATCTTGTATGGATCTCTTGGCTACCCTGTACCAACATTTACAGTTACTAGAATTAGCTAAACTCGAAAGAGTATTTTATTGCAGACCCAAAACTTTAAAATAAGTTTAATCAAGGGAATTCCTTTTTGTCCGTACCTTTTCTCCGCTTGTAACTCCACAAAGCCACAATCGCTATGTGGGTGTTACGCAGGAGAGTTTTGCATAGCTCACTTACAGCCTATGTGGCTTTCGGTGCGCATTCGGTAGCCAACAGACTTCATCTCACGCAACAAAGAGAAAGTGGGAAGCGTAGCAGATTCAGGAGAGCAGTTAAGGTGCAGTGAGTAGCATGGGAGTAGCAGCTCAGGACCGCTGGAAAAGATGCGCCCTCGTTGGCAGCAAGAGAGTAGTTGTCATTGCCTAAGAATCGTGGAAGCGAATTAAGCAGTCTAGGGAGGACCTTCAGAGCTAAAGCTTCTGTCGCCAACGGATTTTAAGCGGAAGAGTGGAACGCAAATTTATCGTCCATACAGAACCCGAGGGCACGAGGGGTTGAAACTGGTGCAGCTGTTCGGCTTGATAAGGAGAATATGAGCTGTGATGGGTCTTGTGGGTCTTGCATTGCTTCCGTGTCAACTGATAAACTGGCATAGACTGGCATGTCTTGACCCCGGTTATATGTGCTTAATTAAATGTGTGAGCCATACGTATCTTAACAGAATCATTCACTATGTAACATCAAGATTTTCTCGTGGTACCTAATCTCCAAACTTAAAAAATTGGATCAGCTGGCTGTAATTCATCGTTTGATATAATTTCAATCTGCCATCGATAATCACTATTGGCTTGCCGTTTTTTAAAATATACCAAGACTTTTATTTCACGCACCGGAGCTTTTATGTTTATCTGTACTCGAAGAGCTATATTCGCCAACCACGACCAACTCACGTAGCTACGAGGAAATTCGTACAAGCGGTAGAGCTCTTACGTTTGTTAGCACAAAGAGCAGCACAAAGTGCACTCCAGCTGTGCGGGCTGTCTGAGGCCTCCTGAACAGGATGATCCTTAAATTCCGGTCATTGGATTATGACGTCAGAGTCATAGTGAGCGTTTGTGCTGCTGCCTATATCTGCGACTGGAAGCTGCTGCACAGGGAAAATAATGTGCCCGACGATAGGCCTTGGTAGCAGGAAACTTGTAGAGACTAAAAACAGGACAAATAGCAAGCCGTGCTCCAAAGATGTCGAAAACTTTTCTCAACTTGGCCTAATATGCAAAGCCGTGTTGCTATCGATGCATCTACAAAAGCTATGGTTTGCATGAAAAGGAATACCTGCACAGAACCAATCGGAAAACCGGGAGAGTTCCGTGCTACTCTTGGCCTGAACACACGGAGAAAAAAAAATAATAGATTAATTTATTGTATGAGCTAAGTGGTTTAGAGAACCACTTTGCACGCAAGGAATAAAACTAAATCAAAATACGCTATCAAGTGCACTATGTGACTCGTATTCTGAATATTTAACGGGCAGGCAAATGTAGCACCATAAATTACTCTGCAGAGTAAATTAGACTGAGTGAATACACATAACAGTTCTCTGTTGCAAACTTTAAGCATCAGCGGCTTTTAATGGACATTTAGCTTTCAAGCGCACGCCAGTCTTCAAAAGTTTTTTACGAGGCGTAAGTACGATAATAAATAATCAAGAGAGCGGCCGACCCATCGAGTATCATAGACAAAGCATAATAGGTAGAAGATTAAAGACGCAAAGAAAGAACTATACTGAGCAAGAGTTAGTTACGTTGTCTAGATATCTTGAAATAAGCAAAACATAAGACCTGCAGAGCTAAAGCTTCTACTGATGGCGACATACTGGCTAAAGAGTGCAAAGGTTGATCAGAGCCCATTTAGGACGACAGGCACACTCAGGCAGATACTGATCCAAAGATTTAGCCGATATAAAAAACCGACCAAAAATAGAGCAAGTATCTCAAAGTAAGGATTTTTTCCAGCTTATGTTACATGAACCTGGAGCAGCTTGACGAAGAAGCGATGCTGAATTTCTCGGATTTTCTGGAGCAAAAATATATTAAAACTCAACAGATTTTATTTTCTGTGCAAGAAAGAGATATGCTGAAAGACTGAGGGTGCGCTGCAAAAAGTTCCCTTCTAGATGTATTACGTTTTGGCACCTAAATTGTGAAACGGTGCAGAATTGAAGTGCTTGCAAACCGGGTCAGGTATTTGATCGAAAGGCCAAGTAGCTGTGGCGATTATTTACGGTGTTTCTAGGTTTTACTATTCAAAGCATATACCACGAGTATTTTCTCCTAAATGAGGCTGCTCATTTATAAATTATTGTGTGAGGTCATTCAATATTGCTTTGTTGTCACTTTGGAGATCGCTAACAATTTATTCTCGCTAGTCGTATAATAATGCAGCATTCCTAGAGATAGAGTCAAGGATTTAGCAGGCTTCTCCTGACTGTCAAAATGAATAACATCTCAAACTATTTACTGTTAACATTTTACTAGACTGAGAAGCGACCGCTCTCAAAATTGACCTGTCTCTTACTTAGGTATTTAAACTTTCACTATTTTTGGGAGAATTGAATACAAGGAATGGTAGTGGCAACGATCTTAGGTTTTTGAAGATTTACGTTAACGGTGCAAAAAACACTTCAAAATAAGATACTTAAGTTATAACCTAATCTGGTGAGCCAAATAGTTTTTGCAGAGAAATTTATTGACTACAGTTAACATCCAATTTTGGGTCGGAATTAAGGCTTTTGCCCTACAAAAAATGATATACGCCAGTCTGAGAAAGATTATTCACTTAATTTAAAAACTAACAATGTAGTAATTGACTGGATCAGGACACTAATGATTAAAATAAAGAAAAACAATCTTCGCATTCAAACTTAAAATGAATACGTAAAAAACAAAAAGCTAATGATTAAGAAGAAATTCGGTAAGTAATGATCCGTTATATACCTTGAAAAGCATGGACTAGCACTGAGTCTTTCTCTTCAAGCAAAGTGACAATTTAAAAACCGTTTCTGAATCGTGAGATAACAACAAAAATAATGATACTATTACTAATAATACCACGAGTTATAGTACTAATATATATAAAGTGCCATGGGAAGCGTTTTAGTTCTCTGAATGCGCAATAACAAAATGTATCACTATTATTATACGTGATCAATGCATGCAAGAACTTTGAATATGCAGTAAAAATCATGCTCAGAGGTTGATTACATCACACTTAGTTCCGGACAGCATTAGAACACGACGGACAATTGACAGTAAATCACTACATGATTTAAGGATTAGGTACGTTTTAGCTACTTTTTAAATATCGTCAATTCGGGGGATGGAAAGAAAACGATCGATCAGGAGCCTGTGTAAGTCAATGAGAACGGACGTAATTAGAAACTGCGACTTTTAAGATCGGAAAGACTCTCTTCTGAGTTGAGCTAAAAAAATTAAAGTGCCTAATTCAACTGAATGAGCTCGGCGAATAACGAAAGTCAATAAGAGGGTCAACACTATACAAAATTATTTAGATGCAGTATCCCTGGCTTAGCCGGCCTAAATTTCTATGAATTTTGTGTTGCCACGAGTAGGAATGCTTGACTGCTACTGTTTTTCCGAAGGTTCTGTTACCAACAACCTGTTTGTAAACGGTCAAGATGACGAAGTTTTCTACTCACTGCATTCTGAACTTAATGGTTACAACGTTTCGGGTTTTGATATCGCTATCTTCGGATGCAAGTTGACGACATTCAATGAAGCACCATCGTTTAAGGTATACTGGTTTGTTCACTGACTGCAATCTTTATTTAGAATTCACACTGCGATTCGTTTTGCAGCTAACGCAGACTACCGCGAGTCCAAGCCCGGCCGCCATTTTCCGGCATACCCACCGCAACAAAAACTCTGCCAGCATCGAACGCCACGCTAGTACACTTCTGCATCTCCGAAGCGCAGTTGCAGCGACCAGTGAGCAGCTACGACAGATGCAACGCCGGACAGCAACAAAGCACAGTGCGCCCTTCTGCGACCCTAGCGGACAGGACGAAAGAAAACTGCAAGCAGATGTGTGATCGCGCTTGCAGCTGGGGAGTGGGGTGGCAGAGGCGGCCGTTGTTCGTGGCGGCCGACGGCTGGCCTTGGCACTTGTAGTCCATGACTAAATGCTTCACGATGCAAGCATGACTGGAATAATAATAATAATAATAATAATTCACTTGATAAAGCGCCCTCAGAGAACTTAATCTCTCTCTAGGCGCTTTACATTTGCTGTAAAGTGAAATGCAATTGATTGGTAAGTAAAATCATGCTTGAAAAAAGCAAACGAAATGAATAATATGGTGAGGGGTGACATGCACAGGGTCAGCATGCAAATGTGGTTAGTGGCAGCATGCACAGTGTCAGCACGCATAAGCACATCAAGGACGAATCACAGGGACCCACTAAATGCTGTCCTAAATAGGTGTTTTTAGGTTCCTTTTAAATGTGGTCAGGTCGGGGGTTGTTCTGACGCAGGTCGGGAGGGAGTTCCAGGCTTTGGGAGCATACGAACTAAATGCACGGTCTCCAAAGGATTTAAGGTTTGTATGAGGTACTTCTAGACTGTTGGATTCCGAAAAGCGGGTGGTACGATGCTTAGCCTGATGCGAATGGAGGGGGTGAGTGGGTGGCTAGCACTAATCTATTGACCAAGACATGGAGGGCAACAGACGAGTATATCCTTGTTCTGCCCTGCCAATCCTCTCCCCCCTTCCTCAAGGGTAGTGGCCTAACCAAATTCATTCTGGGCAGAGCAAAGGTGAGGTCAAGATATCAGGTTATTTCAAGTATCTCACGACAGTGTGTCTGGCGTTATATAAGCTAAAATAATTAGCACTCTATCTGTGCTAAAAAGTGTTGTGATTCCACTGACTAATTAATGGCAATATTGCTGAGGGAAACCGTAGATCGATGGATCGATATTCAGCAGCGTAGAAGAAGTCATCCAATAGTTAGTCAGCTGCAGTTCAAGAGCCTGTCTTGGCATTTGAGCCGAATTATGCGACAGGCCATAAAGCCTACAATAGTTTTATGACTCACTACTTACTGGCCTACCGGCATGTGCAATCGTGCGATTACAGCTGGTGCAAAATGTGCAGCTAGGCTTTCCAGTCGTGAGCTGTGCAGTTGCCACATCACACCACTTCTCCCCGATCTGAGCTGGATCCCAGTCAATCGAATTCACGATTTTGTCCCTGACGTTTAGGTCAATTCATTTTTTCGCTCCAGCCTACCCATCAGACCTACTCCCCCACCAGGCTACTCATCGTTCCAACAGATTTTCGGAATCTAACTATTTAGCTATCCCTCGTAAACCTAAAATCATTTGGAAACTGTTCCTGTAGTTCCTATGCTCCCAAAGCCTAATACTTACTCCTGAATAGTATCATGACATCTCCTGATTTTTTCTCATAAAAAATTCTAAAAACGCATCTAACTATCACGGCATTTAGTGGGCCCTTGGAATTAGTCCTGTATGTGCTAATGCCTGCTGACATTGTACATGTTTACTAACCATGTTATTCCTGTTGCTTTTTGAGCATGTTACCACTTATCATTCGATCTTGCATCGTTTACAGCAAAGTTAAAGTGCCTAGAAAGAGTCTCAGTTCTCTTACTGTGCTATATCAAACGATTTATTATTATTATTATTATTTTCCTGTCTAGCGACCTAGTAACTGCCTGGCATCTGCAGCCAGTTACTTAACCCTCACAGCCATATATCGCAACGGTCTATAAATTAACAGCAGCACCAGAATCTCCACTGGGCCATAAGTAACTCTAGGCCATAAATAGTGGTCATGGGAATAAAAAGGCAATAAATGCCATCAACCCATAACCTACGATTACTACTAATCCGCCAAATATTCGTCTAGTGAAAACCACACTTCGCAACAGAACACCTAGATTGCAAGCGCAGATGCAACAGGAGATGTGCTTAGGGGAGCAGGTTCTTAGCTTATGAGTCGCACATGCTTTTCCTGTGAATAATAAGCAGGTTTTTTCGTCATTTAAGTTTAGGTTTGCTGCTATCTACCGTTATGTGCGAATGCCAGCAATAAATGCAGTGAGGAAGTTGAGAGAATTCAAATACTGGTAGGCATGGCGGGGATCAAAACAAGGGTGCAATTGAGTGCCATCTACTTAAATCGAAAGTCTACGCTGTGCTTGGCGATCGCATCTGTAAAAGGGAGATAAAACACTGTAAAAAGAAGTGCACTGAACTCTGATCTCGGAGCCGCACCAAACTTTAGTAGTTTCTCGGATGATCTTCGTCCATTTACATCAATAAACTGGCATTTTCTGCTGAGATGAGATCGGAACCACAGCAGTTCAGTGCCACTTATTCCAGCGAGAAGAGAGGGCTTACGAAGGAATTATTTATAAATAATATCAAACTCCACCGAAATATTTAGCCAAAGAGTGGACAGACTTTATACCGCATTCCTGAGAAGCTCGTAATATATATATATATATATATATATATATATGTGTGTGTGTGTGTGTGTGTGTGTGTGTGTGTGTGTGTGTGTGTGTGTGTATTTATTTATTCAACTTATTCATTCATGCATTTGCAGTTGTAGAAATTATAATGTACTTGTATATCATTACCTTTGGATTAATGCTCAGCTCATGGACAAGAGCAGTGGTTAAATTGAGTTCATAATCAGCTACTTTACCTAATAATTTTTGCGTTTGCAATGGTGGCCAGCTGACCAAACAATTGTGGATATGACAGGAAACATTTACTTCTCCTCCATTCAACCCACCATGGAGGGCAAATGGCCGGTATTGCTGGCCCGAGTCCACAATATTAGTGATATCCCCAAACTGATGAAAGTGCTGCGTGGTTAGAGAGCCATGCATTCATTCGGAAATTCTGTTGGCTACCGAATGCATACCGAAAGCCGCTTAGGCCGTGAGAGGGCTATACAAAACTCTCCTGCCTAACACCTATTTGGTGTTATGGCTTTGTGGAGTTACACGTGGATATACTGACAAGATATAGATGAAATTAGATTCCATCGTCAGTCATCCAACTCAGCCGCTCAGCTGCAGACTCTTTCACCACCGGTCAGGCAGAGAGGCTAGTGTGCTAGCATCATCATACTGGCTGCAGACACTTAGTAATTGGCTGAAAGCTTTTATTTTTCATTGCTGGTTTACTAGTACACATTTCTTATATAGACACCATATTCTCAGTCATATGCAAGTAATGGTATAAATTAAAACCGATAGAATGTCTAAGGATATAAAAACCACAGCTAAAGACCTCTCCTGAAGTCATACGAGAAACACCCGTGGCTTAATTGTGCCTCAAAACCCAAACTCCTGTGATTGATTTTATTATCAATTCATCGGGTGCGAAGACCAGTACGAGAAAATAGTATGGCTCCACCTTTTCTGTCTGATCGATAGAAACTCACGCACGCAAGTATTGATTTGGTATCCCTATTACCTAATCTGGGTTTTAAAATTCCGTGGGTTATTAGTGCCGAAAAAATCGGAACCTCAAACCATCTCAAATAGAAAAAAAATTGCAAACAAGGTAGTTTTTTTGTATTTAAAAGAATTGCTGTTTAAATGTTTTGATAGTTCTTTGGTCAATAGGACTAATCTGTACTAATTGAATTTTGCTATGTCCCATTACCAACGCATTATTGTAGCTGATGGTTGGCCAAACGGACGTGACGGAGGCTGCAGATACATCCGGCAGCTTCTCATATTTCTTTCAAACTGGAAATGACCAGACCCTAGCAGCATCATCGGCCATTTACTACACAGTTGTTGCTACTTACTCGGTCAACACTTCAGGTTTATGCTCAAATGGACTCGTTCAGTGTGTATCTTGGAAAACTAGCCAGCCAGATGTGACTGTGACAAATGAAAATTATTTATTGTCAGACGCTTGTAACTATCAAGACGGTGGCAGCCGTCTCATGAACTCAGGTAAGTCAATTCAATGTTGCTTGACACTTCGCTTCTCAAAATATTTCTGGCAAAGCAATTTAAAGCAACATTTCTCATTTTCATTAACTTCTTAGACATTCAAGTAATGGGCCACGATTTGCATACCTCAAAAAACCGAGTCCCTAATCATAGGCCATTCTAAGCTTTCAGCTAGACTACATAGGTTTTGCTATTGCAAAGGATGATTCTGTAGTGCAATCTTAATTACTTGCACGAAATGCATGTGCACTGTTTTATAAGGGCTTCAAGTTTCAAAGCTACATTATAAAGAATGTTTTGACCGACACCATTACTTTTGATTGTTATCTTAGATTAGGGACTGTATACTGAGGTGGCACACTGAGAATCTTACTAAAAAAATGCTGATGTCGACGATCAACCATCTCCTCAACCGCTCCCAGATTAGCTCCTTACCTGATAATCCTTGTGATGATCTAGCCAATCGCTTCTCTCGATTCTTCGTGCAGAAGATAGACAAGATCAGTGTGTCCATCCCAGCGAAGACAACATCCCCCCTATAATACTGTTCTCCGATTCCTGGCTGCACCTCAATGTCTACATTTAAGCGGGTCACTAGTGAAATTCGTATCCCCATCAGAGAAGACAACAAGTACTCTGGACCCTATTCCCACTGTTCTGCTCCTATGTTACATTGATATGCTGCTACCATGCATAATTAACATCATTAATATGTCATTAGCCTTAGGTCA
This sequence comes from Cristatella mucedo, assembly GCA_009760855.2. Lineage (NCBI taxonomy): Eukaryota > Metazoa > Bryozoa > Phylactolaemata > Cristatellidae > Cristatella > Cristatella mucedo. The sequence goes on from WPIO01000043.1 coordinate 1,856,371, forward strand.
TGTCCCAGGAGCTTTCAAAAAAGCTGTAGTCATGCCACTTCTCAAGAAAGCGACACTAGACCGAGAGAACTTGAGCAATTAGCGCCAAGTCTCCCTTCTATCATTATTATCAAAGACACTGGGACGGGTCTCTGCGGATCAGCTGAATTTATATATCGAAACTTCAAACCTTGCTAGTAAGTTCCAGTCTAACGGAAGGTATGCAAGCGGGATACGGTCCCCTTCTCAAAGTTTGGGAATAGTCCATACCCAGCGTCCCGAGAGGGGTGAGGGATAAATAAAGAGGAAGACGGTTTGAAATAATTCCATAAAGTTTCGGACGGGGATTGGCCACGACGAGTCGGCTGGAATACAACTGGTTGCTCTCGCACAGCACTGGAGCTTGAAATGAGGAGAGCTACGGTGAATGAACGAAGGACTGAGTTGGCATTCGGATCATGAGAGAAACACGGCCCTCTGGAGTGAAGTAGCTAGGGAGCGGCATGGCTAGCGATCGAAATCTGGGGCTAAGAACTGGGTGACCATTATCACCTCCACCCCCAGCTGCTGATGCAAGGGCCCTGAGCACTGAGGCTCGCTTTTGGAGAGCTCGAGTGGGGTACGAGTGGTGTAAGCCGGGAAGGTTCCGTCACTGAGTCATATAGACACTGCCTCTCTCCCTGTTAACCTTGCTACCAGGGCTAGGGCTCTGTTGTGTCTGTAACGCCGATTCCCAGATACCCATGACGTTGATTCTCTAAGAGCATCAAAGGTCAGCATCAAAGTTATTCTCAAATACAGTGACGGTTGAACCTGCTGCAGTTGCTTAAGCTGATTAGTTCTTTCAGCAATTGTTGCTGTCTAAAAATTTGCTGGAGGGGATTACTTCTAACCCAAGTATGTCCCATTAAAGAAGTTGTACAAATGTATAATTGTAATAAATATTGCTGACGGGGATTTGGGACTGGGTTCGAACTGTAGGACTAGCTCCGGAAACAGTCAAAGTGGTGATCGCAAGGATTAAGCGGCCTTGCTCATGTCGGTAGGTTTCAATTTTATAGTTATGTAGCTATACTTGGTGCCACACCTTTAAACCTCTCGATCTGCACTCAGTTTTAACTGGCTACCGTCCCACTGTATATAGTACTCTAAGCATCCTTCGAGGAAGTTAGAAGAGCTGCTGATGCTGAAAGACAGAGACACCAATTTATAGGTAGCGTACAGCAGTATTGATTGTTTCAGTGCGAATACATTGACCAGGGAATGCGTACACATTTTTTAAAATGCAAACATCAAATGTTTGGGAACCGCCATGCAATAGTCTCATCCAAGGACCACTGGCAATGAACGGCTACTGTGGGGGGCTGCGGCAGAATGGAGGATGTTTTTGTTCTCTTAGTCTTTTTCAATTTCTTAGCGAATGATCTAAAAATCCTCAATAAAGAATTTAGAAGCAAAACCTGCGCCCTAGGTCATATTTTCATAATATCATTTATGTGCCGAAACCCCAATTACAAGCCCATCCGAAGCCTAAAAAGCACGGGTTTTTGGCCGCTATTAGAAAAGGCCAGTTTACTTCCTAAAATGAATAATTTAACCCTAAGTTTCGGTTGACACCAAACCATTATCTTACAGGATTATTCATCGTTTGCGAAACATTTTATCGGACATAATTTTTTTGCAGCAATGACCTCGACGCCAACTATAACCTTCGTCGTCGGCATTTTAACCTTTATCAGACCATGTGTGGATCTGATTGTCTTGGAATTAAAAGGATAGCAACGCCCTGCAAAACATTCAACTAAACGACTGCATTGTGTTTCGTGTTCGAAACACTGTCAGCTAAAAAGTATGGACCTTCGTCTGCATATCTCACATCAAGCCCTGAACCAACCAAGTGCCTCCTTACTCTGCAGTTCCGCAAAGAATCGAAAACAAATTGTTTAACAGCGTATTATTTATTGAATTTAAATGTAACACACTTTGATTTTTCTCGATTTGTATGATGCCTTCAGAGATCTTTTTCTGGACCTCCAGTTATGCAATTTTTGTATCACATAAAGATCAATTTCAAATACAGTAAATGTGCAAATCTTTTCAATACCTCGATAACAGACGGCAATCCATGCAAGGTTTATTTTGCCATTTTCGTGGGAACTCGATTAAATAGCTCTAGAGTGCGATTCATTTTAAGACTAAACCTATTCTTATAAGGGCTGCACACAACTATTAGGCAGTACTCTTCTTAAGCAAGTCTCACTTAAAAGACAGTATGTTTTTAAACATTCCAGATGACTAATAAAAATAATAAAGAGCAGCCCAATGCCTCTGGACTCGCTTCACTGAGTCCCAGTCGTTCAGTCAAGGAAGACAACGATTAGCCATTTTGAAGCGTGACGGAAGTGCCCAATCTATCCACGAGAAGAAATGGTGCCATCTTGGAAGAGCCTTTACGGCTATCACCACCGCTTGCAGTGGCGATAAAGGATCGTCCATCACAGGATTTGAACCCACGACCTCGGGACCGAGGTTGTGAAAGCAACCGCCTTACCTAGTGAGCCATTACGACTCACCGAATAGCATTGCCAGGGTGACATGCATAGGGTCAGCATACAAGTGTGGTTAGTGGCAGCATGTAACAGTGTCAGCACGCATAAGCACACAAAAAATTAATCACAGGGACCCACTAAATGCTGTCACAAATAGATGCGTTTTCAATTTCTTTTTCGATGTGGTCAAGTCAGGGGATGTCGTGACGACAAGTTGGGAGTGAGTTCCAGGCTTTGGAACCACACTAACTAAAGGCACGATATAGCGAAAGGAGTAGATGCTAATGAGCTGGTGGGGGAAAACAGATTAGGCTAGGCTAGTGCATGTGAGTACAGTGAACTGTAAGGCAAACTGGGAATTTTTCAACCTTTTGAGACTTAAAAGATAGATATAGAAGCTCGGCTCCTACGGTGTCGATGTGGCCGCAACGCCTTTGGCGACAAGCCGGATTAGCCGCTGAGTTTTCAACCTTTCTAGACGATTAAGAGAACATACAGAGATGTCTGAATTGACAGAATTTTTAGAATCTAGAACCGATTTTATAAATGCATAAATTAGTTGGATACCATTTCTCTTATGATAGCTGGCTCTTATTGTGAGGAGTAGGAGCTTTTGCGTGCGGGGTATTTTTGGCGCTAGAATTTTTCAATGAGCCGTTGCAATTCGTATCACAAGGTCTCAAAACCTTTCTATCGTGGCTACGGACACAAAGCGCTCACATTTGCTACTTACATTTATTGTTAATTATGGGTGTGGATGATAAACAAAGTATGCTTTTATATCATAGACGATTTTAAAGCGTCAAATTTTTTTTAGAAATGCGCGAGCTAAATTAGTCGCCTTATTCGCCGAAATGGAAGCTTTGGAACATTCCCTACTTGGTGCTGCTCAGCTCTTGCTAATTACACGAAGGTGCTTTTCCCAATATATCGATGAAAAATATTTAAGCCCAACCTAGTGAGAACTTGAATTCTAGCAGAAGTCTTTTAAGTAGCTGCTCAGCTGCTCAGCTATCAGATTCATGGTAACTAGGGCGAAGGGTTAACGAAAGTTTCGGTCTGCTAGAATATACTTTGCGACTGAAGTCAAGCAGGAGTAACAACAAAATTGGTAAGAAGAACTTACTTCAGCTAATGACTTGAGCACTATTGAACCAAAAACAACCAATCTATCAAATGCCAAGACGATTGGGTGACACATTTATCGCTGTCACTTCGCATTGTTGGATCTCCTTGCTGTAAAATCGGGGAGTCAGTGTACTGATAGACTTCGGAATTGTAGATACAGTATTTATAGCCAGCTACTGACAACATTTCACTGAATAATATCAATTGTCCGGAATTTTTTATTATTTTCTAAATATACACCACGATAATTATTTATGGGGTATTTCATATTTGCTTCAGCACGCAAAGTTAGGTTGATATCGTTAATCAATTATGTATAGTTCACTTTAGCATGAAGCATTGCGTATATTTAAGTTAGGTTTCATTAGATTCACTTATAACAGCCACGTAATGACATAAATGTTGTTATTTTTTAGAACAATTAGTCTTTTGTTGGTTAATATAATTGCTAAAATCAACGGATAATTTTATTGTGAAATGCCAAGCGATTGTAAGAATTCTCCGCATAAGTTCTGCTTTATCCCATTCGACTGCTTCACCCCTGACCCTGCCGCGTCTTTGTATAGCGCGCCTGCTGTCGGCCGGCAATTGAGTTGTGTCTGTGCCTTGCTGCTGTTCTTGATCTCTTTATCTTTAAAAGCCGCCGTGTCTGCAGACCTTTGTGGTGTGCTTGTGCTTCAATCGCCATGAGCGTGTCTGCACACTCACAATAGTGGCATAAACCTCTGCACATTTAGAACTTGCTCCTGGCTTAGGCTTGCTCGTAGCCGTTTATTCATAATGATTTGATGTGGATGCCAATTATTTCGGCACTGCAATCTGTGTCAGCGGTCCTGCCAGTGCCTGCGCTTATATCTTAAACGTTGTATTGCGCAAAAGTAAGCAGTGTGATCGTCGGCAGTGATTTTGACAAAGAGCTAGCGAACTTTCGTTGTTCAGGCTCGCCTGGCTGCTTAGTTTTTCAACTGCTGCTTGTGCCAAATTTTCTTCGGAAACTCATGCAATAGAGAATATAAACTCTAGCGAAAAAGGATGGCCGACTCCTTATTTATATGTGTAACAGGCGTTCGACAATCGAACATAAGACCAAAGCATAAAGAAAGAATTCTCCTAAAGAGTCATTGCGCCTTTCACGTTGACATTGTAATAAACCAGTGTATACAACATTAAAAAAATAGAAATAATTTTTACTATTCATTATTTTAAATTGCGGGTTTTTCATAGTTTATGCCTTAAAATAACTTTATTCCCGTTGTGAGAGGTACTCGGACACGTGCAGTAAGTACTACAAAAGTAACTGTAAAACGGCTATGCTCATTGTGTAGCCTGAAGCAATGCCAACCAGCACGCCTGAGATAACTAGTTGACTGACTTCAGGAAGAGCCAAATATGTGCCTTAATGGCAGACCACATTAGCTGATTTACCAGCCTCTTTTGTGTAGTGACAGGAGCGCCTTTACGGCTGTCACCGCCATTTGCAGCGGCTATAAAGGATCGCCCACCAAATAATTCGAACACACGACCTTGGCTCCGAGGTCATGAAAAGCAATCGCCTCACCTAGTGCACCATCACAGCTCACCTATAGACTAAGTAAGGCACTTGCTGCGTATACATATTTACATGGCAACGTAAGAAAATAGAATCTTCCTCAAGCCATCGTATCAATTTATTTGTGATAACACGCAATGTTATAGAAGGCATAGCAGGCATGAGACGTTCACATGCACTTGGGTAATATTTTTTTGGTCGTTTTTTTCAGATCCTTTTATAAGTTTGTTAAGCCATGGGATGTCATGGGATCTTGCAATGCGTTTCGGGAGAGCTATAAGCTGAAGCATTATTTTGATTAGATTTCAGGTTTGTTAGATGTATGGCTAAATGCATCGAGCCAAAACCGTCAAGTTGCTGGTTGTCTAGCCTGATGTAAAAGCCTTCTGGATCAGAAGAGTAGAGAGCAGGACCTAAAGGTTTGACACAGGATTAAGATCCTACTTTTTAAAGACCCTCCGTAGGTCGGTGATAAATGGTTTCATGTGGCTAATGAGACTTTCTCAATGCACAAGCATAGCTACCAAGTTTTTGGCAAGTTGTATTTCGGCGTTACGCAGGTGGGAAAAAGCACGAGTAACGAGTTAAAGAAGTTGGGAGAGTGTGGCGCAAATGCATGTGCAACAATGTGATTCGAGTATCTCTGAGGAGCACCGAAAGTTGGCACCTTAAGGTAGATGAAAGTAGGCCGATCTGACCGTGAGGCTGATTCCCTTTGGACGGTGTCATCCGGATTTAATGCCTGTACTTTTGGGGGTAGAGTTAAGCGTGAAGCTGTGAATGAAGTGATTGCTTAGCTCTGTAACCGGGTTCCAGGGGTCAAAGGCTATTTCCCGTCAAACACCGCCATACTCCGGCCACGCTGCCGCTCGCCATGCCGCCGAGCTAGGGTAAGACGAGCGGCCGTCAGGTTAAACATCTTTATAACGCATGCGCCAACAACAGGTGAACTAAACAAGTCTACAGGGAGGTTCCTATACACAGTACACTACGGGGGCGCAAGACGAAGCAGCAAGCGCGAACAAACGTGTTAGTTGGGTTCAGTCGGCTTCTGCAGTCCTGTCGTTGTACCGACTCCGAATCCAACAGTACGAGCGTACGCCGTCCAAAACCCGGCTGGCTGAGTAACTGCTTGGCTAGTCCGAGTCGACAACTACCACAGTCGTAAGCTTCCACCGAAAGACGCCAACACACGGGGGGGGGGGTCACGAACACACTACACGGGGGGGACGCGGTATAAACAAGTCAACAACGAGCGAGCTATCCAGCTCCGCTCGGGCCTTGGGTACTAGTTCCCTTGCGTGCGTGGCAGCATCGCCGGAGCACGCCTGCACGAATCCAGGTGCATAACTCGGCGAGACCGGGAGCCTCCAACACCGCGACTTACTTTGCCAACTTCCCGTACCCAAGAGCCCCGGTGACTTAACGTCACCGCATACATCCGGCCGTGCCGTAGGGTCCGACCCCGGCATAGCCGGTGACCCTAACCCTCACTATAGCCGTCCGGTCCCAGCCAACTGAACCCAGCCTGGGTACAGCTCTTTGAGTTTCTATCACGTGGACCCTTAGGCTCTCGTGAATTGCTTAGAAACTTCTGCTGTGCAATCTGCTGACATGAAGCATTGCTGGCCTGATGCTGGTCATGCTGCTATAAGCCTCTAAACACTTAGTTTGGTAACAATGCTATCGAAATTACTAAAGGCTGGCTAAACGTAGTTATTTATATGGGGTCGACATACCTTAGCTGGTATCACTCATTGTTGGAGTGGCAATGCACCAACACTGTCGTCCGCTTAACCAAAGACATTCTGTGAACTACAGAAAAAAAACGAATGTAGTTGCACTGATCTCCAGGGTTGATCTTCATTGTTTGACATATTTGATCGTGATATCACACTCGAACGATTGTGAATAACGACGAATCTGGCAAAGGCAGTGACTGTTCTCGATTTCTATGGATGCAGCCGCTATCGGCATACCTTGAACATCAGTGCGGATCTAATAGTAGTTGGGCGTGATAATACCTATATCTTATTTCCACGATGCATAGACCTGCTGTTACAATTCCTAAATAATGACAAATGTTCTTTGCCACGGGTCTTATCCCTGTACTTTTAAAGATCTGCAGTCACGATACTAAATGGAAAGGCAATACGAGACCACGAGAACTTAAGCAATTTCCGCAGTCTTCCTTGTGCTGTTCAAATCGAGTACATTGAACCAGTTGTTGCAGTCCTGCTGAACTCTTAAGATGAAACTTTGTAATCTTGTAAGTAAAATACAGTCTGGGTTTAGAGATAACTATTACGCATAGTGGGCACTGCTCCGGGTATATAACGACCGTCTTATAAACTCAGGCTTCTGTAAAGTCCGTCTGCTAGTTTGGCTTGATCTTTCAGAAACGTTTGATAGTAATAACCGCCGAATCCTAATTAAGTGCCTCTCAACTCGCCCGGCCATCACAGGCACTGCACTGCAATCTTTTAAATCTTGAAGTGAACGAACCAAGGTCATCGGAGTCACCACTAAAGTACGTGGTAATGCACTGCTCTGGGCTCCTTGTGCTTCTTTTCACAGTTTATGTGATCTATGTTGTCAATTTTATCGCCAAGCACACTCTAGGCTTTTACGTCTATGCAGAAAACACTCAGTTTCACCGTTTTTACATTTCGCCCATCCCTAAGCACCTCTAACTTTCTAAACTCTCTTACACATGTGTTGCTGACATATGCAATTGCTTGGCAGCAAACTTGTTCATATTAAATGTATATCAAACTAAATTACTAAGTGTAGGCAAACCAAGTCTGATTAAGAAATTGAAAAGCTTTACACTCCAAATTGTCCCTACCAGCATAGTTCCAGCTGCATTTGCAAAAAAACATAGGTATCACATCACTTTCTTTTGTGAGTCAAATCGCATAGCTCTGCTTGTTTTAACCTCAAACAATTTGACTACCATGGCTTTATTGCAGGCTGGTAAAGCTGGCAAATCACTCCAGACAGATATCACGACATCCCATTGCTTAAAAACACTTGAAAAAACTTAAAACATCAATTTATTTTAGCATATAGTCTACCATTGTGAATAAATAATATCAGCTTATTGAGCAGCCTCTGTTCTTACAGCAGCAAAAGAGCCATCTCAGGGCTTTCGCCGCCCCTAGCTGCGCCAATAAAGGATCGCCGAGCATATGATTCGAACCCTTGACCTTCTAAAAGAAGTCGGGAAAGAAAAGGCATTACCTGATGTGCCATCACGCCTCACACCAGTAACCCTTTGATTACTGAATAGTCCTTTCGTGCTGATTCGTCCTGACGCTCTATATGCTAGTACTAACAACATTTACATTTTAAAGCTATGCTTATTACCTTTAGCCAGCTGTGCTTTTTGACTAAGAGCCACTAATTATTTGATCGTGCTTCCTTTACTTCAAATTGTTAAGTGCCTAGAAAGAGACTTATTTCTAAAACGGTGCTACACGAATATGTCATTACCATTTTACAAGGCTTGAATGCCACCTACATTGTTATTTGCTTGCGTTCCTGACTTTCTATTATCGCATAGACCGTAGCACCGTGTTAGAAGCGGTAATAATATCAGAAGAGGATTTTTCGGCTTGCTAACTTTGAGTCTACACCAGGAAGCTAAAAAAAGCCAGTGCTTGTCTTTCACTCAAAACCTGAAGTCCAGCCAGTCAGACCCATAGGTATTTATGATGGTAAACAACTTGCCTGATAGTTTTGAGAGGTCTCACTCTCCAAAGATTAAGGGCTCGGCCGAAAAGGTTTGCCGGCTTCTTTACTGAAAATGGTGCACATGATTGCTTCCATTAATCTCCCTTCGGCTATAGCAATACCTGAATCACAATCGGTGACCTTCCTTAAAAGATTTTCCACGGTTTTTGCATGCAATGTGGCTACCTTAATCAAGTCTAGTCAGAAAAGCTCGTCTATCGAAGACGCTATACCATCGTCTCACAGGCAGACTTACTTAGCCCCTCCACAACCGAATTTGTGTATGCGTCTCTCGAAAAAATGTGTGTATGAAAGTTCTTTATATCGGCCACCGTTAGACCAATACTTTAAAGCCCAGTTGCGATACAGAGCCTAGCAAACTATCTTAGCCACCTTTCGACCAGTTTTACTTCTTCTTTTCTGCCAAAGATTATTCAAAAAATTGTCTTCAAGCAGCTGTTAGCCCACATGTAAAAGAATGAGAATGTCAGAATAAGTTTTAATTGGAGCTCAATCGGCACCACAATCAGCTGAAACTAAAGCTCTTTCCCGCGTCGCCAATTACAGTCCAAGTGCAGCACAAAATGACGGGAATCTATATATATGTATGTCCGTCTGTAAATCCGAAAAGCCATAAATACTATGTGGGTGCTTCCCAGGAGAGTTTTGCAATAATAATAATAATAGTAACAATGCACTTGATAAAGTGCCCTAAGACAACTCAATCTCTTTCTGGGCGCTTTAAATTTACTGCAAAGGGAAACGCGATTGAATGGTGAGTAATATCATGCTTGAAAAACAAACAAGATGAATAACATGGTTAGGGGTGACATGCACAGGATCAGCATGCAAGTGTGGTTACTGGCAGCATCCACAGTGTCAGCACGCATGAGCACATGAAGGACGAATCACAGGGACCCACTAAGTGCTGTCCTAACTAGGTGTGTTTTTAAGCTCTTCTTAAACGTGGTCAAGTTAGGGGATGTACTGACGCAAGTCGGGAATGAGTTCCAGGCTTTGAGAGCATACGAACTAAATGCACAGTCTCGAAAGGATTTGAGGCTTGTACGAGGCTGTTTGTCACACAGTAGGCGCAAGTAGTGAGCAGGCCAATAAAGCTGCACGTGCCCCACACAGGTAAAGCCCACTCACAGCGTAAGACGCTTTCGGTACGCATTCGGTGAAATGTAACGTAATGTAATGTGGCCACCAGACTTCATCTCACACAGCAAAGACAAAGCATAAAGCATAGTAGAATAAGGAAAGCAGTTAAGATGGTGAATGGCAGAGAAGTAGTAGCTCAGCACCGCTGGAAAGAATGAGCCATAGTCGGCAGGGGGAGAGTCAACGTCGTTGCCCAAGAATCGTGGAAACGAGTTCCACGGTCTAGGACCTGCAGTACTAAAGCTCTGTCGCTAACAGTTTTTAAGCGGAGGAATGGACCAGCTAATTTATTGTCGATACAGGACCTGAGGGCACGAGGAGGCTGAAAGTGGTGCAGCAGTTCAGCTAGGTATAGAGGATCCTAGCCGTTTGTGGCCGTGTGAGTCAGCATAAGAATGTCATTGCCCTAGCACTGCTAGATTGTTCGGCTTTTTTTGACTCTGTTGATCGCGATGTATTACTTGAACGATTGAGAACAACGATCGGTCTTGCAGGTAAGGCACTGGCGTGGTTTAAGTTGTACTTGTCTGTTCCTGTTCAATCCCTGTCGTGAACGGTCAGGTCTCATCCACCAGACCAGTAACCGGTGAAGTCCCTCAAAGTTCCGTCCTCGGTCCCTTGCCGTTCACCAGTTATAATCAACCTCTGGGAAAGGCGATTACAACCCATGAAATAGGATATCACTTTGTGCTGACGATTAGCCGATGTTTTTGTCACTCTAACCTTTGGATTCTGCTGCTCCAACTGGAAAACTGAATGCTTCGACGACGATAAAAACTAAACTGCAGCTCATAGGATGCCCTGAGCTTGTTGCCATACTACAAGGCTTTACTCTTATAATAGGTGGTGCTGTTGTGAGACCATCACCATCTGCTTGGAATTTAAATATCGTCTTCGACGGTTGCCTTAATTTGGAAAGCTTCGTTACAAAGTTCATAAAGCTGGTGCCATAAATTTGATACTGTGATTCTGATAATCAGAAATTAAAGCTCCAATATTTAAATTATGCTCCACAAAATTTATTTTGATGCCTATTCGGGGTGTTACTCTGTCAACTGGACGGTACTATTGTGACGCAATGCCAGTGCATTGTCATGTGTTAGCTAGTTGTGTTTCCGAAGGATTCTTGTGGCTGCAGTTATTTTGCTTGAGATTTGTTGATTGTGCCTATCTCAGCACTGACTGTGCTGTGAACAAAGAGATGTGAAACACACTCGTCCAGTCCGTTCGGTGTCTGGTAAGGTTTGAGTAACTTCTTTACAATGGCGAATGCTGCGATGTTTGGGCACACTGCACTGCTGATTTCACTGATCGGACTGTTAGGTGAGTGGAGTGAGGGTTTTTATTGCTTTACTTATTGCAAAAATTCCTTGTGCCTCATCCTTTCCACACATGTATTTTATATAACCGATTATTATTAGTCAAGTTAAAGCTTGCTTCAACGTATAGATTTACCAGCATATGGTGGGCATAGAAACACTGCTATACTTTATAATCCAGCGTACCTTACGCCTGGGCTAAGACTCATAGAGGAATAACGGCAAAAAGCCAATGCCATTTCCATAGTTGTGAATTTTCTATGCTGGCATTCTTAAATTCTTAGCATTACATTTTTAGTACGAACAAAGGCTGACACTTGGCTATCAATTAACAATCGGACTGATTCAACGTACCAGGTAGTATCTGGTGTGCCAGTGACCATTTTATGCACGACCACGATCACTGGTGGAGGTGGAGCATTTATTGCAGTGGATCGAGCTATTTGGAAAGCCGCGAATATTTCTAGCAGCTTAAGTACGTCATCTCCTCTATGGTCATTGGTATACAACAGCATTCAAAATCCAGGTTTCCTTCCCGACCCATTTCGAATGATTGAAGCAGTTCCCTACCACCCGAGCGTCACTTACTTGCGCACCGGAATAACAATCCAAGGTAAGACGATAGCTCAGTTACGAGTCAACTTTGGAATTCTAACGAAATAGGTCAAGCCTAACAAACAACAATGAGCCTGCCGCACCTGATAAACTACCAATTCTTGCGTTTCTTGTTATCCCATTTATATTTGTGTCTCTACATCGTCTATCTCTATCCTATAGTGTTGTTTCTGCTTCCAGATGTGATATATATAAATGCAGTAAAATAATTACCACCGTCTTTTCTCTACCTCTATTTGTATCGCGTTCTCTATATGCCAGGTACATTTATCTCTATCTTAATAAGTGTTATTGTTCTTAAAGTCTCTCTCTTGCCCTCTACATATCCGTCTCGATGTCAGGATTCATGTATCTCTATCTCTATCGATTCCTTTGAATACCTTTGTATGTGTGAATATGTTTCTATATCTCAATTTGGCATTTAACATCAAAGCTTACATTCAATCTTTGATCGCTTTCGTGTTTTGCCAAAGGCAGCTGAATTAGCTGCTGCAGCCTGTGACCGGCTCTTCCGCGTAGAGTAAATGAGCATCATATCATCACGCTTATGACACTGCTAAAAGGACCTTTTTGTAAAGACATTTTTGTCAATCACTTTAAACCATATTTCAGTGCCTATTTGACTTTTGTAACAAATATGTACTGCCAACAGTAATTTCATGAAGCTGTTGCCTACCTTGCTGTGAACTCGCCAATACAATGTGTTAGAAAATCCCGTAGACAAACTGAAGTGATTTCCATTGCCTGAGCCACGAATACGTCATTTTTAGGAATACGTTTGAGTTTGGCTTGCACTAATCCTTTCCTGAGTATGCTCCTTATTATAAAAGCTTTCAACTTCAGAGCCGATGCGGGAGAGGACTCTTGGTGTGACCTTACAAAGAGGGCTGAAAGTTTACCCTCCAAATAAGCAATCCTGCTGGGCTAGCCCTCACCCAAACGTACCCTCGGTTCAGATTTAAACAAAATTCTAGACTTGACTTGGAGCTTGACATCCGGCTTTGGCTGTTCGCTCAAAAATTCTAGTGTGCTAATTTTTCTGATATCTTTACCTCGTTTGATTACATAAGTGCCTGCCGCATAAATCTAAATTAAAGTTAACAGTGCACGGAATTTCTGAGTGTCACTAGTTTGCTCTTAACAAGTGGTTTGCTCATAACTAGTAAGCTGATTAATATTGTCTTTACAATTGAGAAAGCTTGCTGTCGTGCCAATGCGAACGTTAGCTATACAAGCTGCAATGAAATTGAGGGAGGCGGAGATGCTGGAAGGCGTGGTACAACAATCACCCGTACAGCTGTGTCATGTGCATTAAAAGGAAAGCCTGTGCTATGTTTGGTGACTACATTTACAATGCTATGAACCATTTAACGGTCTACTGGAATTTTCAGAACTATTAATTGTACTGAAAATCAATACGGTTATACATGTGGTTTACTATACTGCGATGTTTGAATGACACTTGCTTGAACAAGTTCAGCTTTACTTTTGAGCTGCCGTACAGCGTGAGAATGTACCCAGGAATATTTGCTGCGCATACATGAGTTCCCATTAGATGGTTCCAGATAAAAATTGACAAATCATTCGTGAAAACTGAGCAATTATGACGCGTGCAGACTGCAAGTAGCCGAGGCTAGAGCGGCTCAAAGCCGGAGAAGTTCTGAGCAGGAGAAGTTTGGAGAAGTTCTGAGCAGTTCTGAGTTCTCAAAGCACTGAGAGTTTCTTTCAGTCGGAGGTTCCTGTATTACTTAGAATGATTTGGCTGCTGCCTAACCCTGGATTTTTACGTACCTCAAAGTGTTTTGACGCAGCCTACGCTGTTTCTAACGTGATTAAAGACTTGGTGGTAAGTAAACGGCTATTCGGCAAACTTTATATTGAATAAAAACCTTCTGCAGGCTGAGAGAAACATTGCACTGGCACAATGCGACACAGGATAAATAAGCGAGCGTAACTGCACTCATAATGAGCGTAACTGCACGATCGTAGTCGTATATAAAAGCGTTGTTAAATTCTCTGTGAAGGTCATTGACTAAGGGCATGTCAGACATTATTCGGTGTTTAGTTTTGGCTTTGAAATCATTGTCTCACGCTGATGTCGTGACTCAAGTCTAAAGAAAGCTTTGCAATATCACCATGGATTGCAACCTTGCTGCCCTGCATCAGAGATTCTGGTGGGTCTATGATTTGCTTGTCAATGATCAGCTCGTGCGGTCTACATCGCCTCCATTATTCGGCATGTTCTACTAGGAACAAGATTAGAGCCTCGATCATGCACAGCTCCAACAAACATTGAACCAACTTCATGATAGTGAGCCGAAAATAAGGACATTCAACAGACCCAGACAGCAATCAATTGCATCAAAATTGCATCATCTTGGCGGATATACCAGAAAATGTTCCACACTGTATTACTTGACAGGACAGTCTGACAGGACAGTGTACACACACACACACACACACACACACACACACACACACACACACACACACATATATATATATATATATATAATTCATTTGTATAGCCCCCCAAGAGAACTTAATCTCTATTCAGGTGCTTCACATATGCCTCGGGGCTCGAGCCCGCGACCTCAGTCAGACCTTGGTCGGGGCGAGCACCTTAACCGCTAGACCAAACCAGCTCGGCGCCGCCATCGAATTTGATATTCAAAGAATTAATCTCTTTGTTTTAATTTGTTTACTTTATTCAACTTCTCAGTTTTGAATGGATTCATAAACCACAATCCATGTCTTGTACTTGGCCTTTTATGCAGAAAATTATCATGTAGTAACAAATGGTTCTCATATAAACACATCAAAGGGGTAAGGCTTTACTTGGGAAATTATCAGCCTTTTAGATTTTACGTCCAAGACCCGTTATAGATTAATGTACATAAGTGCAGCTTATATTTAAATGCGAATTCTCACATTGTTACTTTCGGATAATAACCAAACAGTAATTATTGCCACTGTATTATCTTGCTCTATGGCACACCTTGTGTCTGATATGCGGCCACAGCTATTCAGTACCAATTGCAGTAATCTATAAATCCATTAAATTTCCCAGGCTAACAGAGCTAATAGGTCCTTCCTGCTCTCGGTGTTTCCTGCTCTCGGTGTTTCCTGCTCTCGGTGTTTCCTGCTCTCGGTCCTTCCTGCTCTCGGTCCTTCCTGCTCTCGGTCCTTCCTGCTCTCGGTCCTTCCTGCTCTCAGTCCTTCCTGCTCTCGGTCCTTCCTGCTCTCGGTCCTTCCTGCTCTCGGTCCTTCCTGCTCTCGGTCCTTCCTGCTTTCGGTCCTTCCTGCTCTCGGTCCTTCCTGCTCTCGGTCCTTCCTGCTCTCGGTCCTTCCTGCTCTCGGTCCTCGAGGTCGTGGTTTAGCAACCTTTGCGGGGGAGGCGATTCTCCGTATTGCCGCTGCAAGCTTTGCTGATGGCCTTTGAAGCTCTTCTGCTGCTATAGAAAAGAGGCAGTTAAATAAGCTGGTATTTTTAATTTCACATTCGTGGTCTGCGCAGTAGTAGGGTTGGTTGCTCAGAAGAACTTCTTAAAATATTCATGTATGATCGCTATATTAATGTTTGTAGTACCAATATCAAGTGACACAGGAATGTACTACTGCAACGGCTCTTACGTTCCCAGTTTGAATGGTGCTGCAGTTCCCGAGCAATCCAATCAAATATATCTATCGGTGACAAGTAAGTAATTACAACGAGGGTGCATTGGTCTGGCATATAACTTCTTTCGTAAAGTGCTTGCTATGCATGTACTAATCAAAATTAGAGTACTCTATTAGCCCATTGCTTGAAGCTGCAGCGTTAAAAATGTACTGAGCTTTTTACTTGTTAAAAGAGGTTTTAATGGTGCATGAGCCGTTTTGATGTTAGAATGGTCAAAACCTGTTCTGGTCAGCAAAATACTAAAGTTACTTAGGTAATAATATGTACTACTGCTACTAATATTGTTATTAACAAGTAGTTAACAATAAGAAAGCCACCTGCTTCATGTCGAGGACACCGTTTGCATGTGCTAGCTGCCAGCCTCGCTGCTGGCAGTGTCGCTGAAGATGGTGCAATTGAAAACGAGTTATGTACAATTGGCTAAGTAATGCTCCTGGCGATGATCATGCATGGCAACCTTTTGTGTGCAAAGAAAATGAATTCAGACCGCAAGCGTATTGGCAATTTAGCACTTTGAGCATCGCCAATCAAGGCATTAATCAACTTATTTGGCAAATAAGGCTATGGTATGCACTGAAATATTTGCATCGACGCGAGGTGTGACACTGAGATTTATCCGACCGATAGTCGACCTGTTGGAAAAACTTATTTTCCTTTACCATGCAGCAAAAACTTCAAAATATCTTGGATGCTGGAATGGGCTGTTTGACAAAACGAAAGTTTTTAAAAATCACCTAGTCCTGCATTTGGTTCAGACCACACACAAGTAATTGATACGGCTGCATTACCATTTTTCTATTACGCAATCATCGGTTTGAATAGCAAACCGCATCTAACCAAAATCATGAACAAAATACTGCAGACATTCACAGGGACAGCTGAAGTTGTATTTAAAAACGAAGTGAATCAACACCAAACTAGCCCTGTTGTAAAATATCAAGGCATAAGGCTGCACAACAAATGAAGGCTTTCAGAAATCTTCGCCATATACCCCAAAAAGTTTCTAACACAAATCCATCTACTGAGGTTCGACAAATATGATTACAAGTCACATTTGATGCAGAGATCGGTAAACAAGTTGTTTGTAGTTAGGCTTGGTCATTTGTAGTCATTTTGAAATTACTTCCATTACCGAGTAAATGTTTAAATGTTAAGATCGTATTTCAAACATTTGTGTCGCTTTAATAGTACCCAAACATAGCAATTGTTGAACAAACATTCTTAGTATTGAGTTAACTCATTATCCTTAAGATAAACAGTAAATGGTTATTGTACTGAGAGCACTGAACCTGGGGAATTAGCCAGGTTGAAATGAAGATAAACATATACACACAAGAAATTATTGATAAGATTAGGATCTTCTTTTGTATAGTCAGCAACGAAAAGCTCAAGCCACGACCTTAGCTGGTCAATATAATGACCTTGACATATGTTCTCAATGGCTTGCACCTTAAAACTCTACAAATTAGTATAGCATAGGATGCTATTCTGAATCTGATGATTTAACAGGAGTTCATACCCAGCTGAACTGCCCCATCAGTTTATGGAAATTAATATTATGTTTCATTCTAACTCTGACAGATTTTGGAGACATTAGCTTTTGCTCTGAAGGTCCAAACGGTGGATTTCGCTTCCACAACTCTTACTCTGTAGCATCTACTCTATTGCTGCCAACTATCAACGGCCATGTTAAAGTGCCACTTACATACTAATCAGTACTACAACTGCCCACCTGACTCAGCAATGCTTCTCACTTTGTGTTTGCTGAATGAGATTAAGTTTGCTTGCTAATAGATGCGTACTGAAAGCTTTTAAAATTTTGAGTGGGCTATAGAAAACTATAATTCGTAAGACCCACTTAACATTTGAGGTTCTGCGAAGTTACAGATGGAAACCTTTTTAAGGACAGCATTTAGTGGGTCCCTGTGATTCGTCCTTCATGTGCTTATGCGTTCCAACACGGTGCATGCAGCCACTAACCACATTTGCATGCTGACCCTGTGCATGTTACCCCTAACCATGTTATTCATGTTTATCAAGCATGATATTACTCACCATTCAATTGCACTTCCTTTTACAACAAAAGTGAAGCACCTAGAAAGAGGTTGAGTTCTCTGAGGGCGCTTTATCAAGTGCATTTTTATTATTATTATTGTTATATTTAAACCAGTTGCTTGCGTTTACAAAAACAATACATGTTCAAGCTGTATTTATTGCATATATTAAAGTTTAATAGCTTTTCGTCAGATACAATAATAAATTTCTTAAGTATTCCATTTCGAAGACGTTAATGGAGCGAATGAGATCTTCAGAAAATGAGTTATTTAGTTCCCTAGTTCTTGAAAGTGAACTTGCAAATGTCAAGCGGTCATCAATGAGAATGCCTAAATTACGAGCACTCCACGAAGATTCCATTACATTTTCACTAATTCGGTTGGCAAAGTTACTCTTATCCCTACGATACGTTCATGAACGATTACCTCTGAGAAGTTTGGCTTTTTAATCATCACTTAGCTTCAAAAATAGCTTAAATGCCTGCAAAGTAGGCCTTCAGTTAATCAATCAGATTCTGACTCAAATCATTTCAATTCTTTTTTATTCGATTGTCGTGTACATTTGGCTTTTATCGGCGAAGAAGCGATTTAGTTATATTTCTTTATTAAAGATACCTATTCAAATACCCTAAGAAAGCTGTGAATAATAGTGTTCGTTGCAATGGTGCATAATTTAAAATTAAGCATACTGGCTGTTTGTGAGTTTCAAAGATCAATTTTTGCAATAGGAACATGAAATCTCGTTTATGCTCGGGTCTAGTTTATAGTGCATGTAATTTAAGATTTTTTGCTATACTAGTATTTCTCGTATCATTTAACCTGAAGGATATGTTATAATATCAATGAGCCTTTTGCTGTTCGTCCAACTCTCTATTGGATTTTAGGCTTGTTACCTCGTTACGGGGTCTTTTCTGTCATTACGGAACTTGAAGTGAAAGTTTTTGGCTCACAAACAATTTTTTTCTCTCCCTAATCTAAGACAAAACCAGAACGTTTCCTGATTCTGACTTCTTGTTGTAGACACAGCTCCGGCCATAACTTGGATGACTGTTGACAATCAGAAGACATCCCTGTATGAATACAAATACCTTCGTTTAAATCCTATGGCTGTTCGCTGCTTTGCTGTAACAACTGACAGTACAGCAATTATAACCGGACAACAGATCTTCAAGGCACAAAATTTTACCTTCAATTACTTTAACGGCTCGGCACCAGACCCTCAATGGACCGGCTGGACCCAAATTTACAACTCAAGCTCGCCATCGCCCTTTTCTTTTATCAAGTGGGCAAAATCAACTCAGAAATCGTTATCACAAATGTCGTCTGGCTTTAATATAAATTGTAAGCGTTCTATTTAGTATTTAATCAGAGGAAGTACACAAAAATTTCGCTTTTCTCCAAGACTGTTTTTAAGAAATTTGCAGTAAAATGATTTAATACCTTAACTTGTCATGAGCAATATGAGGATAGTGTTTACAGGTCATATACCGTGATCTTAGCAAATAAAAACTTGTATTGAATGCACAAGCTAAGCGATAGAACAGCTGAATTAAGATGTTTCTTAGATTTAGTTCATCAATGATACTAGCCCCGACTAGTAACTATGTAAAACCTGTTAAGCGATCCAAGTTTATCACCTCTTTAAAAAGAGTGGAAGTCACTACTATATATTATTTATGCTGATTAATAACATTATTAATTTTAATTTTTCTGTTGGATCTCCGTCTATGATGAGATTCATCTTAGTTGTGTTTTCTTCACCCTAAAAATCCGATGATCCATAGAAACTTGCATTAACCTTTTAACATCATCTACAAGCATTGATAGTGAGATGCATTTGGTTCCTTCTTCCGCGACACTCTTGAATTGCTTTTTATTTATGGGAAAATGCAATGTCGTTTGGCAATTTTAAAAAATACCATTCAAATTGATTATTAAATTAAAATCTGCATTTAATCAAATATTTTTTGTTCTTTGTATATTTCTTTGACTGAACAAGGAAATATTCTTTTCGACTGCTACTTTATCCAGCAAACGTTGATCTAAATTGAACGACTTTATTGAAAAGATTTGGTCACTAGCTAAGGTCAAATAGACTGAAAATAAACAATTTACTTCCTCACTTCACACTATCTCAAAAAGGGATTCGAGTCAAAATAGACAATGAATAGAAACAGACAGTGATGAAATATGAATATGAAATACGAAGGCTCTGATTTTATTAAATCAAGTTCACGTATCATTAGTTCGCCGTTACTAGCAATTATCGTAGGAAATAATAAAATATTTCTATTAATGACGCTATAGTTGAATTTCTAATGATAAAAAACCTAAAAAATAAAAATTCAAACTCTGGCTTATTTAAATCCCAATTTTCTGTACAACCAGCGGAAACAATTAGTGGCTATAACAAGCTTGAGGCAGATAACGTACTATTTTAAAGGGATGTTAGACTAATACCAACTTGGTAACCTCATTTGCAGAGACACCTCTTTTTTCTCTCATTTAATTTGTAGATCAATTTACCCATAAATTATTTAAACTTCTCAGGTTATGCTGTGGATTTCTTATTAATAAAAATGTCAATCTAAAGTTCTAAAAACTCATTGGCTTAGGTCTTGCGTTGGAGCTGCTGTCTTAGCTGTTGCTCATGTACATTTAGCAATATCGTAGCTATTCGGTGATAAATTGGTAAGTATAACAACGCCAAGAAGTCTTTTCTTGAATCTTGTGAATTATTTTTTTCCCGTCAACTTAAAGTACAGTGCTTAATTGACACGCAATTGTTTACCACCTTCTGAAGTGTTAGCATTCCATATGGCCCTGTTGTCATATGCCCGATTTTGGCTGTGCGTTTTGGTTCTGGAAAATTCAAGTAGTACTGCTCCATGGTCACTACATGTCGGTTCACGGCTTCACTATTTAGTTTTGCTTGTGCTACGCGATTTGTGAACGAGGTATTGACTGCCAAATATAAATAAATGTATGCACAACATTGCCTAATCTCATTACGTGTAATTTCTTTAGAAAGACTGCCAGTCTAATTCGTTAGTTTTAATTGAATCCTCCTGTTAGGACTGCCACTTCCGAATTTTCTTATCTATTAGATGAAAAGTGAATGCTTACTTAAACAAACCCTTTTGACTTGAGCCTCAAAATATGATATTTGTGCGTCGAGTTTTTTCCAGAGCTGATATTTATCGTGGCCAACGATATTTTAGCTGCGACTGAGACATGGCTAAGTTTACAGAACCGTTCAACTTTGATTGGTGCTACAACATAACATTTTGGGTTTTCAGCTCATTCAAACCTAGTGGCCAAGTAGCCGTTATCGCCAGGTGCACTTTCAATTGTATGCCTATCTTACCCTCTTATACACCAACTTTCAAATCTCAGTTTTCCCTCACGGCCCTTTGCACTAAAGCGCTGGTGGTGGTGGTAAGTTACGATGTCCGGACGATTCACTCACGACAGAGGACGCTTCATTCCCAAAAGAGTTATACAGAATAATATTTAAACTGGTTATGGTAGGGCTTTTCGGTCTAGAGTTTAGAGTTTAGGGTTAGGATTTGTGTTTTAGAATGAGGGTTTAGTATAATAATAATGATAATTGCATCCTTGAACTTGACCAGATTTATGAAATATGAAATATTCAGTACGTTGAAGAGTTTAGAATTAATCATATTGAGCTAAGTCTTAAACTATAACCGAACCTTAATAAGCATTTAGTTGCTAATATGTACTATATTAGGAATAAACTGAGCAATTTGGCCTTTGTTAAGCGTCATCTTTTTTTTCCTAGTGGTAATACCTAGAGACACAGGGACCTATAAATGCCGCACATTATATAAGACCGGAGCTCTTCAGCTGCAGGACGACTATTCATCTGAAGTCTTCATTGATTCAACACGTAAGGTATTCTATTGCTCACCACTAAAGTGGCGAGTTAGGCAGTCTATCGTCCAAGCTTGGATGCAAACTGTTTGCTGTCGCTGTCTGAGAGGCAGCAATGCCATTGTGTGTACTACTACTGCTGCTGCTGCTGCTGCTGCTGCTGCTGCTGCTGCTACTACTACTACTACTACTACTGCTACTGTACTACGGAGTACACCTCTTGTCGATTATTACTTAAGGAAGCTTGAGATATGCCAGTGAGATGATTATTTTTTGCGAAAATGGCAATTTGATATGTTTTGGTTGCCGAGTGTTCGTACTGCGGCAATATTAAGAGGTCAATCTTCATCTGAGCAGCCGCTAGATTTTCTTTATTCCCACTTGCATTTGGAGAAAGTGAAGGTAGCTTGTAGTGATGCAGCAAGAAGACATATATGCAGCCACTATGGAATGGTTGAGCAAACGATGTTGTATTTTGGGTGCGACAAAAAGAGCTGACTGCCAATGCAGGAAATGAATAGCACTCCTCTGCAGGTCGATACGAACCGATACAATCCAAGCCGATGGACAATCGGAATGAAGGAGCTGAAGAATGGTTGAGGGGCAGGGCGATATGGGATCACTAAATGCCAGCTACTAGCATGGCGGTAGCTGTGCAGTGGCTCAAGCTTGCTTCGCATATTTCTTGCATGCGAATTTTAGCCACCGAATCGTCGGCGGTTGCATTCGCCGGTGTAACATCTGGCAATGAGATCACAGCCTTTAAAAAGTATTGTTAACTGGCTGAAGACTTTTAAGATTCTTGAGAATTTTGGAATGCTTTGTTGCAGAAAGATAAGGGCATGCTTTATTGGGAACGACGCTGCAGCAAAAATGATACCGTTAATCCGGTACTGTATTTGTTGACGCAGACAACTGGTACTGGTCCGGGACACCAAGTCTAAGTGGATCAGCATATAAATAGTACTCAATGAACGACTTTCTGGTAAAGTTCAATAAGAAAAAGTGCGTCTAAGAGGCTAGACAGCAATGCAATGTAATATATTTAATCACATCCTGGAACACCACAAAACCACACAGATTGAGTGGGTGTTACGTGGGAAATTACGTTTTAATAGCCCGCTAAAAACCTCAGTAGCTTTCGGTGTGCATGCAGGAGCTAAAATACTTCGTATCACAAAACAAAGAGAACGTGAGAAGCGTAGCTGAATAAGCAAGGCAGTCTGTTAAGTGAGCAGCATTTAAATAGCAGCACGAGACGGCTGAACAGGGTGTGTCGTATCTAATAGCTGGAGAGTATTTGTCGTTGCATACAAATTGTGCAAATTAATTCGGTATCTTATGACCTAAAGAGAAAAAGCTTTTATCACCAACGTTGTAAAACTGTCAGCGATTTCAACTTTGTATCATTAGATCAACACGAAGCCTTCGAAGCTCCGAAGGCAATTAAGATGCCTGGCTAAACCTATGGAACGCGTACTTTAGCCTTGCAGCCATATTTATTCCCAGCTGCTTTGCCTTCGTGGCTTTTTTCGACAGCCCAGCCACAACGGAAATGAAGTAATCCAGCCTAGACGAAAAAATTTAGCTAGTAAAATTTAAAGCAAGCCACAGTGGCTGAGCAGTCCCTCATTGTTGATCGGTATACCTCCATCGCTAGCCATCATGGCTAGCGATGGAGGTGGTCTTCAGATAAAACTTTTAAAATTTTAGCAGTCGTCAAAGAGGACACGTTCATTCCGAGCTCTTGATGATGGTCACACAACAGTACTACATATTAAAAAAGGAATGTCTTCTAGTCAGGCCACACCCATAGAGTTTCCTGTTAACAGTAATTCAGTTATTATTTTAGTAGACACGCCTTTTTGTTTTTGGCTATTCTGAGTGTATATTTTGCATCATTCTGTGCATTTTTGTGTCCCCGGAATAGTTTAAATAACCACCGGACGTGAGTTTCTCTTGTATGCTTTTGAAAATTAATCTTAGCATGACATTTTTTATTTACCCTTGGTAATGTATATGTTGCAGCAGGTCATTCGACTCCTCAATGGATTTTATGTTGTCTCTTTGAGTAATACTTGATGCTGTCAATCATGCTATTTTTTTCATATTTCTGCAGATCTACCGGCTGTGCAATTATTTGTGATTGGTGGAGACGATTACGATTCTCTGTATCTAGATGAGTTTTATGATGACGCCACACGGATGCTCCTGTGTAACGTGACTGATTTTGAGGTAGTGACATTGCAATGCCAAATCCAAACCTACAACGCCTTACCGGAGTTTAAGGTGCGTCTGTAGCAGTCTTACTAGATGGCCTGCTGGATTAAAACTAGACAGTCTTCTTGACACTTATTAGAATTCATGTTTCACCGACTTATTATTTGGAGCGAGCCCTATTGCCGACTAAGATTAGCCAGCGCTTCCAGACGATGAAACTTTGAAAATTTTAGCACAAGCCTGCCAATATCTACGAAAATACTATAATCAAACTTGGCAATATCAACAACTGGTATATCGTCATTTACATAAAGAAATGCATTTGCATCGTGCCTTCAGAGGACGTAATCTGTATCTTGTCGCTTTAGATTTGCTTTAAAACGAGCATGATCTAATTATTTGTAGTAACTCACATAATGTCTACAAGCGTACTGTCGTTAGAGATGGCAAGCACAGTATAGAAATATAATATGGTTAAAGGTATCTTTGAAAGTATCTCTGGCATCTTAGCACACAAATGATTATCACAATGACCAATTTAATGCCTTAGAAAACGTGTGTTTTAAGCTTCTTTTTAAGTACCGCCCAATTTGGATCTTTCGTAAAGTCAACTGGAAGCTCCAGGCTCAGGGAATATACGAATGGAACTCTTCCTCCGTAGACCCATTTTGTTAGACTTGTAGGTCTAAAAAGGATAGAAGGTTGTCTAAGATATGAAGATACGAGAGCATGATGCTATCTACGTCTCCGTTTGAAGCAATGCATGCGCTACTGCTAGTAGCGACGGTTTTCCCTTTTTTGTTCATTGTTGCTTTTTGCGTTAATTGCTGTGCCTAATTCAGTGCCCGGCCAGAGGTCCTACTAACCTGTAGCACTTAGTTTCGTCGTGTGCACTTCAGCTTAAGCATGACGCTCGATTGCCAGTAAATACTTGTCTTAGACTGGTACCGTGCATTGCAATACCTTTAGTTATCGATTCTATTTCAGTGAACCTGAATAAAAATATATCTTAGAGCCCCAGAACGAGATCTCGCTTGCACTGGCTTACACATGCTGGGCAGCCCTTTGAATCTTAGCCTAGAAGCAAGGCATTTGCACTTCACGATTCTGGTAGAGGGTTCTAGTCCACTGCAGGCAGCTCTCTATTGCTCACAGCCAGCGACAGTGACCACCACTGAGTCTCTTCTGCCGCCATGAGGTTGTTGAATCAGCGGATTTTTACTTGACCTGGCTCTAATTTACAGCTAATGGTGGGAGGTGCTGACGTCACTAAAGTGGCAAATACATCCAGCAGCCTCAATTTCTGGAACAATCCAAATTACGTGGATGCCACAGTGTTCTCCAGTATGCAGTATTACACTACGGCCACTTTCGCGTTTAACGTGTCGGACATTTGTGCGAATCCGGTCATTTCCTGTGTGGCTTGGATGCCTGGCAGACCGGATCTACGATCGCCGACATTCGAGCAAAATCTAATCTCGGAACTCTGTCCAGGATCAGTGGACAGTGGCCGCAGTCTGCTCAAGAATGCAGGTAATGCACACGCTTGTCTGAGCTTTCTAGGATCTGTTATCGGCTCCGAACAGCAGCCTTGCCGAGTCGCTTACGTACGAAAACAGACATATCCAGTTACCAGCTATCTTATGGAATCACTGCCATACGCAAAGCCTGACTGGTATTTCTATTTCGACACCACCATATAATATATCCTATGCTGATTCGTTAATCAGTTGATAAAAAGTGTTTCTATACTTGGCTTGTATGTCGAGTGATTATATTATAGGGCCTCTGTGTAAGGGCCTCATGCAAATCGAAGCACTTTCGTATGTAGGGCCATGCAGAAGTTTAGCTTGAGGGGTAAAAGGCAATGTACTTATGCTTTGACGGCTGTTTAAAGCTTCAGCACTCAATATGTTCCTATAATTGAATAGTATACATTCGATGGCTACCACCTGAGCAGATTCATTCAATTGCATTTCTCTTTGCAGCAAATGTAAAGTGCCTACAGAGAGATTGACTTCTCTGAGGGTGCTTTATCAAGTGCATTATTATTGTTATTATTATTATTATTATTAAGTACTGCTAACCCGATTTAAATGACATCCTGTATAATCGCAAAGGTGCATACATATGACGTAAGACGTACCCATGTCATATATATCTGCTGCATGTTGTACCCTTTCGCCTTTATTTATAAATTGACTTCCCTTCCTGTCAAGCCGACCGAACTATCAACTGCCTAGTTATGATAATAATATTATCCCGCTCGTATAGCGCCCTTGGCGAACCGGATCTCCTCTAGACATGTTGCATATTCTAGAAATGCAGCATTTCAATAGGCTTTTTTTTATTTCAGCAATGCACTACAAGGGTCGTGCTTCCTCAAGTTTTCCAATCCCGACAGTACTCCTAAAAAGACTGAAAGTGAAAAAGCCTTCTGCATTGCAGCTGCTTATGATTTCGTCTTAATGAATGACCGTTCAGTTAGAGTAGATAATCTTGTGCATTAGAGAAAAATCTACTTGACAGGCGTCAGTACATTCTGTCATTCCACAATGTCTCAGCCACAATGAACAAATGACTTTCAGTACGACGCTAAGTGAGGAACAGAACGTTTTTCAATGGAAACTTTGCCAAACCTAGACAGTGCTTATTACAAAATAGATTTAGGAGATTTCTCAGATTTATCAACTATTCTTCTTTGAGGGATTGGTTGGGCTTTCTTAATGCACTCTAAATATCGTAGTCATTGTGAAGTGTTGCCGTAGCTTGCTGACAGTAGGAAACCTTTGCTAGAGGACTACTAGCACGAATCTCTTGAGTGTATCTGCAATATGAAATCTTATCTCATATACTCGAAACGCTTTAATAATTTTTGTTCGACAGAAATCACCATATTAATGTAGGCACAAATAATTCTAAATGGCGGCAATTCAAAATGCTGCTATTGAATCTTTAACTAAGCCTATTAGGAGAGTGACTGCCAAGGGCGCTTTCTCTCTGAGCCCGTTGCCTGAATGATACCAGCGAATCTGAGTGACTTTCTGTGGCTATTGTCAAACCATACAGTGAAGTTGTTTGCTCTCAGTAACGGATTGCCCAATGCGAGCTGCCTTTTTCCAAAGTATAACCAACACAAAATGGCTCTTTAAAGCCAATAAAGCTCGTATGTCACTATTCAAACGAAACTGTTAAATCAGATAATATTCTTCTTTTAGATGAGAGAAAGGTGTGGGTAGGCTACCTCTGCAGTACGCGTCCAGCCTACACCCAGCCATCAACCATGCATCTATTTCCAAATCATTCACTTGTGAATTGTTCAATCCTATGTTTTCCTATCTGTGGTTTGTTTATCAATGCAAAATATATCCATAAAAGATACTTAAATATACGTGACCTGAAAAATCTCAGCTTTTAAAAACCCACTAGTCACAATATTAGATCCAATATGAAGCCAGAGCTTACTTCAAAATATCGCAATAAGGAAAGATACTACTGCTTTTACATTCTTTACTTAGCTACGAAGTAGATTACTCTAGAATCCTGTTCCACAGCAGCCAATTTGCTTGGCTATCAAAGTCTAGGTTCCCACTGTAGCTACCAGTTACTACTGCTCTGCTTAATTCTGACAGTCTGCCACTTCAATATACATAGGTTAGCGATGATATCCGGTTGGCCCCAAAACCATGTGAAATGTTGTACATTTCAGAAAATCATATTATTGGCCGACAGTAAAATAGACTTTAACACAGAATTTCGGCTTGCAGGAAGACTACTGAATCGCCAGTGTTTTTGACCTTGGTCGAAACTGAAAGGTTGAATTATCAATGCTACTATGGAGCAGAATGAACAAAGCTAATTCAGTAACTTGCATGATTGGCTGTACATCTCTTGAACTGAGCTTGCTTGGATCTTCCCGAAAGAAGTTGAACGGGCTGCTCAGTCTCGTAAAAAGCATATTTCACAGCCGGCAGCTATTCTGGACGTGCGAAATTCAAGCGCAGTCAAGAGAAAACCAGATGTCCCAAATATCCAACCCGTCGAGTGCTCTGTCAGCAGTAGCTATCTCTCGAGGAGCCCTCTAGATGCCGTTCACTAGGTAAGGTTAGGAGACTAGGTCTTGGCGTAGAAAGGTTTAAACATGTGAGTTGAGAGACAGCTTTCATTTCTCACCAACCCATAAGGATTTCGTAGCCATCCATTTGAACTAGTGGCGGGACGATTTAGGAATTTTGAGTCGCGAGTCGCCACTAAGCTTGGTTTAATGCAGAAGAGGCTACTGAATTTAAATTTAGTTGCCAGATTTGGAAAACTTGCAAGCAGAATTTGCTACTACTTGCTCTCCTTCTACTGTATTCGGCCTATCCCGTATTACAGGTATGAGTTATTCCTATGCCGTTATATACTTGCAGCTGACATACCGAATTCTTCTCCGACCATCGGTGCCGTCGTCGTTTTGGCTTCCGTCTTAGCCGTCTGTGGATCCTATTTCACTTGAACTGAATGGAAAGTGACACAGCATACGTTGTCAAATCATTAACTAAGCAGCTCTTTGAAGGTTGAAGAGCTATTCCGGATGCAATCTAGAGACCAGAAGAACATCTAGAGTGCTGCTACCTGCACGGTGCGCAAGCATACTGCAAGAGGGATGGGAGGTGGGATGAACAGTCAAAGTAAATACAGTGCTAACAACGCTATGGTATTTTTTGAGAAGTTTAGTGCGAATGGATTTTTTAAATAAGTTTCAGTTCCACCACCTAAGCAGGCAGCTAGGACTAATGGACTGGTTTGAACCCAAAACGACTGACAGCTACGACCACTCTATAAGTTGCAAGGCTACTGCAAAAGAGGCAACGCGAAAACCCAAATCATTCTGATTAGGCACAGATAAATCCGTAGCTTCCAGCGAGCTCTCGCTGGTCCAACGCCACAGCCCATCACCATAACGGATTCAGGTTACAGCAGACGCCTGACAGACGCTGGTGGTGCCCGCTCCTGGAAGAATAGCAGAGCCGTGGGTGTATCTCGGAAACATTCAGTTGTGATAATGATTAGAGATGACATGCCTACCATAAGAGAGCCAGAATCATAACTCCTGTCCTTAGCTTAGAGCGATACATTGCAAAGCCACTGCTAGTCGCATTTGCAAATCACAAGCCAAAGCTTGCAAATAAATAAGCATGCCTATGCACCGCTTTTTGTGCAGTCTAAAATACAAATTAAATAAATATAAATAGGATTATTATAACTCGGAAATCACTCATATTCCAAAGCACTGTCTAATCCGACTGATTAGCAAGCCGACGTTTTATTATCAAGATATACACAATCAGAAAATGCCAGAATAAGCACCGATCTTGTTTTTAAGCATCAATATCGGCATGGTATTAATATAAGGGCCAACAGGTCAATACTCGAAAAAGTAAAATTGACAATTTCATGAAGAATGAAAGGAACGCTTAAAAATAGGAACGCTAGAAAACAGCGAAGGTTACCTTTCCCTGGCAGTATCTCTTCCTTGTTACAATGAGCTGTTATTTTAAGGAGCCCAGCCAAGTTTTTTAAGTTGCTAATAAAATTTAAAAGAGAGGGTAAGTTGAGGAAGAGACGATTTGGTTGGACTGGAAGGGAGGGCTATAGCAGCCCTCTACACCTCTCACCATGACATAGACCCTCTAGACCCTACATAAGACCTTTTCTCATCTGAGAGCGTCCCCGCATAACATGCCAGATAGTTGTAATAATAACAATAATTCCTTTGATGGTAACATCCGCAAGCAGAAGGCAGTGTAAGTAAGCACATGCACACGAAGGACGAATCACACATACCCATCAAAACTGATAGAAATCATAACACAAATAAGCATTTTTCAGCGTATTTTTAAATATCGTGATCCCAGGGTGCGGTTTGATAGTCGGTAGTGAGTCTCAAGCTTTGGTAGCATAGGAACAAAAGGCACGGTCTCCAACGGTTTTGAGGTTCATATGGCTAAACGATTTGAATCACAAAAGCAGGTTGTAGGACTCTTTGCCTGGTAGGGAGAAGCCCTGATAGGTAAACTGAAGCCGGATAATAAAGGGACCTAAAAGTAATTGACAGATAATTAAAGTTGATGATTGAAAGTCAGTGCAGATCGACAAAAAGAGCTCGTCTCCAGAAGAGCCTATACCTTCATCTCTGTGGTCATCGCTAGCAGTACAATTTAGCCCTGCCATAACCGAGATTTGCAATGCTTCTCTGGGAAAAGGGGTCGTCAGCTAGGTAACTGCAAAAGGCTATGAATATAGCTGCAAGGCCAGTTTTCAAGTCCCGGAGGTTTGACCGCACGTCTCCTTTACTAAAAGAGCTAGGATGAATGCTGATTGATTAGCGGATACAGAGAATATTTCTTACACTGACCTAGGCTCTCTAAGGCTAGGCTCCTAAAAACCCTAGCTGAACTGCTGCACCAGTTTCAGCCTCCTCCTGCCCTCAGGTCCTGTATGGACAATAAATTAGGCGTTCCCTTCCTCAGCTTGAAGACCGTTGGCGACGAAAGCTTTAGCTCTGCAGGTCTTATTTTGCAGGACCCGCTTCCACTCTCGTGCTGCCGACTATGGCTCATCCTTTCCAGTGGTCCTGAGCTGCTACTTCCATGCTGCTCACTACCAAAACTTCTCGCCTGACTCTGCTAGTGTGAATAATAATTACTATAATAATAAACGATAAAGCGCTCTCGGAGAGCTCAATCTCTTTCTATGTGCTTCACATTTGCTGCAAAGGGAAACGCGATTGAATTGTGAGTGGTATCATGCTTGATAAATAACATGGTTAAATGGTTAGGGGTGACATGCACAGGGTCACCATGCAAGCCTGGTTAGTAGCAGCATGGACACTGTCAGCACACATAAGCACATAAAGGACGAATGACAGGGACCAATTAAATACTGTCCTAAATAGGTTGCGTTTTAAATTCTTTTTAAATATGGTCACGTCATGGGAGGTTGCGATGCACGTCGGGAGTGATTTCCAGGCTTTGACAGCACATGAACTAAATGCATGGTCTCCAAAGGATTTGAGGTTTGCACAAGGTAATGGTAACCAGTTGGATTCCGAAAAGTACGTGGTAGGATGCTTGGCCTGGTGGCGGAGTAAATCTGAGAGATAGGCTGGAGCCAAAGAATGAAGTGACCTAAAAGTGAGCGAACAAATCCATGAAGTCAATCCGTTACTTGACATTTAGCCAGTGGAGGTCGGCGAGAAGTGACGTGATGTGGCAACTTCGAGGCTCACGACAGACAAGCGTAGCTGCAGAGTTTTGCACCAGCTGTAAGCACCTGATTGCAGATTCCGGTAGGCCAGCAAGAAGTGAATTACAGAAGTCAAGACGGGATGTCACAAATGCATGGACCAACTTAGATGTCGCATCCTTGTCTAAACAAGCCCGAATTTTAGCAATATTATGTAGCTGAAAGTAGGCAGACTTGACTGTGGAGCTGATGTGGTCGTCTAACGAGAGGTCACTTTGGGACATGACACCTAGATTTCGTGCAGATTCAACAGGAGATATTCTGGCAGAGCTGAGTTTGAACATTAACCTTTCCAATATCTGAATCACACTGGGTTTGCCAATACCTAGTAAGTTATTTTAATCATCATTTAATTTAAGAAAATGTTCTGCCATCCATGTGCGAATGTCATCAATACATGCAGCAAGTGAGTTGAGAGAATTCGAGGTGCTAAAAAGCTGGGAGGGATCAAAGCAAAGACAACTGAGTGTCATCCGCATAGAAGTGAAAGCCTAGATCGTGCTTGGCAATCACATCAGCAAGAGGGAGAGTACAAACCGTGAAAAGAAGAAGAACTAGCAAGGAGATCTGAGGTAACCGATTTTTTAGATGTACCTTTGTCTATTCATGTCAATAGTCTGGAGTCTCTAACTGAGATAGGACCTGAACCATTGCAGTGCAGTGCCCGTGATTCCCAGGTGAGATGAGAGGCGCTCCAGGAGAACTTGGCTATTGATAGTATCAAAAGCTGCCTTAGGCTCGAGCAAAACAAGCAGAGCCACTCTACCCATGTCTTCATTCCTAAGTAGGTTGGTGTACACCCTAAGCAACGCTATGCTTCCCACTTTCTCTTTGTTGCATGAGATTAAGTCAGTTTGCTACCGAATGCATACCGAAAGCCGATTCGGTTGTCAGTGGGCTATATAAAAATTTCCTGGATAACACCAAACATAGTTAGTGTGGCTTTGTGGAGTTACAGATGGCGATTCATTACATTACATCACATAAACTTTCATACTTCAACCGTTCGGACTGAGTTCCCGGGCTGCCTTTGGTGACTGTATTCTTTACTAACTATGACCTCCATGTTTCTCCTGTTCTTCAATGACAGATGCTGTACCAGTAGGCATATGGCTCAGTTGACTGCACCATGGACCGGCTGGGACGTGCCAAGCTGCCACCACCTCAACCCTGGCTGTAGTGATCGACAACACTTTGCTCAGACTAAGCTAGTTTAGCTCAGTGCTAAGGTGCTCATCTTGATCATAGTCAAGGTGAATGTACTTTATGACCTAGGTCGTGGGCTCAAGCCCTGTGGCTTGTGTGAAACGCCTGAATAGAGATTAGGCTCTCTTTGGGTGCTATGCAAAACGTATATACACTCACATACAAAGATATTAACGAATAGGTGCCACTACCAAGTGACTATCCCGTCAGCTAATTGACTGGCTCTACTCCTAACAGCACTGAAAACATCGGCACGAAGGGTTATAATAGTTTTCCTAGCATCAACACTAAGGTTATACGTGCACTAACGGATGCTTACATAAAAATGGGAGGTCGGACCAGCCCTGCTCTGCAAATGACTTCCTGTATTCGCCTGGGCATGTACTCAGTCACCTTCCGGAAAACATCCGGAGTATTGCGGTACCACAGCTACTTAAGGCAACCAAAAATATGCTCGGGAGGTGGGAGACTTCTCTCAGCTATAGGTGAGAGCTCCAACCTCTTCCATACATGCTCAATAGGGCTAACATCGGGCGATTAGCTTGCAAACTAAGGACTCGAACACATGAATCCGGGAATAATTTTGTAGCTGCCCTTGCAGTATGCTTGGGAACATTATCCATTTGCCAAACATGGTCCTCGCCCACAAGAGATGTGGCACAAGGCATGCCAACATTATTAATGATGTCCATGAATATGTTCCTGTCCATAATATTGTTGATTCGGTGTAGAGTTCCTATGCCGGATGCTGAAAAAAAGACCAAATCGACACACTTCTGCCTCTGTACTAGAGCATCGACTGCAAGCAGTCTTGGTCGGACTCTTCGCCTTTTCCTCGACTGACTCAGCTTGCCATCCTACTGCGTCTCCATATCCACTGGACCGTGAATTTACTTGTATCGGACCGCATAATACTGCTCGAGCCTGCACCTTTAAAGTGGGCTCGCTCGTTCAGGGGCACACTGCAGATGGCATTTTGTTAATTAACAGCTTGCAGCTACTAACTCTTCTGTATATGCCGTGCTCCCAAAGCCTTCTACTGACCATATCAGGACTTACAGCCTTGCTCGAGGCCTCTTCCATGGTCTTGTAGAGAGATCGAAGCAGTGCTCTCCTTAGATCAAGTGCAATCCGTTTTACCAGACGGTCATCCCTTTTTGTCAGTGAACCTGGGCAGCAGGAGCTTGGTAAGAGTCCATTCTACCAAATTAAAAATACTTCTTCCGGTTATAAGTGCCAGATCCGTCGCTTAGACCAAGATTCAGTGTCAGTATCACGTTTCTAAGACCTGTCTTGTGATAGGCAGCAAGTCGGCCTTTCATTTCGCTATATAGCTTCTTTGTTTTTCCCCTGTCAGATAAGAACCATACATGAGCAGCCTAATGCAAGTGGAGCTGAGCGGCCAGGGTGTGCAAATATAACTCCCGTGGTGGGCACTCTGCATGCATAGCAAAATCGTTGGCCGTTTGGATTGCAAGTTGGATAATCGAACTGCAAGTCCAAGCTAGTGTCGCTATTTTAAAGGCAATATATCATTTCAGGCTACAGTGGTATTTTTTTTTAAGTTATCAATGACGCGACCATCGACAGTGAGTCAATATTTGTGTATACAATCGGCTCTATGTAAAACTCGGTCCACACTGGCTTTTCTCAAGCTGTACCAGCTATGACGAGTGAGTGAGCTCTGAATGCTTGTATGCCACTGATAATGTCGGCATCCCAAGGCAAAGCTTTTAGAGGGCCATTGGGCTGTGCCCAGAACTGCAGCTATAGCTGAGGTTCTGAGTGAGCGGTAAATCTCCGCACAGTGAAGTAGCCTCAGGCAACTCGAACGAGGCCATCACCCTCTTGAAGTTGCATCCAGCATGCATTATGCAAAGGTGCCTACTGACAGTGCAAAATAGTGAATTTTATTAAAGAGATGGACTACCGATATAGCCCCGGAACACCCAGCATTAGCCACTGGTCGATATCGCTTATAGTCGTTAAGTGGTGTTCAGATCATTCCACAGGCTGGGCCACTGCAGTAGCAACGCATATGAATTTGTCAAAACATAATCTACTGTCCTAGCGATATGCTTGGGTAAGATTAATTGCTGTCAAATTTAACGACTTCCCAAGTAGAGTATTTGAGCTCTTAAATCAAACTTGCTAGACCAACAAAAACGTGAGTTGACTGCTTATTGACGAATCTGGTGTAGTCCTGATGCTGTGGCCAATACCAAGTCGCTTGATCGGAACCCCTTGAACGTTAGTGGGACCATATGCAATGGCAGTAGAGGGGGTGTTCGGTCTTTGTCAGAATCTCATCTTTTCAGTAAAACGCAGACAATACTGAGTGCATAAGAGACAACCCAGGAGCTTCTGACCTCTTGGCCTAGCCAGATAAGGAAGGTTACAAGAAAGTGTGACCCCAGATATCCGATACTAGTGGGTTAGATATGAGGGGTAGCTGTGGGGCACTACAGGGAGGTGGGATACCAAGGGGATGCTAAGGACTGGGGCTACGAGCTGGCTTGGTCTAGCGGTTAAGGTGCTCGCCCCGACCGAAGCCTGACTGAGGTCGTGGGCTCGAGCCCCGAAGCAAATGTGAAGCACCTGCATAGAGATTAAGTTCTCTTGGGGCGCTATATAAATGAATTATTTATTTAGTTATTAAGAAGGGAGCCTCCACGGAGGGGGCGGCTAATGAGGGGATGGCCACAGTGGGTGCAGCTACAGCTTGTGTAGACAGGGATACCACGGAGGAAATGTTCCATGCATTTGTGATTGGTCCATTGGTCCATGCATGCATAGTCTTGACTTCTGTAACTCACTGCTTGCTGGCGTACCGGCCTGTGCACTCAGGTGCTTGCAGCTGGTGCAAAACTCTGAAGCTAGGCTTGTCTGTCGTGAGCATCGCTGCTGCTACATAATACAGCTTCTCACCGACTGGCACTGGTTGCCAGTCAAGCGATGCATCGACTTCAAGGTTTTGTCACTTACTAATAGGTCCCCTCATTCTTTGGTTCCAGCTTACCTATCAGATCTACTGCCCCACCAGGCGGAGCGTCCTAGCTCCAGCTTTTCGGAATCTAATTGTTACCCATGCCTCATACAATTCTCAAATATTTTGGTGACACTGCCTTTAGTTCGTAAGCTTCCAAAGCCCGGAACTCACTTCCGACTTGTGTTGTGGCATCTCCTGTCGTGTCAATATTCAAAAAGGAACTAAAAATGTATCTATTTATCACAGCATTGAGTGGGTCCATGTGATTCGTCCTTTATATGTCTATGCATGCTGACACTGTGCATACTGCCACTAACTGAACTTGCATGCCGACCCTGTGCATGTCACCCCTAACCATGACATTCTTGTTATTTTTCCAGCATGATACCATTAACCATTTGATCGCACTTCTTTTGCAGCAAATGTGAAGTGCCTAGAGAGAGAGAGAGAGAGAGAGAGAGCGAGAGAGAGAGAGAGAGACTGAGTTTTCTGAGAGTGCTATATCAAAATCATTATTATTATTATTAGTGTTATTACATAAGTATGAGGCCATAGCCCAGTCTTTTGTGACAACTGGCTACCGGTAGGCAGTGGTGAGGCCAGTCGTGGTCCGTGCTATGGGTTGCCGGTGGAGGATAAAAATAATAATAATAATAATAACGCTTTTGATAAAGCACCCTCAGAGAACTCAATCTTTTTCTAGGTGCTTTACATTTGCTGCAAAGGGAACCACAACCGAATGGTGAGTAATAAGGAAGCCTGCCTGAGGCAGGGCAAATGTGGCATGCAGCTAAGAAAGGAGCAGGCAGGATAACTGTTATTCTACCATACAGCAGTTTTAAATGAAACCGCGGTACCGACAAAGAGGTGCCAATCAATCCGGTGTCAAATATGCTAACTCGGTTGATTTCGTTCAGTCAGACCTCAGTCGCGGCAAACAGGTCAAGTAAGTCTAGCTGAGAATGAGGTCAAGCATAATTAGTCTTGTATTTCGAATTGACCATGCATTACCTAAGCACCCTTTGTGAGTTGCTGGCTGGTTAGAATAGGTCTAATCACCACTAGGTAATTAGTTATTTAATGCAGTGATTGAGCCAGCATTTTGAACAGCTCGAATGGATGCAAGGAACACTGAATTTCACGCAGGAAATAGTAGCTCACAAATCTCGTCTGAGCTCCCAGCTGTGTGTAGCTGCTTCAAGCTCGAGCAGATATAATGGGCAGTCGCTCCTAGCCACTTCGAGCTTCGACTTTTGCTGCATCACTCTATCGCGGTTTTTTCAAATGTAGTCATTGAAAATTCGATCGAGATAGTGAAAATGATACAGTGTGCGCTTGGTTGTTTGAGCCAAGTATACACTGTTGTATTACAATTAAAAATTAAAATTGCTGTACATATAGACTGGAGGAGGCCTATGCATTCGAGCATCCCTCCTGCAAATCGTTCAATGCCAGGTGCAGCCACTCGACCAATCGTTGTGTGTGTGTGTCCCTCCCAGCCTTCAAGCACCTCGAATTCTCTCAACTTACTTGCTGCATGTATTGATGACATTAGCGCATGGATGGCAGCAAATTTTCTAAAACTGAACGATGATAAAACTAACTTACGAGTTATGGGCAACCCCAGCCTGATTCGGAAATTGGAAAGGTTGACACTCAAAATTGGCTCTGCCAGCATATCTCCTGCTGACTCAACTTAAAATCTAGGTGTCATGTTCCAAAGTAGCATCTCGTTAGACAACCATATCAGCTCCGCAATCATGTCTGCCTACTTTCAGCTACATAAGATTGCTCAAATTCGGGCTTGATTAGATAACGATACCACGTCTAAGTTGGTCCATACATTCGTGAAATTCTATCTTGACTTCTGTAACTCACTGCTTGCTGGCCTACCGGCATGTGCAATCAGGCGATTACAGCTGGAGAAAAACTCCTCAGCTAGGCTTGTCTGTCGTGAGCATTGCAGCTGTCACACAACACCACTTCTCGGCGACCTGCACTGGCTCCTAGTCAAGCAAGACAAGTCCAGTCAAGCATAGACTTTAAGGTTTTATCGCTCACTTTTAGGTCACTTCATTATTTGGCTCTAGCCTATCTCTCAGATCTACTCCCCCACCAGGCCAACCATCGTAACCCCGGCTTTTCGGAATCCAACAGTTTACCAATACCTTGTACAAAGCTATAATCATTTGGAGACAGTGCATTTAGTTCGTATGCTCCCAACGCCTGGAACACCCTCCCGACGCGTCAGAACAACCCCCATCCACATTTAAAAAGAACTTAAAAACACCAATTTAGGACAGCATTTAGTGGGTCCCTGTGATTCGTCCTTTATATGCTTATATGTGCTGACACTGTGCATACTGCAACTAACCACATTTGCATGCTGACCCTGTGCATGTCACTGCTAACCATGTTATTCATGTTGTTTATCAAGCATGATATTACTCATCATTCAATCGCGTTTCCTTTGCAGCAAATGTAAAGCGCCTAGAAAGAAATTGAGTTCTCTGAGCACGCTATATCAAGTGCGTAATAATTATTATAATTAATGTGTGTGTGGGGAAGAAGTTGCTTTCAAAAATCTACAGGATCGAGAGGAGAAAGTTGGCCTTACACTTAAGCGCCTCTAGCAAGTCGTGAGAACTATTAAGGCAGTAAACGATATGATCAGCGAATGGGACCCACAAATGATGGTGCATTGCGATTCTGGAATGTACTTGATGGAGCCATAAAACCCTATAAAAGCCTCCATCCACATAGGAACAGACAGCACCAGCAACTGGCTGTCAGGATTTTCTTCAACCGTGCACCCAGACACACACTGCCTATGCCTAGTATCCTTCGGCAGTTCAAGACGACGCGCCAGTTAAAGATACTGCACAACCTGGAGACTCAAATACAGAAGTCGTGCCTTCGGAGGAGCAGTAACCTTGCTCTTCTTTGCTGTGCTGTAGTCACTCTTCATCTTTGTCGCTTCACCGTCAAAACAAAGTTTCACTATTTTCATTGGTTAGTGGTTGTGTGAAAGAACTGTGTGCGTGTGCGCGTGTGTATATCTGTGTGTGTGTGTGTGTGTGTGTGATTAAATGCACAATAATATGACATTTGTAAAGTCCAATGTCTTATTATTTCCTTTTCTGTCTAACATATTGGGTAATGCGAGTGTAATAGTGACTAGGGGGTGCTATTTCATGTCTAGAGAGCTCTGATCATGCTAAAGACTGCGCTTAAGGGTCGTGAACCAATTTTCTATGCTCTAAGAAAATATTCAATTAATAAATAAACCTATTTTGAAGAAATTCACTTATCGAGGTAGAGTCTGGAACTGATTAACCGTGATAAAGGAGTGGCGACTGCAATACAATAGATCATCTTGTAAGAGAAATGAATGCATGAATGAACGACATAAATGAAACTGCAAGTTAGGGGCCATTAAAAATGCTCAAACTTTGCCTTTGGTCTGCCATAACTGCTGTAGAAATATCAAGGGAATTAAATGAACTTATAGTGTACAATTAAATGTGCCACCAAATATGCAGCCATGTTTTACTCTATATTTGCTTCTAAACTCCACAAGCTTCTCAAAATGCAAGATATAAGGCATAATGTGCTTGCCATGTGCCTTCCTGATCTGTGCTCACTCCTCACATACCCTTCGGTCCTTGTTTAGGGTACCAAGACCTACAGAGCCCATACATGATTAAACTAAGGGCAGAACCAAGGTCATGCCTGGATCTAATCAAAAGCATCATGGCATGGCAGAGCTTTTTATACAGGATTTTTCTCCATCATGTGCACTGACAGCAGTCAGTACTTTTAAGCAGATTGCTGGCCTTTTGGCTGGAGGCCCTAGTTACCAGATGCTTTTTTGGAAGCTCTGAGTCAATGAATAACTAATGGTTTGTGCTGGGACTTGATAATGGCAGCACTGGCATGCATGTCAAATTAACGATGTCGATTTTCGGGCGTCACTTCCTAGTCTGCTGGGAAGGAGGGGATCTCAACATGTTTTATATGGTAAATGCTGAAAACAGCCATAATACAAGCATTTTATTATCACAATTAAGATGCATTTCAATCAGCTGCAGTCTGCAGCTAAAATAAATGTCATGCAGCAGTTGCCAGTCATGGGCGACCTTTCGTGAACCGGGTTATAGCCTTAAGCCAAAGAGAGGCCACAGGTTAACAGCTGATGCCCAAAACCTTTGCCAAACTAATGGGCACACAGCAGTAGTCAGGGGATCGTCGGTGGCTTTGCACGGAGCAGGCACTCGTCACAGTAGAGATACTTGGGTGCTGCTTGCAAAACAACAGTAGGAACAACAATTAGCAAGCAATGGACAACTAACATAGGGCCAAAGGCCCTTGCAGTGCAACGTAAGCAACAGTGAGTAACGAATAACGATGCTGTGCATTACAAACATTGGGTGGCTTAGCTATGGTGCAGGGCTAGCCTCTAGACTCAGCTAGAAGGCACGATTGAATGAGGTCTCAGATATAGTTATATAGCGACGCAGGTCAAAGAGTCAGTGCTGAAGCTTAACAAAAGTCATGGCTTGCTAGCAGTGCAGGAATGACGTTGACCAGCACCGAACTGCCCTGACAAAGAAACCATACAAAAATCGCTGATCTGGGTTATAGTTTGAATCTTTCACGAACACCCAGTGACGTTACTGACAAAGAGTAAGTAGGGCCACAAACTCACGGCCATAGCCAGGAACGACCTGTGATGCTGTCAGCATTACTTATGCTTCTTATTTCTTATGGGTCTTAACCACCACATCGATCTGCAATCCTTCCATATATCCACGTGATTCGGACGAAACATTATATTCATCGGTAAGACTGATGCAAGCTAACTGCTTGGTTGGCAATATGCTTGATATCGCTGGAAGCATTACCACAGAATTTTTGCCAATCAAGAAGCTGCTTTGATTTCAAGGTGGTTGCTCATTTTCGGCTTGCTTGATTTCCGGCTGTCTACGTAGGCTGGGCGAAGTGTGAACTCCTTCATCGCAGCAACCCACCTGAAAAAATGTTCATTGTTAGTCGAACAGGCTACTATCAGTGCCCATAAAAAAGCATGTGTAGGATGAGGTGTATGCATGTTTCTGGACCTCCCGTAAA
The DNA here is from genome assembly GCA_009760855.2 of Cristatella mucedo. Taxonomy (NCBI): domain Eukaryota; kingdom Metazoa; phylum Bryozoa; class Phylactolaemata; family Cristatellidae; genus Cristatella; species Cristatella mucedo. The sequence continues at coordinate 1,896,871 of WPIO01000043.1, forward strand.
ATAACAACACTTCCTGCTAAAGAAGCACAGTTGCAAGGGCGATGAGCCAGAAAACTCCCATGCTAATTAGAAACTTTTGCTAATCAAGGCTCAGCTCAAATTCAAGCAAAGTTTGAAACTCGCTCCGGCTTCTGTCGCCTCGTGCTTTGAATTTGCCTTACTTGAGTCTCAGCTAAAAAATGCATTAGTTCTGCTAAGCTTTCGTGGTGCCAAAGTGGACCTAGTTTCCTTTTTAGCTTGTGCTTTGGATGGTTGCCTTTGCTTAATTCAGTGCAGGTTACTATTCACGGGTCTAAATAAACCGTGGTTCTTGACTACTTTTTACTGCTAATGCAAGCACGAAACTTTTTCATTTCTATGGTTGTCGAAGTACGATATCAAGCCATTTACCCTTGATTATTGCTTCTCTTGCAGGAAGTTGTGAAGCACATGGATGGCGATTACATTTCATAGGGAGTTTATTATTCCTATCGTATTACATATACCTTGCTGAGGGCAGCTAGCAAGGTCCTGGTTGAACTAACAAGCAGGTAGCTAACAAGGTCGGCTGCTTATGGTGACAATCGTTGCCCAGCAGGCTCTGGATACTGTTAGGTTATCAAGTACTTCATAAAAACTGAATAATTCCATCTGAGGTAAATACCAAATAATATTAAGCAAATTTTCAAACAATCCAATATGTGTCTAGGGAGCCTTTCAACTGACAAACATGCTAGAAATGGGAACAGAAGTTGTGACCATTTCCACCTAAAATGAATAGATGATCATGCGAACCACGTGTAGCCCTGAAGTAAACCTGATGTAACTTATCTAAGAATAATTACGAATCCAAGCATTGTATGCCACTTGTGTCCCAACTTATTGATCCTTGGTAATTCGAGGTATATGATTGTACCCTGTTTGGGTGCATGCTTGCGACTTTAAACAGCTCCATTCGCAATAACAGCTTTGTGTCTTGTAAAATGTATGCTACGGCCAATACCTTACCGATCAACAGTATATTTGAAATTTGCATTCATTTCTACTTTCCAATAACTGCAGCATGTTAATCTAATTTACGTTGAATAAGTTTTGCTTGGCATGTCATCACAAATCATGGATCTATATTTTATGAAATCGGGGACATGTTTCGTGATACCGAATCTAGCCGAAATCTGAAACAAACTGCAGTGACCTAAGAGTTGACGTGAACTCATACTTAAAATGTTCGAATTGATCCGTGAAGTCTTGGCAGGATTATAAAATCTATATGGCACAAACTACACTATAAATGAAGCTGTTTAAAAGTCACTCACATGCACCTCAACAAGCTGCAAAATAACTTCCTCGATTTACCAAGGCTCAGCCAGTTGGAACACAAGTCCCATATGATGTTGAGATCAGCTTATAAAAAATATATTTTTTGGTAATGTTGCTCTGGTTTACTACCGGGTTAGAAATGATTTGCATAATCGTATTTTTTAAATCTTCAAAGCATTCAATAATTCCTAGCATTTGTCACTGGTCAAGATACCCTAAACAGATATTCAATTGCTAGACGAATTTGTTCTGCATTTTATCAACACTTACCACTGAGAAACATGTGAAAATCAGGGCCAGCTTAGATTTTATTAGGCCAGCAAATCTAGGCTGTGGACTAATGACATCACATAAATATTATTTAATTCCCTTCAGTTAGGACTCCATGATTCATCACTTAATCGTCAGCAACAGAAGCAAAACTCGGCAGCTTCTCTGATGTTTTCATCGGTGTAACAGTCACATCACCATGGTCTGTCTGAGTTTTGCTGCCTCCCTAACAAGAATCAAATCTATTCCAATATCATCAGTCTGGCTTACAGGCCATTTCACTTCATTGCACCAGCCTAGCCATTGTACCTTCTTCCATCTCTAGTGTGCTCTGGCACAACGCTTATTCAGTATCTAGTCACCTCAACGAACCTCGAACTGAATTAAAATATGTTGGTGTCTGAGCCTTTAGCACATAACTACTAAAAGTCTGGGACTTGCTACCCGGCTACGATCACTACCTGCAATGACTTCATCAAACTCACCTCATGAAGTTCTGTTCCAGTCAGATTTTCGTTAGCCTCACTGAGCTTGCCCATTTTTTGTTGCGCTTTGTATGCGTGCCTGTGTGCGACTCAGAGTGTGCTAAAAGAAAGAGGTCTTACAAATTCATGGCTATGAGTGTCTTCATGTTTTCTTTAGCATACTAGCCTTTCATGAATTAGTTTGCTTTTGCATGCTTTTTACTGTGCATAAAACACGAGGTGGTCTTATTCACACATTTCAGGAATTTTGAGCTACTGGCCGACATGTCCTATGGCCATCCTTACGAAAAACGCTCACGGCATGGCATTGCTCCTTTCACAGTACGACAACTCACCTGGATGCCTGGTCTTCTGAATCAGCCTGAAACAGCACTGGTTCGATCATCTTCGCCGAGGGTTTACTTAACTTAAAGAGTAGACCAGGATTCGTTACAGACACTGGTAGCTAAAACGCATCATAGAATGGTTTGAGAGTGTAGGTACACACTACGAAAACTCTGAGGTAATCCACAGAAACTAACATACCAAATCCTCTGCAGATAAGTCAAACAGTGGGTAAAGGATATCGAGAGTTTATAATTGTAATATGGACACTCAATGTCACAAAAATCTAGCACCCTCTGAATATCGTGATTTGGGATTGCCTTTTGCAGAATTCAGTGTCCCCTTCAACCCCCCCCCCCCTCCAGTAAGCAGGTGGGGAACTGCTGCTGGTCGGGCTAACGGTGGGAGGCATACAAACTCAAGCCTCTACTCAGTAACCAGCACACCAGATCCTTGCAAAGGGTTTATTGCCATGCACACTGAACGCTGGAAGAGTGGAGCATTACAGTCAAATCCACATAATTTGACCGATATGATAAGGTGCACAATCCCGAGTGCTTGCAACTGACGATACAATACAAAGGCAAATCTGCAAAGGTAAAGTATCGCTCGTCGTCGAGAAAGGTCTTTGCAGCATCGTAAGGAAGAAATGACAAGGGTACCTCATGATGGTAGAAGAACTCAGACCGCCCAATGCAATTTACTGCCCTACTAAGGAACATCGATGTTTGGCGGCCAGATGATGAATGATCCCTACCTATTGGCAGATTGGTTGTGTGCTTCATTACCAAGTACGGTGTGGTATCATTGCAGTGGCCTAGCCAGTCTCAGAATCGAAACCAAATGGACCACTGCATGAGATGATGTGTTCGGGCAGCTAATGCTGGATGGTCGGTCTAAGTTATGTATAGACTGAATGATTAAATTATTGGCACTCTGCAGCAAAACATACGAAGTAACAGCAAGAAAGTGTGTCAATTATTCGAGAGCATGTAAGTTGAGCTCTGTAGCTACAACTAGTGACATACTTCTAAATAAATCTGAACCAGCAGCATTTTCTTCATTTGCTCAGCCTTAATATAATTTCCGTATGCTGTGTAAACGTTGCATGCATGTGCCATTAAAGAAAGTCTCATTAACAACCAAAGAGTTTACATGACTTTTACAATGAATGAATGGCATAGCAGAGACTACCTCTCATTTGCTAACAACTAATATGCAAGCTTTAGTTACAACTAGTCAGACTTCAAGCCAAGTTACCAAGAGCCACATAATATCACGCAATCATCCTTTTCCACTATAGACAATACAAGTTCATAGGCTATTGGTGGGTGTGTGAAATGGTGGCTTTAAATGAATTGTGCGCATTTTGAGTGGAGGGGTCTGGCTTAATCAAGCCCGGTTTCAATTCAGCCAATGGATATTACTAAAAGAGGAGACAAATTCATGCTTTGCAAATAGAACCCCAAATAGAGTGTTTCAGAACAATCAGAGTAATCATTGTAGGAGCACTGGCTAAACCTATTGAACCCATTGACCTCTAAAGCAGTGGCGATTACAAAGCAGCACTTGGAAGCAACATTTAGGCACGAGGGACTAATGGCTACAAAGCCGAGGCTGAACAAGATAAACCTGAACGGGTCTTGTAACTTCGTAGCCCAGCAGAGGCGTTGACTCTATCGCTGCGGTATCCTACAAATGTACACAAGAACTTTCAAGATAGTAATGGGATTGCAAACTACGAGAATATCGACAGCACAAATGAAGAACGAAATGCTACAGCTCCAAAGCAGCTGACGAAGTTTGCCAGTAGTCCACATAAAAAAGTATGAGGCCCACGGGCTGCTTATTTTTAAAAGCTTGCCTCCTAACGTGCACAGCATCGGTCGCAGGCTGGCATGCTAAGTACTACTTTGGGCCAACTGCAGCTACACTGCGAGCTGCTTACAAAGTCTGTTCATTACTACACTACTGGTGGTCTACTGTTGTGAAATGTCATGTGTATCCGTCTGAAAAATCCGTCTGAAAACGCCACAAGGCCACAAGGACTAAGCAGGTGTTACATAGATGTTTTCAGTAGCCCATTTAAAGATTAATAGGCTTCCAGTACACACTCGATAGACCTCTGCTTTCCTTACAGCCCCAAACAGAACCAACTGCAGGACTCGTGGCAGCTACTATGGGTAATTTTACTGAAAATTAGTCGGAGCTATCATTTAAAGGCATGAGCATGTACAGGCATCCACTCACAAACCCCACAGGTGTTTATGCACACTGACTTGCCCTTGCATATGAGCCCATATACAGTGCCACACCGAAATAATCTATGCACCTTGAGGATTGACTTACAATCTCTTATAACCCAGTTTTTCATAGACTTCAGGCGAACAGAATTTCACCAGAGCACATGATTTGCAAGATCTAGCAATATTTAACCAATCGGACATGCTACTACCCTAGTAATCTTACCAGGTGAAAATATGCGCAATGACCATGCTTTTGTGGTAACTGAAGCAATTTCTGGCTACCGACATAGCCACCATTCTCAACATATATTATTTCCAGTACCGTCGGAGTGCTGTGACGTAAGATTACTAGATTCATCTAGTATCCGACTCTATAGATTGTATCTCGTCAACAGTGTTGGCCATTAGTTCAGCAATTAGTGGTTTCTTGCTCCAACCGTTTTCTGGCATATCCTCCAGCCAGGTTTGGCTTGTGTATGTGCATGCACAACACAGGAAGTCTCAAACCTCGAAGATTCCCCAAACTAATGTTTGACACAGTTTTTAAGGTGCACTTTTCTGGAAAGGTATACTTGGCACATACACAAGTCTTGATTCATCGTCTTCTGATTCTGCTGTCAAAAAAAATTGTTTAAAACCCCAAGCGTTTCAAAACCCACGTGAAACCGTCAAAAATATTGATTGTGCATATTTTCCGCACCTAGTAGGCCAAACGTGGTGGCAGCATGAACAATCTGGTATATATATTGCTTCTTCATATCAGTCTTGCCCAGTGGTAGAGTTTTGGCTGCGACTTTGTAAACTCAGCAAAGTTTAGGATTTTTGTTAATTCCCTTGATGCTCAGACTTTTCGGGCCAGCACTGTATATGCTCACACACACCTATGTGTACAACGCAAACTAAGACAAATAAAGAGCAGCTCAGGTGAAATGTCAGAAGGTTGAAAATATGTACATGCTTCAGCACAATGCTACTAATCCCATAGCAGGTTAAGACAGCCGTCATATCACATTTGGTAGCACTGACGAGGGATGGCCCTAAGTAACACTAGGCAGCAGTGCGGCTGGAAGTCGTTGGGTCAGGTGCTTGCAGGAAGAGGAAGGCTAGCCAATGATTGAAGAGGCTCGAGGCCCAGTGAGGACCTCCAACACTAGATCTACAGATGCCCACCATGTCCTGACCTGTTCCAGTAGCTAGCCGAAGCTGGGATATAGGCTATTTCTTGAAGCTGCAATCTAAGCCAGTACTTTCGAGCCACAGCTTCGAGCCACAGCTGGCCTCTCTGTCAAGCCAAACTAGGGGCGATCAGGAGGATGAAAGCAGCCGTCAGGTTTCGACTTACTTCGGTGGCCATGAACTTGTAGAGCACGCCTCCTTTGAGCACGAACCAGAATTGCTTCCACTTGGGCTTCTTCTCCGTGTAGGTCTGCAGGTAGCTACTCATGACGCCGGTCTCGCTGGCCACCACCTGAGCACGAGTGGAAACTGCTTGTACGAGCCTGCCACCATCGACAATGCTTGACCGACTGAGCTCTCAGGACGCGAGCTGGTGACAGCATCCTGGGCGCTGGCTGAAAGCGCATGCTGCAGACACTGCGGCAGTGGCAGACACTGAGCACTGTCCCAGCTAAACTGGCAGGCGCAAACGGGGTGATAGCGCATGGCAAAGATGGGCCCGGTGTCTTATTAGGATCCAGGCGAGCCGACTGACCACCGAGAAGCTGCACAGGAATAAGCTGTTTGCTTTCTAACACTTTGCTCTCTGCAGGAATCAAACGCCTTGCCCTGTGCATATCGAACACTTTCCAACCGGATCTGCTCGGATCTGACAGCCTATTGCTGTACTGGTCAAGCACCCTTCGGCATCACTGGCAGCCGACCAGCCGGTCCATAAATCTGCCCAGATATCTCACATCATGTTTTCTACTTGGGGCTACAGACTCGAGCACAAGCGAACACATCCATCGTGGCCACGTGAGTTAAACAAAGTTATCCATTAAGCAACAGTCGAAGCAGCAATGCTCGTTTGCCTATCGAACAATGTATCAGAACACAATTCGTAAAAATATTGATATAAATAAAAATAATTCATTTGGATCGAGCCCTAAGAGAACTTAATCTCTCTTCAGATGCTTCACTTGTGCCGCCGGCTCGAGCCCACGACCTGGGCCAGACCTCGGTCGGGGGGGGGGGGGGGGGGGGGAGGAAATTGACCAATGGGCCAAACCAGCTTGGCATGTATGTAGGGCTTTGTCTTCTTTTGAGTTACAAACGTAGTAATAGGCAAGTGCTTGCTGGAGTCGGCCTGTTGAATTATGCTGTATGCTCTGACAGCCCTCCCAAAGGAACGACCCACGGTCGAATGGCATGTACCTTTGCTAGAATGAGAAGAATGAATGTCTGAAAGTACAGTCCGGCATGCCGTTGCCTTACTTATGCTCAACTGGGAATGGAAAGCATTGCAATGACGACATGGAACACATTTGGCTACGTATTTCGTCAAACAGAGAGCACAACAGTCGAGTAAAGATAGCCTGGTGGGGCCAGCTGGCTTACAAAATATGTTAGGTGTCCTGAATAGCATCCTGTGGCATACCCCAAGACCCAGCCCTGGAGGGGGTCAGACTGCGTCCTGGCACGAGGCAACCATTCTAAGAAAAACTAGGGGGTCTCGCTGGTGGCAGCAAGCCAACTTTTTCAGCCCCGGTCTGTTTCAGCCGAGGGAAGCAAGAGCCTATTGGAGGGTGACGAATTGATTGAATAGTGTCTAAGACTCTCAACAGCTGTGCTGCTGGCCGTGCATTGCATTAGATCTGGAAGTCCGGTTTCTCTGCTTGCCCAGCTATTCTGGTGAGGACAATGAAGGAAGCCGGGTACCCAAACTTAATCTTCCAGGGCCTAGACTACGCCAAGGCAAACGAGACAAGAGATGAAGCCTTCCCTGCCTCCAGATTCCACTCTGAAAAGCCAGTCTACACGAGGACAGGGCAGGCAGGCAGGCAGTTCCCACAGGATAATTGTGGCCAAGCCTGTGCTCGAACCGAGCTTGGGCCAGTGCTGGTATGTTGGCTGCAGTCAGCTGCTGCTGGTCCTTTCCTAGTTGAATGAAACGAAGAAATGCAAGCTCTGCTCGTTGCGACTAGGGAGGACCGACGAACCACTCACTCCTGCGAGCTATTGGGGCATTCGGGTAAGCTTCACTTCACAGTGGCAGTGGCTTTGCCACTGGAAGTAATAAAACAGAGCTCACCTCGCGCAGCACGGAGGGCCGTTGTCTGGCTTTGGGCAAGGCGGAGATCGTGAGAGACCTTTTGACCGACGACTTGCCGCCGTCGACTGGCTGCTCGACAGTGCCGATCAGCCGCCTAGGTCCTCGGAAGCTGGCGTAGAGCTTCGACTTCAGCTTGGCGTCGCCTTCGTCCGGCTTGCCGTCACCACCGGAGCCGAGGACACTCACGAGATCTGCCGACAGAGTCCATGTTTCGTCTGTGCATCGTGCTCGGCTTCTGCCAGCAGCACAGCCACCAAAGTTAGCAGAGCTTCAACTCCTCCCTCCCAGCCCCAGTGTCGGCTGGCAAGCTAGGGTGACTGTGCTCGAACAGAACAAAGGTGGCCACAGGCTGGACAGCCAGCAGTGTGGGTAGTCACGTACCTGAGAGCAGAGTGAAGTAGCAGAGAGAGCATACACGCATGGGTTCGTCGGCAGCATACTTGAGCGGTGCTCTGAAATTTGAGCAGTTTCCGCAGACCACCTGCAGAGAGCAAAGGACCAGTGCCGGCTGGCAAGGGCTAGTGCAAAGCAACATTCGATAGCCCCTAACCCACAGTCACCCAATAAAATGCATCAAGAAAAATAGCTTAAAAGCAAGCTGCCACCTAGAGAGCCTGCAAAAAGAAGGTGCTTGTGATCTAGCAAGAATTGGGCTCAGAGAGCTTAGGGGGCCACTATGACTAATCTCTTCTAAGTAGCCATTGGTGATGAGTACTTTTATGGAGGCATTATTTGGCTGGTCGGTCTGGCAGCACTGGTCACGTGACAATTCGTAGGTGACAGCTGACCAATAGACATGTTTCTTCACTTCCTGTGCAGCTCATGTTGACAGTACTTTTAACGTTGTCTATTCATTTGCCTGAGCAACTGTAGGGATAGAGACAAGACAAAAAACTACTAGGGGTCAATAGTGCTTGAAGTAGTTGCTTGTGTCGAGCCACATTAAACGGTCGCAGCTAATATGGAGTGTGTAGATGGGCAACACTTTAACTTCAGCCTAGGCTACAATAGGATCACTCAGGTAATAATAACACCACTGTATTTTACATTACACCCTAAGAGAGCTAAGTCTCTAACAATGCTCTTTACAGCTCAATGTAAGAGAAGAAATAAGCAAGAGGTGATGTAATCATTACTAAAGCACACGACTGTGCTTAGAAAACAAGTACACACGGATGATGCTCAGGTCCACTAGTTACAAGTAAAATGTAAAGGTTAGCTGATCAATGATCATCGTTCGCACACATCGCTCGCCACAGAGGAGCCTTGCATAGCGCTGGCCCTTAGCGGAAGGGTAAGGTGCTTGCTCTTCACGACCCAGGTTGTGAGTTTGAGTCCTGCTGTGGGTTATCCCTGTTATCCACTGCAAGTGGCACTGATAGCCATAAGGCTATATATTCTGCTGCTATATAAATGAGGCTTTTGAATAGACTAACCTCTAACCATTAGCTGCTATAATCCAGCTTGCAGTAGACTAAGGCCTCGAACTAACCATCTGAGTCATGAAGAGGGAGCACTTCACCTCTAGGCTAAGTGGGAACCATAATTAGGGAAAGCTGAAACCGAACAGCTGCCTCACTAGCTGAGACACATGTGAAGCAAAATCCATAGAGGTGGAGGTGACAGAAGCCGGAACCGAGCTCCACAGTTTCTATGAGTATGTGGTGTATTTGCATAAATCGGGCCCAAATTCTTGCAATGTTACCAAACCGAAAGTAGATAGAGTTGCTTGTGAAGCTTATGTGGTGGTCTAAAGAAAGGTCACATTAGAACAGGATATCAGGATTGCAGGCAGATGTTACAGAATATGTGCTGGTCGAAACCCCTTTAAGGGTTTACCAGTATGTTGTTTTCATGGTCATTCAATTTGATAAGGTTTGCTGCCATCCAAGTGTGAATGACAGCTATTAATGTAGCAAGATGGCTAAAAGAGTTTGCAACCCTGGAAGGCAGTGAAGGATCAATGCACAGTATGCAAACTGAATAGAAATGAAGCCTAGATTGTGCATGGTGAATGAATACTAAAGACCGGATTGATAAATTATACACTTTAGTGCAAGGTAAGGCACGGTGACTGGAAGTCGAAGGGGGGCAGGTGATGAGACAGCACACTGCCAGAGATAGGAGGTTTAATAGGCAGGCTGGAGCAAGCCAGGTTAGCCACCTGCAGGCCAGAAGACCAAACTACCAAGATCATCAGTAGGCCACAAATAGTGCTGTCCATCTGGTAATGAGGCCGAACTGAGCTCCAGCTGTTCGGCACAGACGTTCTTGGTCTTAAAAGGTTTATTACCACGGCAATGAGTCATGTGCATACACTTGCACATTCATTTGAGGCTACACTTGGACATCGGTATACACGAAGCAGGCAGCTGCTTAAGTTCCAGGAGAGCCCTTTCTATTATCTCCACCTACGTAACTGACTGCCCAGGACCACTAGCAAAAGGTCTGCATGAATCATTTATTCCAAGCAACAGCTTGGGCTATAAGGCCGAATAGTGTTGCAACAAGCTTCTTGTTGCATAGGCTGGAAGAGCTGTCAGCAGTGAGCTGCAGAAATCTAATCGGCATGCCAAAATGCATGGACTGACAGAGTGCTGGGGTACCCTGAATCCCAGCGGCTTCTCGGGTGACTGTTGTAAATTCACATCTATGCTCCGAAGTCTCCTGCTGAGATGGCACAGCAGCTATTTTAGAACTTTGACTTTGCTGGTCTGAAAAAATTCTAAAACCACACACACAAAAGCCATACAAAAATGTACAAGCATAAATGTTACCCAACTTCCTAAAATATTTATGGCTGGAGTGTGCAATGCAGACACTGATCTAATGATCATGAAAAGTGAGTTTGCTAACTACTATTAGGGAGCTGTAACGATCCATACACCAAGTACATTTTAGTGTACAACAGCTTGCTCGTTCTATCTCTAATTGTTTTGAAGCAGAATCAGCTGAAAAGAAATGTCAGGGACCCCTCTAAAACACCGTTGTATCTAGATAGGACAGCCAGGTTGAGACTGTCCTAGGGACTTTCATAAGCCACATCAATATTCTAGAGCTGAATATTGATTCCAGTGAGCTCCTTTGGGGAATAGCTAAATACCCTTAAATAAGCAAAAATAAAGAGCTCGTCACAAGCCCATAAATTTGCTCAGAAACCTGCCAAGAGTTGAAGTTTGTACAGTGATTCAACTTTGAAGTACCACCAAGTAATTAAATCAGCTGTCCAATCGTAAAAGCCTTTTAGGGAAAGTGCCATGAAGCTAGCCCGTGTTAATGCTTTATGCTCGACCGCCAGGATGCGGCCTACTTTTGCAACAAACAGCTTGTAACTGTGCTTAATTTAGAAATTGCATCCACATTTGACACTGAACAAGAAGAGCAGAATCACCTCTATAAGTCACAAACTATATGTCACAGTCGACTGAGACTAAAATTTCGGCAGGCTCAGCTTCATTTAACCGAATTTTAATGACAGCCACAAACTGGTTATAGCTAATCAATAATTTCATTTAAGAGCAAAGGCTAGTCCCAGACTGAAAAGCAAGCATACCTAGAACATGACAGAGGCAATGGTGCAATAGTCAAGATTAAGCTGCAGGATTGGGCCTGAATCCTTGATCATTTGCCTTTTTCGGCATCCGGAAGACAAGGTTACCGTTTCTACAAGCACATATTTCATGGATGGGGTTCAACGGGAATTTTACCTAGATCTATCTCCTCTCTCTCTCTCTCTCTCTCTCTCTCTCTCTCTCTCTCTCTCTCTCTCTCTATCTCTCTCTCTCTCTCTCTCTCTCTCTCTCTCTCTCTCTCTCTCTCTCTCTCTCTCTATCTCTCTATCTCTCTCTCTCTCTCTCTCTCTCTCTCTCTCTCTCTCTCTCTCTCTCTCTCTCTCTCTCTCTCTCTCTCTCTCTCTCTCTCTCTCTCTCTCTCTCTTTGCAGTCGCACATTGGCACTCACCTTGCCGCAGGCTCGACAGTGGTGCCTTCTCTTAAGAGATGTGAATCGGGCGCAGCACAGCATGCACATGCTTGTCCTCGAGTCAGGCACCCAGACAGGTGCCACCGACGCAACAGCCGCATTGCTGCCATGCTCACCAGCCTGTAAACAAGAGAATGGTTTATGTCACTGCAGAACTGAGCCCAGAGAAGATTAGCAAGCAGCAACCAGAAAGGGAAGGGAACTAGGAGACGATAGAAACCCTGAAAAGTGCAGGCCGACCAGCAACCAATGCAGTCTACAAGCAAATGAGAGGTGGTTATTAGGAGCCCCGGTGACTGATTAGCTCTGTGCATTGACAGCCAAACAACTAGGCCCTGGCCAGTTATATCCCAGTAGCTGTTACCGGCATCGGCCAGAGTCCTGAAATTGATGCCGAAACAAGGCTCTTGGCGACTGTGCATGAAGTGGCTGAGCATAATACCGCAGTATGATCAAAGAGCATGGCATGCTAATACTGCTGCAATGTGACCATAGTTGTTACTAGTTATGGAGGAGCCAGATGGGTGGCTAAAGCAGGTCTCGGTGGGTCAGATGCAGATCAGAGTGGAAACCTTGCTTTTGATCGGCTGTTGAAGGTGAAGTTAGCAAAGCTTTGCTATTACTTCATGGACCAGATCGTGGGTTCCGACTCCTGTAGCAGGCAAATCTTCACTACCTATTGCAAGCTACGGTGACAACTGGCAAGGCATTTCTGCCTCTATTTAGGCTGTTTGAACAGCTATGCTTTACTAAAACTTTAGTGACAGTTGGAGGAGGCATGGAGCAATAAGAAAAACCCACAAGAAAGATATACTCTGAGCACAAAATATTTTCATAACCACAATCGGACGAGCAGCATTGGTTATTACAGCAGTTACTTACGAGGGTTATATTGCAGAACACACACGTGGTGCTGGCCATACTTACCTACTTTAAAAGTAATAGGAGAAGCTGTTAACCCAACTAGACCCACTTAGTAGACGAAACCGGTAGCCTGATCAGATGGCCTTTATAAACTCTTCTACGTGCAAACTAGAGAAATATAAATTTGACTATATATTTAAACACTGCACTATAATGTGCTGAAGTCACTGTTTTGGTGCCACTGCTGCGAAAAAATAGTCGAAAAATAAAGATAATTCCTGTATAAGACATTTCTTTCGTGTTGGTATCATTTCATACCATCAGGAGAACAGTGATGCTTCCTGGTGGGGCAATGACAACTGAGGTCATAGTTGCAACTCCTAAAATTCAGCAGCACAAGTTCATTTCAGGCAGACCTACCACAATCCCATGCAACCAATATCTTCGGTTGTTGGTGTGTGCAAGTGAGGTGGTACACTGGCTTTAACATGCTGGTCTTACTTCTAAGCAGTCACTGAAGGGGTGCTATGGTACCCGTGGCAAGCGATACATACCAGTGGGGACGAAAAAGTCTTCAGTTTCGCTTCACGATTCTCGATTGCTTTGTTAATGGTCGAGTACCATGCTTCGCATTCAGCTGGAGACCTGGACAAGGTATATTGGCAGGGAAATGTAGCCGGCAACAACACAGGAAAAAATGCTAGCCCCTCAAGATTTGCCATTCAGCTGCAAGCACTCGACACCAAACGAACTCCGATCGTCAAAATGCTGCCACTTCAAAGGCAGGTTGCATTGTGAAATAATATCAATGGCAATCGGTGCATACCACCACCTCAATCAGCTTATAATCTGCTAACTAAATGTGATCTCAACCTCGACAGTGTCCAAGGCTACTAAAGCTAAGAAAATTGTCACAATTCTTTGAGAATGGCTTTTTGTTAAACAGTGAGACTATTGCGCACCAAAACTTACTAGACATGCTATGGGTTCTGATTTACAAGAAAAGCTCTTAGTGTTGACAACAGGACCTGCTCAGCAATGTTCAGCTTGAGGAGTGTGTAGTTTTAAGCACACAGCACTGAGCAAGGCATAGTAGCAGTAATAATTGATGACCATGGTACAATGATCAAGTGTACAGCTGTTTCAAGACAGTAAATATGACATCGAAAAGCTGGTTTGGCCTAGTGGCTAAGGAGCTAACCTCGACTAAGACAGAGATGAATTTATTAGATGACCGAGGTTGTAGGCTGGAGCCCAGTGGCATCAGTGAAGTACCTGAATACAGATTATGTTCTCTTAGGGTCCATACAAATAAATAAATATATATATATATACATATATAGATATATATATATATAAATTTTATTTGTAATGGGCCCTGAGATAACTTAATCTGTATTCACCCACTTCACTGATGCAACTATGATGGCATGCATGATAAACATGAAATAACTTTTTAGAACAGTGAAATCATTTATGAGCTATTCACTAGCCAAGGCATACAAACGAATGTAAAGTCACTCTTACTGAGGGCATATCCATTTCTTAGACTTGGGACAAGTTGTACCTCAATATAGGCACTAAACACAAGGCACAAGGTGCAGCTGACGCCGGCGACGAGGCAATGCCGATGGTACACATGATCAAGCCATTAAGAAGTGACTTACCGTGCCACCATGGTAAACGACTTCTGCTTGCTGACGATTGTGAACTCCTTCTGGTAAACCTCTTGATCTGGACGACTCGTCTAGAGAATGTGCAGTTTTCGATCAGCCATTAATGTGACAAGGAAGTAACAGATGGCTTGAAATTACTGCTACATGCTGCATGTCCAGCTCAATGTCATCAGAACCATCGGATACTTTATCAATAAAACTAATGTAAATAGCAAGGAAAGGCTGAGGTACCTAATCGGTTTTGGGAAGAGTGAGTAGCCTTTCAAAATCAGCAAGCGCCTAGGGCCATTTTGACTCACTCGATATCCCACTCAAGACGACTTGTCGTCTAATAATCAAAGGAAGATGTGGAAGTTGGTTTGCATAGGTTAGTTTGCACCTGCCATTGCCAACTAAGAAACAGCTATGCGAAAGCATTCTCGCCCTTTCTTAGAATTCAATGGGTATCGCCCACATATAGCCTCCAAACATTTCATGGTGAGGACAATGGTACTACTACTACTACTAAATAATGCATTTACATAATGCTCGGAGAGATCAAAATACTTATTTGGTATATCTCATAGGATGGAAAAGCAGCCTAAGACATGGTATGAACAAGTACAGCACCCAGAATCACATATAGGACAAGTCACGTGGAAATGTAAATGATGAGAGGTACATGTAGATTTTCAGCTTTGCTTTAGATGTAGTCCAGTCGGAGGTATGTTTCGATGTCAGCAGGTAGAGAGTTTGTGGCGTTAAGTGCACACGAACCATATGCACAATCTCTAAAGGATTGGTAAGAAGTATAGCCTGATGACAAGAGTCAAAGGTGTGGGTCGAGCAATTGGGTGCCTAAATAGGTAAATTCTCTTATATGCAAGGGTTATAACCAGAGACCTAAGAGTGATTGACAGGATCTTGAGAGTAGCTTGAGGGAACAACCAGTGCAGATCAGACAGCAGTGATCAACCAACATAAAAAATCGCCAAAACCTCAGCCATAGCCACTGCCATTGTATCCAGGTGTTTTGCTGCTTCGTCAGAAATGTAAGCAATCAGGGCAAAAGCTATGACTTCGGTGATGTTTAAAGGGCTCATTCACTCTTAGGAGTACTATCGGTATGGATCCTCACGAAATTCATGCAGCTGAGAAAGGCTGCTGCATACTAGGAAACGCTACACACCAAGTCATCTGATGCTCACTCCAACCACCTAAATAAGTCATTCAACAGTAGTTGAACTTGAGGCTGACCAGTAATTAGATTGGCTTGATGAACTGCTCGGAGTGTAGCCACTAAGTGTGGCTATCAAGGTTCCTACCAGGAAAGTCCCCTAGCATTTGGGGCATACCAGTTGAAGATAGTACAACAGTAATGTGCTGCAAAGGAGCACAGTTCAGATGAAGACTACGGGCTCTAAGTCTTGTTGGCTGCCCTGCATCATTTGAGATCACAACTCTTTTGTTAGCTATCAAGCGATTTGGATGCTGTACACCAAGTCGACCATGTATAAGCAGTCGCCCTCGTTTATCGCGGTGTTAATCAGCTCCAGACTCTGCCAAGATAGGTGGACTCCCGAGAAGTGGCATTCTTTATTTGTAAATCAGACATTCTGGCAGTTATATCAAAGAAAGCCTGTTGGCAATCCTCTAAATGCGGTTTACACATTATTAGAGCCCTCTGAACATGAAATAACACAACGTTAGTCACCACTACACTCTTGTTATCTAATATAATCGCAAACACGTACAAGAGCAATGCCTCCAATGCATAGCAATGCAGAAACTTGTACGAGAAAAACAAACTTACGTTAGGTTGAAGCAATAAATGGCCAGGATAGGAAGAGAATAGGATAGCCAAACAGTTAGTAGTAAGCTCTGATTAGCTTGGTTTCAACCCACTCGATTTTTAGGTAAACGTGCAAGCCACACACTTGCTGGGGTGTTCGAATACATAGGCCTGTAGTCCATACGCATAGTAATTTTAATTGTAACACAACGGTGTATAATTGACTCACCCAACCGAGCACTCGCTGTCTCATTTTCACTATCTCAATCAACTTTTTAAAGAATATATTTTAAATAACCGGGATAGAGTGCAGCCTCGAAAGTGGAGAGGGATTATCGTATATCAAAACTCACCCTCATGCCATGTAGAGCTAATACATACTTCTTCCTGTACCGACCGCTGGTCAGGGGGCTTGCAATGAGTAGCAGGTCGCTGAACTACAAAATAATTACTCCAGCAATGTAGTAACCGGACAATGTGCATATACATTTATGTGTACATGTACACACACTCGAGTACAAACACATCTGAAAGGTCTATTAAAATGGTCAGCTCATCCAAAAATGAAGTTACACCACTGAGATAAGCAATATTCTGTCTGTCGTTCTCCAAACGCTCTGCACACTGGATAAAAGTGATTCGTTAGATGTGATACGACCCACCTGAGACTTTTATTCACTGCGTGTCAGAAACACTCAATGGTATTCAGGCCTGGAGATTTGACTGGGCCACCCAAAAACCACTCTCTTTTGAAGACAGTCATCATGGAAACCTTCAATGAGCTGTGAGCAGGTACTGCATAACATTACATTACATTTGTTTTAAGTTACACAAAAATGGTGAATGCACTAACATCAATCCATTTGATTGTTTTCAAGTCTGCTTGGGTCGAGTGCGATTTCGCCCTTTGAAACAATAAAAAAAAACACTTTGTGCTTTCAGGACAGTAGTGACTTCTTTTTAGTGCACCAAGAAAAAACATCTTGTTCATCAAGTGAACACAAAATGATATCGGTACTAACTAGACTCCTAGTATCAGCCAGTAGGTTTAGAGCATGAACTTTTTGAGCATAAGCAGCAATAAAGTTATGCCTAAAGACTAAGTCGTAATCGATTTGTCCTTTTGGATGTAGTGAAACGTTGATAGCATGGTCTATAAGCATTATCAATTTTACCAGTCTAAGCAATCTTCTGCAGGTTACACTGCACCAAAGCCTCACAAATTAGCAATTGTAGAGCCATCGCAAAAGACTTTAAGTCAACCTTGGTGCCAAGCCAATGTTTGGCCACTAGTAAAGGAAGTGCACTGGCTGGTCGTTGGCATGTTGCTAGCTTGTGGTTCGTAAATCAACATTGCAGGTGCACTGCTGTTCTCATACTATTTCTCATGTCTAGTTACCTCAAAAACCGAGGAATGTAGTCCTCTTGAAGGTGCTGTAAAATCAGATAAACTGTCACTTTTTTCATTAATTTTATGGGTTGGAAATGCGTGTTATTATAATATTTTCTGTTCCAAACATTTGTTAATGAAAAACTGCATGTTATTTTAGTTGAGCACATTCATTTTATTTATGTCCGGTCTAATATTTCAAGGTCGAATGTGTACAGGTAATCATAAGCAATGAGTCACTGATACTTTGATACTAGAGGGTAAATACAATTACACTTGAACTCAGACACAAAAATCTTCACGGTATGGCCACTGCTGTTGGGCACTAAATTTTTTAGAATAATAAGAGTTTTTTATGATGCCAGGCACACCTAAGTTATGCAAAATCTGTGAAAATATATATTGAAATCCCAAAAGCAAACCTATATACTGTTGGAGTATGTGTGTTTAGTGCAACGTTGTCTCGGATGATTATTTAGGACTTCCCTTGTCAGGTCAGGAATGGAAGCAATCAGCTTCGGTGCTCTCTCCTAAACTGTAGCACATTCGAAATAGGTTGATTATTACTGAAGATGATGGCTACTTGTGTAGGCCGAACACCCGGCCTCAGTTGAGTCACGATATTGCTTCACAGTCTGTCAAACTATTATTAGCAGTAACTGACCTACCTAGTCACCTACCTATGGCACTAACAAAGCCCAACAGTCGGAAAGTACATTGGAACATCTATAAATGAATGACTAAATAGATAAGTGATAGGATTAAAGAAACTCCCAAGCAACTAAAACACAATATCACCGATATTTGAGGCACGTATCCTTTTAGAAGCACAAACTATCACAATCGAAGCAACAGTATTAGCAGGAGGCAAAACTATGCCCATGAATTTAGACAAGGCAACATCGATTGAAGATCGTGCATCCGAATCACACATCCTTTCGGCAAAAAGAATATGGTGCAGTACCAGAATAAGCATTCGCTCTTGAATTTCCTTTCGAGAATGCTTCCATATCTGGCCACTCTTAATCAGCTCCTGAAATTGATTAGCAAAAGGTCATCAATTTGGGGCCATGTCAATTACTGAGATACTGCAGGAATACAGGTAATCCGCACAAGGCAGGCTTGCAATCCTCGAGAAATCGTGTAAAACAGATTCACATGTATGAGTCAGCACATACAGTTGTGTGAGTCAGCTCATAATAATAATAATAATACACTGGACAAAGCACCCTCAGAGAACTCAATGCCTTTCTAAGCACTTTACATTTACTGCAAAGGAAACAAGATCGAGTGGTTAGTGGTAGCATGTTCAATAAACAACAAGAATAAAATGGTTAGAGGTTACTTGCACAAGGTCAGCTTGCAAGTATGGTTAGTGGCAGCATGCACAGTGTCAGCACACGTAAGCACATGAAGGACGAATCACAGTGACCCACTAAATGTTGTTATAAATAGATGTTTTTGTTTCTTTTTAAATGTAGTCAAGTTTGGGAATGTCGTGACACAAGTCGCAAGTGAGTACCAGGCTTTGGAAGAATACGAACTACAGCAGGGTATCCAAATGATTTGAGGTTTGTATGAGGTATAAATAAACAATTAGATTCCGAAAAGCAAATGGCACGATGCATAACCTGGTGGTGCAGTAGATCTTATATGTAGGCTGGGGCCTCAGAATGAAGGGACCTAAAAGTGAGTGACAAAACCTTGAAGTCAATGCATTGCTTGACTGAAAGCCCAATGCAGGTCAGCGAGAAGTGATGTCATGTGCCACCTGTGACGCTAGCAACAGACAAGTCTAGCTGTAGAGTTTTGCACCAGCTGCAAGGGCTTGATTGTACAGGCAGGTAGACCAGCAAGCATTGAGTCACAGAAGTCAAGATGGGATGTCAAAAATGTTTCGACCACCTTACATGTGGTATCTTTATCTAAACGTGCCCGAATTTTAGCAATGCTATGTAGCTGAAAGTAGGCAGACTTGATCGTGGGGCTGTGTGGTGGTCTAACAAAAGGTCACTCTGGAACATGACACCCAGATTTCGTGCAGACTTAACAGGAGATGACCTGGCAGAGCCTATTTTGAGAGTTAGCCTTTCCAATATCTGAATCACATTTGGATTGCCCAAAACTAGTAAGGTGGTTTGGTCATCATAACTTAATTTGGGAAATTGGCTGCCATCTATGTGCGGATGTCATCAATACATGCAGTGAGGGAATTGAGAGAATTCGACTTGTTGGAGGGCTGGCAGGAATCAAGGCAAAGGTACAACTAAGTGTCATCCACAGATAACTGAAAATCTACATTGAGCTTGGCAATCGCATCGACAAGAGAAAGAATATAAACCGTGAAAAGAATGGGACTAAAGAGCCTTGATATGCCCCATATTTAAGAGGTTCCTGGGATGATCTTTGTCCATTCACATCAATACTCTGGAGTCTCCCACTGAGATAGGACCTGAACCATTGCAGTGCAGTACCGTGATGCTCAGGTGAGATGAGAGGCGCTCAAGAAGAACTTGGTGATCGATAGCATCAAACGCTACCGAAAGATCGAGCTAAACAAACTGAGATGCTCTACCTAGGTCTGCGTTTGTAAGTTGGTCGTTGTACACCCGAAGCAATTCTGAATCTGTGGTAAGATTAGCTTTAAAACCAGACTGGAACTTACTAGCAAGATTCGAAATTTTAATACATGAGTTCAGCTGGTCTGCCACGACTTGTTCCTGGGTCTTTGATAGTAACGGTGGAAGAGAGGTGGGGAAGAATTTGCTTAAGTTCTCTAGGTTTAGTGTTGCTTTCTTGAGTAGTGGCCTGACTACAGCCTTTTTGAGAGGTGCCAGTACATAACCTGAGGCTAATGACATATGCATGGCAGCAGCAGGTCAATGCATGGTAGAAGCAAGTCAGTTGGAATAGGATCCAAAGGACTAGCTGTCTTCTTTGATTGGGATGTGGGCTTCATGACGAGGTCACTAGTGACCTTGAATGTAGACATTGAAGTGCTGCAAGAAATTGAGGGACAGCATTCTGAGGGGATGCTGCCATCTCAGGGATGGACTTCTTGATCTTGTCTATCTTCTTGAGAAAGAAGCTAGAGAAGTGATCAGTTAGATCATTACAGGGATAATTAGGTTAGAAGCTAATGTGGGAGTGGTTGAGATGGTTGATGGTCGACATCAGCCTGTTGGGATTGTGTATCTGTGATTCAAAAATGTTTCTACAGGGAGGTCAGTCCTCTTAATGGTCAAGGATAACACACACAACTTTGTTACACAAACAGTAGTGCTGATAATGAGAGGATAAGCCAATAATTCATTTATCTGTTGTAAGGGATACATTTTTACGAAATCTATAGTCGGTTGCAGTTATTGTTAGTTACTTATTTAAAACAAAATAATACACTTGATAAAGCAATCTCAGATAACTCAATCTCTTTCTATGCACTTTACATTTGCTGCAAAGGAAGCAGAATCTAAAGGTCAGCAGTAGCATGCTCAATAAACAACAAGAATAACATGTTTAGGTGCGACAGGCACAGGGTGAGCATGGACATATGGTTAGTGGCAGCATGCACAGTGTCAGCACACATAAGTACATACAAGTCGAGTCACTGGAACCTACTAGATACTCTTACAAATAGATGAGTCTTAGTTTCAGTTTAAATATGGTCAAGTCCAGAGATGTCGTGAGGCAAGTCTGGGCTGAGTTTCAGGCTTTGAGAGCGTACGAACTAAAGGCACGGTCTCCAAAGGATTTGAGGTTTGTTGAAAGTAGAGGTAAAACATTAGATTTCGAAAAGCGGTGGTGTGATGCTTAGCCTGGTGGTGGAGTAGATCTGACAGCTATAATAATAATAATAATAATATTGGACTTGATAAAGCGCCCTCAGTGAACTTAATCTCTTTCTAGGCGCTTTACATTTGCTGCAAAGTGATACGCAATAGAATAGTAAGTAAAATCATGCTTGAAAAACAAACAAAATGAATAACATGGTTAGGGGTTACATGCACTGGGTCAGCATGCAAATGTGGTTAGTGGCAGCATGAACAGTGTCAGCACGCATAAGCACAGCTAGGCTGGAGCCACAGAATGAAGGGGCCTAAAAGTGAGTAACACAACGTTCGAGTCGATGCATTGCTTGACTGAGAGCTAGTGCAGGTCGGTGACAAGTGGGGAGATGTGGCAACTGTGACGCGTATGAAAGGCAAGCCTAGCTGCAGGGTTTTGCATCATCAGCAAGTGCCTGATTGCACAGGCCGGTAGACCAGCAAGCAGTGAGTTACAGAAGTGAAGACTGGATGTCACAAATGCATGGACCAACTTAGATGTGGTATCCCTGTCTAAACATGCCTAGGTTTTAGCAATGCTTTGTAGCAGAAAGTATGCAGACTTGACGGTGGAGCTGATATGGTCATCCAATGAAACTATAGGTCACTTTTGAATATAACACCTAGATTTCGTGCAGATTCAACAGGAAATTTGTTGGCAAAGCCGATTTTGAGCCTTAACGTTTCCACTTTCTGAATCACACTTGCTTAGCCCATAACCAGTAAGTTGGCTTTAGCATCAGTCAATTTAAAAAGCCTTACTCCCATGCATGTGCAGATGTCGTCGATACTTGCAGTAAGTATGTGTAGAGAATTCAAAAGGCTGGAGGGCTGGGAGGGATCAAAGCAGAGGTACAAGTAAGTGTCATCTACATAGAACTGAAAGCCTACATTGTGGCTGGCAATCAAATCTGCTAGAGCAATAGTTCTCAACCTTCATAATGCTGCGACTCTTTAGTACAGTTCCTAATGTTGTGGCGACCCCCAACCATTAAATTACTGTGTGCAAAATGTGGTAAGATATGTTTTTCTACGGTCTTAGGTGACCCCTGTGAAAGGGTCGTTCGACCCCCAAAGAGTCGCAACCCTCGGATTGAGAACCATTGTGCTAGACCGAGAGTATAAAACGTGAAAAGAACAGGACCTAGCACAGAGCCCTCAGGTATGCCATATTTCAGAGGTTCCTGTGATGATCTTTGTCCATTCACATGAATGCTCTGAAGACCCAAACTGAGATAGGACCTGAACAATACACTGCAGTGCCACTGATGCCCAGACGAGATGAGAGGCGTTCAAGAAGAACTTGGTGATCAATAGTATCCAAAGCTGCCAAAAGATCCAGGACATCAAGCAGATAGACTATACTTAAGTCAGCATTCCTATGATCAAAATGGCACAGTCTTCTTTCTCATTACAGCTATAGATACCTATCGGATCACTAAGGCAATATTATAAATCTGGACAGAAATTATGCCAAAATTAAATATTTAAACGACCAAGAATGAAAACCAATGTGAGGTTGGACTGCCGAATGGCTTGTGATCAGAAGTAGTTGAGCATTGAGCAGTGTAAGTGCAGGCCAGTCAAAAGATGGCAGGACCATATTACCACACACAATTACATTACAGAGGTATATTCCTCTGAACATAACCAGAGCAAGATCATAGCTAAACATACAAGTACTCAGCTTGGGGTCGGACACCTGCCCTGCTTATAACAATAATAATATTAATAATAATAATACACTTGATAAAGCGCCCTCAGAGAACTTAATCTCCCTCTAGGCGTTTTACATTTGCTGTAAAGTGAAATGCAATTGAATGGTTGGTGAGCCGTGATGGCACACTAGGTAAGGCGGTTGCTTTCACGACCTCGGTCCTGAGGTCGTGGGTTCGATTCCTGCAGTGGGCGATTCTTTATCGCCACTGCAAGCAGTGGTGATAGCCATAAAGGCACTTCTGTCGCTATACAAAAAGAGGCTGTTTAATCAGCTAGGATAAGTAAAATCATGCTTGAAAAAGCATGATTTTACTTATCCTAGCTGATGTCGTAAACACGGCACCAATCTGACTTGAACGGTCCACTTGTAATAATAATAATAATAATGCACTTGATAAAGCGCCCTCAGAGAACTCAATCTCTTTCTAGGCACTTTACATTTGCTGCAAAGGGAAATGCAATTGAATGGTGAGTAAAATCATGCTTGATAAACAAACAAAATGAATAACATGGTTAGGGGTGACAGGCACAGGGTCAGCATGCAAATGTGGTTAGTGGCAGCATGCACAGTGTCAGCACGCATAAGCACGTGAAGGACGAATCACAGGGACCCACTAAATGCTGTCATAAATAGGTGTGTTTTTAAGTTCCTTTTAAATGTGGTCAGGTCAGGGGATGTTCTGACGCAGGTCGGGAGGGAGTTCCAGGCTTTGGGAGCATACGAACTAAATGCACGGTCTCCAAAGGATTTAAGGTTTGTACGAGGTATTTCTAGACTGTTGGATTCTGAAAAGCGGGTGGTACGATGCTTGGCCTGATGAGGTAGTATATCTGACAGATAGGCTGGAGCCATAGAATGAAGGGACCTAAAAGTGAGCGACAAAACCTTGAAGTCAATCTGTTGCTTGACTGGTAGCTAGTGCAGGTCGGCGAGAAGTGGAGTAATGTGGCAACTGTGACGCTCACGGCAGACAAGTCTAGCTGCCGAGTTTTGCACCAGCTGCAATCGCCTGAATCGCAAATGCTGGTAGGCCAGTAAGCAGTGAGTTGCAGAAGTCGAGACGGGATGTCACGAATGCATGGACCAACTTAGATGTGGTATCTTTATCTAAACAAGCCCGAATTTTAGCAATGTTATGAAGCTGAAAATAGGCGGATTTGACTGTGGAGCTGATATGGTCGTCTAACGAGAGGTCGCTTTGGAATATGACACCTAGATTTCGAGCTGATTCAACTGGAGATATGCTGGCAGAGCCAATTTTGAGAGTCAGCCTGTCCAGTCTCTGGATCACACTGGGTTTGCCCATAACTAGTAAGTTAGTTTTATCATCGTTTAGTTTTAGAAAATTTGCTGCCATCCATGTGCGGATGTCATCAATGCATGCAGCTAGTGAGTTTAGAGAATTTGAGGTGCTCGAAGGCTGGGAGGGATCAAAGCAAAGGTACAATGAGAGAACCCTCATAATGAGAGAACCCTCAGACTACTTAATCTCTTCCTACGCACTTTACATTTGCTGCAAAGGAAGCATGATCTAATCGTTAATGGTATCCTGCTCAACGGCGACAAGCATAATATGATTAGAGGTGACATGCCCAGGGTCAGCATGCAAATATGGTTAGTGGCACCATGCATGGTGTCAGCATGCATGAGTACATAAAAGATGAATCACATGGACTAACTAAATGCTGTGATTAATAGATAGTGCTCACACAGTTGCATGCTGCCACTAACCACACTTGCATGTTGACCCTGAGCATGTCACCCCTAATCATGTTATTCTTGTTTATTGAGGGTGCTACTTGTAACCATTTGAACGTACTTCCTTTCCAGCATTTTAAAGAGCCTAGAAAGAGATTGAGTTCTCTGAGGGTGCTTCATCAAATATATTAATATTCTTAATATTAGTATACATGTTTAGCATCTTTTTTGAATGCGGTCAAGTCAGGGGATGTAGCAATGCTAGTCAGAAGTGAGCTCCAGGATTTGGGAGCATAAAAACTAAAGGCATGGTCTCTAATGGATTTGAGGTTCCTACGAAGGTGTTGCTAAACGATCTGATTCAGAAAAGCAGGTGGTACTTTGCTCAGCCTGGTGGGGGAGTAAATGTGGAGGTAGACTGGGGCCAAAGAATGATGGGGTCAAAAAGTGAGAGACAGAACCTTGATGTCGATATGCCACTTGATTGGGAGCCAGTGCAGGTCGGTGGGAGAGTGGTGTGATGTGGCAACTGCAATGCTCACGAAAGACGATTCCAGCTGTAGAGCTGAGCACCAGCTGTAAGTTGATTGATTGCACTGATTGCACAAGCAGGTAAAAGAAAGCCAGTGGTAGAGCTTCACCCAAAGGCCACTTTACCAGGACGGACTGAACAGACAGGGTCCTAGCAAAAAGATAAGGTAATCATTTCCGTGAGGTACTGTGTGTGTTGCCACCTATTACTCGACAACAATGTAAAGTGTCAGCAGCTGTGTGGCACCAATTGTCCATTAATTGGTAATAAATATATTAGGGATCCAGTATACATCTGGGTGCTAATAACGAATGATTCGTAGCAAGGCATCGTGCAGCAGCTCAAGTGACTTAGATGGACCAACGGCAAGCATCACAGAAGCATCAGCAAAAGATGACCGAAAACAAGCTCAGCTGCTGGTGCTGCTTTCACCCTATCCTATTCCTAGCCTCTGCATTTACCACCTTGGAATGACTTTGCCTCGGTGGCTTATTTAGAGCTCAGCCTGACTATTAATCCTTAAAAAATCTCCAGTCGGGCCATAACTCAGTTGAATTTAGCTTTAGACAATCAAGGAATCCGTGATCTAATAATTACTAGATAAAACTGGGGTTTGGCCGAAAATTTGACCTCAGACTATATTGGACCGAATCTTCAAGACAGACTGCAGTGCTATCTCTCCTTACCAGAAGAGATCGGTGTGCTCCAAACACTAGGTTGGACACAGCCTGCCATGCAGGTGGCTGTGCTAAAGCCGTGGATTTTGCTCCCTGCTCATTGTCATGCATTAGCCCGAACTGGTGGACAACGACGTTCGGCAACATAACCTTGCGACTTAAGCAGGATTAGTACATGGAAGATGCAACAGGAAAGAAAATCTTACGCGTGATGGCTCGATCACACGAAAGTCTCCAACAAGCATACTTTGTATATTCAAGAGTGCTTGAAGTCGACCCTGAAAAACAGAGCAATCACATATTAATTGAAGTGCATTCCGTGAGGTACTAGGGCCAAGGTTCCTGAGATCTCCTTCTAGGCCCATACGTTGCTCACCGCATGCTTCATTGCTTCATTGGCATGGCTAGCTGCTTCGCTCACGATGGCCAGTGCATCTGCAACGTAAGCACACCGATACTGCCATCGGCACAGCCGACACAAGAAGCTTGCTCTTCATGCTGCCAGCTAGCAGCATCCGTGCTGCCAATCCATGTCGGAAAGTCAGCTGACCTCGTGGGGATAGCATACTCACCTCTGACATCACGAACGTCTGGTGAATCAGGAAGCAGCCACCTCTGATAATCTGTGGATACACAAGCAAAACAGTATTCCTACTTGGTGAATTTATAATGGCCGTGCACAAATCACTGGTACATTGTGTACCTGCAGCCTCAGACTAGAGCATACCCAAAAAAAAAACGTTTAAGGCAATAATGGGAGGAAAGAGTTGCAAATGTCTAGTTCACATCCCTTCACGAACCCATGAGAATTAGCATCAGAGCAAAGGTAGCCAAGCAGACTTGCCTCTAAGCAGAAGCTCATACTGTGGTATCCGCTGGATAGGCTTCAACATAAAATGCCGCACACGCAAGTGGCGGCACCTGTCGGTAGCCTACAAACCAAAGAAATCATGTATCGTTACCAGCTCCCAAGCCTTGGGCACCAGATGCCTTTTCAAGGGGCACTGTGACAATGGAAAAATTATGATATCTGATTTGCATACCAGCGAATCGTGCAATGTGGGTATTCAGGTGGCAGCATTTGCTAGGCCAAGGACATCGATTCAGAATGTTTATTAGAGTCCCAGAAAATATATAATATATTATTTGTAGAGTAACCAAAAAGAACTGAATCGATAGCCATGTGCTTTATTTTTGCAGCAGGGTCCAGCCAATGACCTCGGTCGTCAAAGGAGAGCGCCCTACCATTAGGCAAAGACTGCCCCTCTCAAGTACTGCTGGTGGACTGGTGATGTGCAACTGGCACATTTACAAAACTGGGAGTCCAGTCCATTGACAATCACGTACTGACAAGCAGGAAGATAGCCAAGCAAGTATAAATTATTAGAGGCCAGAGCCGTCTTGGTAGTGGGCAATTTGAACAGCCCAAAGAATATTTAGCTAGCGTCCAGTGCTAAATAGTGAGAGTTTTGTGGGTGGTTTAAAGCTGATTAGCCAAGGTAGGCTTAGAATAGCATATTAACAGATGATTGCTGTGCATACCCATTTGCACAGACACAGACTCTATGCCATACACACTGATGCTACCAGGTGTTCCTCATTTGAAGTAATGCTGATGCTGTTACCTGTAGCCTGTAAGCACTTCTGTCACAAGACAACTAGCAGCCAGAATCACAGTGCGTTGAATGCTGCTATCAAGAAGGGCTTTTGAGAGAGAATTACTCAGCAAAATTAATAACAATAATAATAATGCACTTGATTAGGCGCCCTCAGAGAACTCAATCGCTCTCTAGGCGCTTTACATTTGCTGCAAAGGGAAATGCAATTGAATGGTAAGTATAATCATGCTTGAAAAACAAACAAGATGAATAACATGGTTAGGGGTGACATGCACAGGGTCTGCATGCAAATGTGGTTAGTGGCAGCATGTACAGTGTCAGCACGCATAAGCGCATGAAGGACGAATCACAAGGACCCACTAAATGCTGTCCTAAATAGGCATTTTTAAGTTCTTTTTAAATGTGGTCAAGTCAAGGGATGTTCTGACGCAAGTCGGGAGGGAGTTCCAGGCTTTGGGAGCATACGAGCTAAATGCACGGTCTCTAAAGGATTTGAGGTTTGTACGAGGTATTTATAGACTGTTGGATTCCGAAAAGCGGGTGGTACGATGCTTGGCCTGATGGGGGAGTATATCTGAGAGATAGGCTCGAGCCAAAGAATGAAGTGACCTAAAAGTGGGGCACAAAACCTTGAAGTCGATCAGTTGCTTGACTGGTAGTGAGTGCAGGTCGGCGAGAAGTAGTGTGATGTGGCAACTGCGAAGCTCATGACAGACAAGCCTAGCTGCGTAGTTTTGCACCATCTGCAATTGCCTGATTGCACTTGCCGGTAGGCCAGCAAGAAGTGAGTTACAGAAGTCAAGATGGGATGTCACAAATGCACGGACCAACTTAGACGTGGTATCCTTTTCTAAACAAGCCCGAATTTCAGCAATGTTGTGTAGCTGATAAGAGGATGGGCTGGTGCTACAGCCCTAGATAGTATGGTCCAGACTGGAGGAGGGTCCATTCTCTGGCAGCTAGAAAATAGGTGAGTAGTAGATGCCTCACGGGAAGTGATCCTAGGTCTAATGATGATCAGTTAGTCGTACACCCATGCTGCTGAGTGTACAGTTCAAACTCAACATTAAAATATGCCAGAACCGTGAGCCAATCATAATTCAGCAGGCAGTGGGCAAGCATGCTCAGCTAAGCAAGGATTGACACACAAAAGAGCAGCCTGTGAATGCTGCACAGCAAGGCAGCTTGGCTTGGCAACAAGACTTGAGCTATGTTGGTGTTTTTGGGAAATGCATCTGCAGCATTGCAACTGTCTGACCATGCTGAGACAGCTGCTCGAGACAATGGGCACTTGTCAAAAAAGTTGCAAATGTGAGACAAGGCCAGTGATTTTTATGTAAGCAGGATCATGACAGCCAACAAAGAGCATAGAACAAGCCAAATGAATGAATGCACAAAGCACCATTGCAGCAGGGGAGAGATGGGGGGGTTCCCAGAGCAATCAAGACAGGCTGCTATTTTATGGTCCAGGAGTAGTTACTGCTACTACTGGAGGGCTGGCAGCCGAAACTAACCAGCAACTAGTTACAGGCACAGGTGGTTGTGTGCACTGACAAGGTGATTGAATGAGTGAGAAAGACGGACACATGAGAAGTGAGAGAGTGAGAGTGATGGAGAGAAGGCAAAAGAGGTGGAGGGAGAGAGGGGAGAGAGAACAAGGGAAAGAGAACGACAGACAGACCAAAAAAGACAGATAGACATGAAGAGAGAGAGAGAACAAGACAGAGAGAGGAAGAGATGGAGGAGGAGAGAGACAGAAAAAGAGCCAGGCACCAGATCTGTTGCTTGCATGTAAACAATGAAGGTCATCGGCTGATGCAAGGCTGGATAGACTCAAAATAAGAGTATCCTACCTGACTATTTAGTCAGTGGTCTTAACAACAATCTCCTCCAAATGGTGGGCATGCATAACCAGCAGTTAGCAACAAGCTAATAATAACCTGAGCAGACCAAATTAACTGGCAGAGCCAGTACCAGCCTGGAGGCCCAGAAAAGCCATATCCCACTTGGTTTACCAGCCTCGTCCTCCCCTCGAGGAGCTAACTTCCACTCAGAGCATCTAGCCAAATGTGTATAAAGGCATAAACTGATATAAACAAAGGAGGTTTAGCAGTGGTTTTACGAATATAATCATCCTGTTCTTGCAATTGGCTTTCATGACAGACAGATGGTGACATTGTCCTAGGGTAGCAGGTGCAGCCACAGAGCACTTCAGGGCATCTATCTATGAGTTCACCATATGTTATGCAGAGCACTGTTGCTTCCCACAAGCAACCAGGCCACCATCGAGCGATGGTGACAATGTGCTGAATAAATTGGCACCAGTCAGGCACTCGGGACCACCTGCTGGCCATGGTCGGCCAACCAGGCAGGGGCAAGTTGCAAGGAAGCTGTCCTCTTGCTGATTGTGGCACTTTGATGCTTAAATCAGCCAAGGACTGTAAGCATGGGTCATTGAGCAAATACCACATGTGGGATGCCTGGGGCTTGCAAAGTAGAACTAGCAAAGCATAGCCAATTGCTACAGGGATTGCAATTGTGGCAGGCACCTGAAGTATCAGATCTATACATGCATCTTCAGTAAGTGATCCAGGGCTTTCAGCATCAACCATTTATTATGCTGTCATAATGGCCCTGCCATATGGATGCAGCACAGCCAGGCTTTCACCAGCAGATTGACAGCTTTCAGTATGCATTTTTAGGCTCTATGAAGCATAGCTAGCCATAGCAGTAATTGGGGGCAAAGCCGAAGCTGTGGTACAACCAATCTATGAAACAGGCAGCAGCAATAATGCAACACATAAGCTCGGCTGAAAATAGATCGAAAAGTTATGACAAGCATTTTATTCTTTACCAAAAATGGCTAAAGCTAGCCATTCAAATAGATAGGATATATATATATATATATATATATATATATATATATATATATATATATATATATATATATATATATATATATCCTATCTCAGTGAGAGACTCTAGAGTATTGACTTGAATGGACAAAGATCATCTGAGGTACCTCTGAATTATGGGGTACCTCAGAGCTCCTTGCTAGGTCCGGTTCTTTTCACGGTTTATACTCTCTCTCTTGCTGATGCGATTGCCAAGCACAATCTAGACTTTCACTTCCATGCGGATGACACTCAGTTGTACCTTTACTTTGAACTCTCCCAGCCTTCGAGCACCTCAAATTCTCTCATCTCACTTGCTGCATGTATTGATGACATCCGCACATGGATGGCAGCAAATTTTCTAAAATTAAACGATGATAAAACTAACTTACTAGTTATGGGCAAACCGAATGTGATTCAGAAATTAGAGAGGCTGAAGCTCAAAATTGGCTCAGCCAGCATTTCTCCTTTTGAATCAGCTCGAAATCTAGGTGGCATGATCCAAAGTGACCTCTCATTAGACGACCACATGTCAAATCTGCCTACTTTCAGCTACATAACATGGCTAAAATTCGGGCTTGTTTAGATAAGGATATCACGTCTAAGTTCGTCCATGCATTCGTGACATCCCGTCTCGACTTCTGCAACTCACTGCTTACTTGCCTACCGGCATGTACGATCAGGCGATTGCAGATGGTGCAAAACTTTGCAGCTAGGCTTGTCTGTCGTGAACGTCGCAGTTGCCACTTCACACCACTTCTCGCCGACCTGCACTGGCTACCAGTCAAGCAACAGATTGACTTCATTGATGTGCTTATGCATGCTGACACTGCGTATGCTGCCACTAACCACATTTGCATGCTGACCCTGTGCATGTCACCCCTAACCATGTTATTCATTTGTTTGTTTATCAAGCATGATATTACTCACCATTCATGCGCATTTCCCTTTGCAGCAAATGTAAAGCGCCTAGAAAGAGAGTGAGTTCTCTGAGGGTGCTTTACCAAGTGCATTATATATATATATATACATATATATTGTAATAATTATAGCTAATAGCATAAGACCAGAAAATTCAAACACTAGTGACCATCAGACCGCAAAAGAGCACCTAGTCAATTTACGATCTAGATTGGGTGGACTGGGTTTCTTCGGGCTTTTGCCCCATACATAATGTCGTCGAATGAGGTGCTGACACTACAGCAGAGCTTTCAGTATCGCCCTGAGATCCGGGTGACTGATCACAGGCAGTCGTGTCCCTACAGTTGGACATTTGTTCACTCTCTTTTGTATCTGACTGCATGTCCTTGTATCCCACAGGTTCACAAATAATACTAATAATAATAAAGTACTAGATAAAGCACCCTCAGAGAACTCGATCTCTTTTGTAAGCGCTTTACATTTGCCCCAAAGGGAAACGCGATTGAATGGACACAAGGACCCACTAAATGCTGTGCTAAATAGTTGTTTTTAAGCGCTTTTTAAATGTGGTCAAGTCAGGGGATGTTGTGACACAAGTCGGGAGTGAGTTCCAGGCTTTGGGAGCCTGCGAACTAAATGCATGGTCTCCAAAGGATTTGAGGTTTGTACGAGGTATAGGTAAACAGTTGGATTCCGAAAAGCGGGTGGTGTGATACTTGGCCTGGTGGGAGAGTAGATCTGAAAGATAGGCTGGAGCCAAAGAATAAAGCAACCTCAAGGTGAGTGACAAAACCTTGAAGTCGATCCTTGCTTGACTGGTAGCCAGTGTAGGTCGGCGAGAAGTGACCTGATGTGGCGGCAACTTCGAGGCTCACGACAGACAAGTCTAGCTGCAGAGTTTTGCACCAGCTGTAAGTGCCTGACTGCACATGCCGGTAGGCCAGCAAGCAGTGAGTTACACTAGATCTACTCTACTATCTCTTTACATTCTCCATCTCTCTCTGTCTTTTTCACTCATCCTCCACATCTCCATGCACATGGCTACCCCATACTAAACAAGCAGAACAAACCGAGTGTATGAAACAAGCAGAACAAAACGTCTGTATCAGGAGAAGATAGAACAAAGGTGAAGGATCAGCTTGCAGTTATCGAAATGCTCCATGCAAAAATTCCAGAGCAACAATAATTTATTCTGTTAAAACTTGATCGATGCTTTAACTATTTGAAGAAAAAATGTAAGCTCATCCTAGCAAACTACAAAAGAAGAACCCGGAATCATTAGCTCGAATAAATAAAGAATCGGCTTGCGATTGAGAATGCTTGTTATAAACGCCATAACTCAGCAAAAATGCTTCCGACTGCAAGGTGCAACACAACTGGATCGGCCGTAGTGGGTGGTGCCATTGCTGTTGTTGACGAAGTACATGGAACTAGTGCCACAAGTTAGTAATAAAGCCACACAAAAACCAATCAACTAAGACGTGTGAACCTCATGACTTTGCAAGTGCAGCCACTGTATGCCTCCATGACAATAATGGGGTGAAGGCAGGCAGTCTGTAGTGGAAGCACCCACCGAATTGCATACAAAAAATATGCAACAACATTGCCCACACACCTCGAACTCCTCTAGCCTCTTTGCAAATCCACGACAGTGCCGCACGGCCTCGTCTAATGCTGCTGTAGACTCCTCGAAGTCTTTAATGTAGGATGTGAAGAGTTTGAGAAATGGGCCGATTCGCACAAAAATGTCAGCAAGCTTCGGTGAGCTGCTCCTTGAAAAAAAAAGATAACAGTTATAAACTTTCCATTTATCTGGCCAGTACAAGCAAATAGCCAGTACAAGCAGATAGCATGAGGTGGAGGCCAGGAGGAGCTTCAAAGCACATGCAAACGCTGAGTGTGAGGGTGAGCCTGTGAGTGCGTAAGTGAGGGTGTCTACCCATGTACATGACAGAAAAGAAATCAATTACAGAGTGCATCAGAAAAAAAGCAATAAAATAGAGCCACACAGAAAGTAGAGTAAATGCAGACAAGAGAGATGGAGCAAGGAAGCAGCTGTTCATATTCTGGAGCTCCACATACCAGGCTGTAAATTCAGATCACAGGAAACTCAAGTGATAATCTCATTCCACAGCAGCTTGAGAGAATTTAAGTGCTTGGGTGCACCAGTGCATGCATTCACACACACTTGAACACAACGACAGATGTCATGTGCCCAGTGCTAGTGCACACAAGCCAAAAACGAGCCAAGAACCACCATTCCTGCACTGATTATTCATCCATTGATGGACAAGTCCATTAAGCAAGCAGCCTACTAGGGGCATACTCATGATGAGTGAGAAACATCAATGTGTGTTCTCAGGCAGGAGACTAGAGCCATGCATGCACTCGCATCAAGTGCACTTGCATGTACTAACAATGCCGAGTGATCAACCGCACGACGACCGTGAAGCTGCAGTTGCTAAGATCGGCTGCTGTGGCTAAGAGGCCAACAATTGAACAATCAGGCATAATAATACTACTAGTAATAATAATAATAATACATTTCATAAGTGCCCTCTGAGAACTCAAATCTCTTTCTAGGCACTTCTATCTGTTGCAAAGAAAGCAAGATCGACTGCTAAGTGGTAGCACAATTATTAAATAACAAGAAGAACATGGTTGGGGTGACATGCACAGGTTCAACATGCAAGTATGATTACTGACATAATGTACAGTGTCACCATGCATAAGCACATAAAGGATGAATCACATGGACCCAGTAAATGCTGTCATAAATATATGCAGTTTTAGTTTTTTAATGTGGACAGGTCAGGGGATATCGTGATGCAACTCCGGAGTTAGTTCCAGGCTTTGGGAGCATGAGAACTAAAGGCACGGTCTCCAAAGAATTTGAGCTTTGTACAAGGTATGGGTAAACAATTAGATTCAGAAAAGCTGGTGATACGATGCATACAAATTAATGCTGGGAAAATAGATCTGACAGGTAGGCTGGAGCCAAAGAATAAAGGGACCTAAAAGTGAGTGACAATACCTTGAAGTCAATGTGTTGCCTGACTGGGAGCCAGTGCAGATCGGTGAGAAGCAGTGTGATATGGTAACTGTGACCATCGGGACAGACAAGCCTAGGTGCAGAGTTTTGCATCAGCTGCAAGCACCTGATTGCACAAGCCGGTAGACCAGCAAGCAATGAGTTATGGAAGTCAAGACTGGATGTCACAAATGTGTGGACCAATTTAGATGTGGTATCCCTGTCTAAAAAAGCAAGAATTTTAGTAATGTTGTGAACTCAAAAGTAGGCAGACTTGACTGTAGAGCTGATGTGGTCGTCTAATGAAAGGTCACTTTGGAACATAGCACCTAGATTTTGTGCAGATTCAATCAGAGATATGCTGGCAGAGCATCTGCTGTAATGTCTGAAGAGTCAACTACTAGCAAGCCTACTACAAACACGTATCCTTATGTTGACTAGTTTGGGTTTCTGGTATACTAGGCATGATCTCACTATAATAATAATAATAATCGTAATTATAATACATTTGATAAAGCGCCCTCGGAGAACTCAGTCTCTTTCTGGGCATTTTACATTTGCTGTACACGTAGCACTATCGAATGGTTTGAGGTAGCATGCTCCATATACAACAACAATAACATTTTTAGGGGTGACATGCAAAGGGTCTGCATGCAAGTTTGGTTAGGGCCAGCATGCACAGTATCAGCAAGCAAAAGTACATAAAGGACAAATCACGGGGACGTGCTAAATGCTGTCATAAATAGATGCATTTTTAGTTTCTTTTTAAATGTGGACAAGTTGGCAGATGTCTTAGCGCAAGACGAGAGTGTTAAGAATGTAATGTAATGTATCTCCATCTGTAACTCCACAAAGCCATTAAGACTATGTGGGTGCTACGCAGGAGAGTTTTGTACAGCCCACTCACAGCCTAAGCGGCTTTCGGTATGCATTCGGTAGCCAACAGACTTAATCTTATTCAACAAAGAGAAAGTGAGAAGCATAGCAGAGTCACCAGAACAATTGAGGTAGTGAGTAGCATGAAAGTAGCAGCTCAGGACAGGAGAAAAAGATGAGCCATACTCGGCAGCAGGAGATTAGTTGTCATTGCCTATGAATTGTAGAAGCAAGCTCCACAGTCTGGGACCGGCAGAGCTAAAGCTTGCATTGCCAACGGTCTTTAAGTGGAGGAATGGAACAGCTTAATTAATTGTCTGTACAGGACCTGAGGGCAAGAGGAGGCTGAAACCAGTGCAGCAGTTCAGCTAGGTATGGAAGAGTTCCAGGCTCAGGGAGCATACCAACTAAAGGCTTGGTCTACAAAGGGTTTACTGTCTCCAATTGCTCAGGTGTAGCCCGGAACTGTATGCCGAATGCAATCACTATTAAGAAAGTAGCCCAGACTTGGCTGAGGCTATAAATAAGTACATCTATGAGAATAGAATACTAAATAAAGGTTATTTGATTTGAAAGGCTCATTTCTATAGCAGTAGGTGAGCCTTAATGGCTATCACCATGGCTTGCAGTGGGCAATACACGAATGCCCATCAGGACTCGAATCCACAACCTGGATGGTGGAGTGAAAACACCTTGCCCATAGACTAAGACCCAGGGGTAGAATTTCATTCAGATGGCCAAAGGCTGTGAATTCGAAATCGTCATCAAATCGATGGGGCCATGGAGTCTATGCTTGCTTCACAGCTGTGCTAAGTACACGTCAGTTGGTGCCATTGTGCTTAATGTCCAACAGTCTTGTGTACAGTGGCAATTGCAGATCTGGTAGTTTATAAAGGTCTCTTCAGAGTAAAATGAATAATAACAACAATAATGCACTTGATGAAGCACCCTCAGAGAACTCACTCTCTTTCTAGGCGCTTTACATTTGTTGCAAAGGGAAACGCGATTGAATGGTGCGTAATATCATGCTTAATAAACAACATGAATAACATGGTTAGGGGTTACATGCACAGGGTCAGCATGAAAATGTGGTTAGTGGCAGCATGCACAGTGTCAGCACACATAAGCATATGAAGGACGAATCCTCGGGACCCACTAAATGCTGTCCTAAATAGGTGTGGTTTAAGTTCTTTTTAAATGTGGTCAAGTCAGGGGATGTTCTGACGCAGGTCGGGAGGGAGTTCCAGGCTTTGGGAGCATACGAACTAAATTCACGGTCTCCAAAGGATTTGAGGTTCGCATGAGGTATTGGTAAACTGTAGGATTCCAAAAACCAGGTGGTACGATGCTTGTTGGCCTGGTGAGGGAGTAGATCTGAGATATAGGCTGGAGCCAAAGAATGAAGTGACCTAAAAGTGAGCGACAAAACCTTACAGTCGCTTGAATGGAAGCCAGTGCAAGTCGGCAAGAAGTGGTGTGAAGTGGCAACTGCGATGCTCACGACAGACAAGCCTAGCTGCAGAGTTTTGCACCACCTGTAATAGCCTGATTGCACATGCCAATAGGCCAACAAGCAGTGAGTTACAGAAGTCAAGACGGAATGTAATAAATGGATGGACGAACTTAGATGTCGTATCATCATCTAAACATGCTAGAATTCTAGCAATGCTATGTATCTGACAGTAGGCAGACTTAATTGTGGAGCTGACGTGGTCGTCTAACGAGAGGTCACTTTGGAACATGACACCTACATTTCGAGCTGATTCAACAGGAGATATGCTGGCTGAGCCAATTTTGAGCTTCAGCCTCTCTAATTTCTGAATCACACTCGGTTTGCCCATAACTAGTAAGTTAGTTTTATCATCGTTTAATTTTAGAAAATGTGCTGCCATCCGTGTGCGGATGTCATCCATACATGCAGAAAGTGAGTTGAGAGAATTCGAGGTGCTCAAAGGCTGGGACGGGTCCATGCAAAGGTAGAACTGACTGACAGCCGCATAGAAGTGAAAGCCTAGATTGTACTTGGCAATCACATCAGCAAGAGGGAGAGTATAAACCGTGAAAAGAATCAGACCTAGAACGGAGCCCTGAGGTACCCCATATTACAGAGGCACCTCGGATGATCTGTGTCCATTCACGTCAATACTCTGGAGTCTTCCACTGAGATAAGACCTGAATCATTTCAGAGCAGTGCCAGTGACGCCCATGCTAGATGAGAGGCGCTCTAGAAGAACTTTGTGATCGATAGTATCAAAAGCTGCCGAAAGATCTAGCATGTCATCTGAACTTGAGAGCATGCTTCCAGGAGATCAGGGCAATCTAACAAATCCCCCGAATACATTTAGAAGAATGCCTTATTTCCTTTACTGATCACATTATGCCAGCACACATTAAGCTCTTGATGCAGAGATTAGGCATTATCATCAGAGGTGTCGTTGCAAAACCATGGGTACAACAGAAATGTGCTATGGATGAAGATTGGCGTCTATTCACATAGCAGAAACTGCTTACCAATTTTTGATCCTGCTAGCCAGCTCGGTGACAAGTGTCTCACTGAAGGAGTGCAGCTCACGCAGATGTCTAAGTATTTTGTTTAGCAACTTTGAAGCCGTAGACGACACAAAATGTCCACGATGGGACCTGGCCGGTGACAGGATAAATCCTCGAAAGTCCTGAAGCAGGTAAGTCAAAGAAATGTCAATAAGCAAGCAACACTGGCCTTAAGGAGAAAAGGTAGGCATACCAATTGTCTAGACATAAATAGTACCTCAACCTTAACAGGCATGGCACCTTTAGTTCAGAATCAGCTAGGAAATGCTCTAGCACCTTTTTATTTTAATATTGTTACAATTTTTAGTTAAACTATTCAAATGTTGTTGTTAGCACTTGAAACCCGTGTCAAATGTGAGCCAAGTGGAAGCTTTTTCGATTCAGTGAAACAGGTTTACTCCATTTGTAGAGCCTGAATCTTCCGGCTGCATGCAAAGTGCTCTCAAGCTTTTTTAGATCTGCCTGTCAGAAAGAAATAAACAACTACTTTGGTAAGTCCAAAGCTACTAGCTGAAAGCATGAAGCTTAGAAGAAACTTCAGACAAGTCTTAAACAGATTGCATTGAACTGCATTGAACTCCTCTAAGGAATATGACTGTATCTTACAAAAAAGATAGCCTCTTCTGAAAACCGACTCTGAAAAGATAGCCTCTTCTGAAAACCGACTCTGAACATGCAAGCAAAATGTAGAGAGCTGCATTTTAACGGCTATCAAAAAAGTCACAAGATCCCCTTCAGAGACAAACCTACGTTCTGTGTTACCGAGTTGTGCTGCACAACACTCCTGCAGAACCTCTCTCTATATTTGGTATTCCCTCCCTAGAAGCCAAGTAACCACACAAGAGGCTGCTGTGCTTCCAAGATGGCGGTCAGTTGTCGATGAGGGGGAGCTTGAATGCCTGCAGAAGCCCGGCCTGCCTCTTTAAAACCAGACTCGTGAGAGCAAGCTTTAGTAGCACTTTTGGGAGTCCGAGCAAGCAGCTCTGCCAAGCAACAGCATTCAGCTCTGAACCCGGATGAAGCATTTGTCCAGCCGGTAAACCGAATGGACCTGATAACTAGAAGCTTAGCACACAAGGTGTAACAGCTTCCTTTCGCTTAAAGTAGAAATGTAATGTAATGTAATGTATCTCCATCTGTAACTCCACAAAGTCATAAAGACCATGTGGGTGTTACACAGGAGGGTTTTGTATCGCGCACTCACAGCCTAAGCGGCTTTCGGTACGCATTCGGTAGCCAACAGACTTCGTCTCATGCAACAAAAAAAAGGTGGGAAGTATAGCAGAGTCAGGAGAGCAGTTGAGGTAGTGAGTAGCATGGAAGTAGCAGCTCAGGACTGCTGCAAAGGATGAGCCATAGTCGGCAGCAGAAGAGTAGTTGTCGTTGCATAAGAATTGTGGAAGTGAGTTCCACAGTCTAGGACCTGCATGCAAAGCTATTGCTTCTGTTGCCAATAGTCTTTAAGCAGAGGAATAGAACAGCTAGTTTATTGTCCACACAGGACCTGAGGGCCCAAAGATGCTGAAACTGGTGCAGCAGTTCAGCTAGGTACGGAGGAGCCAAGCCGTGGCGGGTATTGTAGGTCAGTGTAAGAACTTTGCTCTGTATCTGTTGATCAACCAGCAGCCATCCTAGCTCTTTTAGCAAAGGAGACACGTGCTCAAACTTCTGGGACTTGAAGACTAGCCTTGCAGGCATACTCATAGTCAGCTGCAGTGGCCTAGTTGCTTTCTTTGGTAGGTAGGGAGACAATGATAGGTTTGTGAGAGTATTTCTGAAGTTATGTATAAAGAGGTTACTGCCTTGATGTAATTAAGATTATTATGATTATGATTACGACCATGTTCGCTGAAGCTGTAGCCATTGCAATGTTTCCCACAACGTTTCCAGCATAGGATAGCAGAGATTGGCTCTAGATTTCACGAAGAAGGCTGGGTGAATGCTAACTCGAAATACATGTGATAAAGTACAGTCTGCACTATGCAATTTAAATGCAGGCACATATTAGACACATACTTTCGAGGCACAGGCAGTCAGCCAAGGGAATGACTAGGCTGGTGCTTATGGTATTTAGTTGACTCATCTGCTTGAGAGGTTCAACTGGTTCATATGACTCAAGCAGAATCGTAGGACAAAGATAAACTCCCCACAATAAAAAGATGGGCGACAGCATACTGCCCTCGATTTGTTCACTTCTCTTCAGCATGTCTAACCTGTGCCGAAAATTCTGAGCTCACCACTAGCAAAAATGACAGCAAGTTGCAGGTACATCCCTCGTGCCCGAATGGTCTCGTGGGGATGAGTAAGAGATTGACCTTCCCAGGAAAGCACACACTGGCTCATGCTTAGACAAGAGCACCTGAAGCCAGGGTCATTAAAAGAGGCATGCCTGATTTTATAAAGGATAAAGGAGGGGAGCACCACAGTTACTATACGAATGGATTATTATAATTATTATTATTATCATTATTAAAACCAAGTAAGTAGCCATCACAGGTGAGGCAGTACAAATAGATGCCTTAAATAGTTGCGAACCAGAAGAAGACCATAATGTTTGTAGCAGCAATCCACAGCTGCATGTGGCTTGCTTGGCAGTGGTTAATTGGTTTTGCTCACGCAAGCAGTTGTAAGGCACAATAAAAGCAATTGAAAGTTCAGCAGTCACAATGATGAGAAGATGCCAATGCTGCCTCATCCCAAGCAGGATGCAGCTGCTGCGTCTTAATATACTATTAGAGTGCACAGCAAGAGATTTGCATGGACAGATGGGGATTTACGAATGCACTCGCTCCTCAGGTTACAAGTTTCTCCAACTTCGCCACAAGATGTTCATAGTGCTGAGACAGACTGGCAGACCTTAATACACTGCTCTCTGCCTTCTTTCATTGGCTGGGCTAACATTCTGAGACTGGGGTTCGTGGCCGGTCACAGCAATCGAAGCATATGATTCTACGGCAATTGGTCGAGCTTTAGTGACTTCTGCAGCTACTCTTCATTTTGGAGGTGGCTGCTGATATCACAATGATTAAGTAACGCTGAAAGTTAACATTTTCCAGGCCCTGAAGGCAACAATGTACACTCCTCGGGAGGTCTTGCCATCAGATAAACTGTACCAAAAGCCTGGAACTCTCAGCTGAGTGGTATCTTGACATCACTGACTCGATACCATTCAAAGCAAAGCATAATTCCTCCAGTTCCTCACAGCATTTGATTCGCCCGTGTGAATTGTAGCTAATGTGATTAAGTGTGCTGCATAAGTGCATGTCAGTC
The DNA here is from genome assembly GCA_009760855.2 of Cristatella mucedo. NCBI lineage: Eukaryota > Metazoa > Bryozoa > Phylactolaemata > Cristatellidae > Cristatella > Cristatella mucedo. Next base: position 1,938,060 of record WPIO01000043.1, read on the forward strand.
TCACTAATCATCAGTTTGTATGCTTTCTCTCTAGCATACACAAAGTGCTTCATTAAGAAGTTTATTTTCTTAAGTAATATAACTATTATATATATATATATATGTATATATATATATATACATATATATATATATATATATATAATTCACTTTATAGCATCCTAAGAGAACTTAAGCATTAATCAGGCTCGAATTCCATAGTCATATACATTCACCTTGGACTTGGTCGAGGTGAGCACCTTAACAACTGGGTTAAACCACAGCTTCGATGGCTAAACAAGTGCACTATTGCCATTATGTTTGTCACTAAAACGCAAAATTAAGGTTAGCATCACACGATCGCTCATTAGCTCGGTTTGCCTTATTTTGGAGAACAAATAACTGACATCATGGTTTATCGGTAGGCCATTTCAATGTCTAAGAGCCACTTTATAGCTTGAGATTTAATTTGCCCTAAACATGTGCAGGCTCATGTTTGCAGTCCTTGTTAATGGAACTATGTCAGTAACTTGGTTCTATTTGCTGTAAGTTCGCTGAATGTTAGGCTATGCTTATAACCTGGCTACTGAAAGGTCAGGTTCAGAGTTAACATGGCCTTGAATCATTAGCTAAGCAGATAACACTAGCAACATACAGTCGGGACCTAAAGTCTACTGACTCGGGCTGGGTGGGCAAGGGAGGTGTTCAGGGATGCTGTCGGCAGAGTCAGGTGGGAGGTAAGATAAAATGCTAATTGTGTGGTTGGTCAAAAGCACCCCATCCCCTCGACAGGCATTTCAAAGAACTAGAACTAACGAACATTCCCCTTGACAGGCGTTTGCTAGTGCTAGAACTAAAGAATATTGTAGTGCCTTCTTGGTAAACTGCACACTTCTTCTCATTTAGCCTCTCTTAGAATCGCTCGACGCCCTAGGCCAACACATAGTTCGCCATAGCCATCTGAGCCGAACCCTTAAACACTACATTTCTGGGCTGCTGGTTGTACATCACTCATATCAACACGCAATACGATATGCCGAGGCAAACGGTCAAAGTAGACATGCTCTTTACTCTCTTACCCAGTTAATGCCACTCACTATAGTTAGTAATTGCACTCGAGGTTATAGGTGTATTAAAAGGGTGGTCAGCAGGCCTAAGCCCTAACTTGGACCAATCTAGAAGTGGTATGAGTCTTGCATGTCGCATCTAGTCACATCTCTCAGCTGTCCAATGTTGTGATCACATGCAAGTTCAAGATTTGCAACCCTTAACATAAACCTGTAAGTCAGGTCATGTCGTTGCCTGAGGCTGTCTATAAATAGGACTTTCGGATTGATAAAGATCCATAGCATGTTAAACGTCAGCGCCGAAAGCTTATCGTCATCAGGTAAACTCCTTACAGTCATATAGTTTCAGAGACCCTCACTCAAGCCTTGGATCTTAGCCCAGGGAAGAGGTGGTCTTGCTTTGCGATCAGGTCGTGGTTCGAGTCCGGACGCAGACTAGAATTGCAGCCAAGGCTCTTTCTTGGCTACAGAACTAAAGCTAATGAATCTGCCGAAATTACTAGTCAATGTACAGCTGAGCATGTAGGGGAGAGCTCCATTGCACCCCTTTTTCAGCCAATGATAAAGTCCTACCGGAGGCTTAGCCATGTCGATCAGTCTTCTCCAAGCCATGGGAATGGCCCTTGCTAATGTCCAAGCTTACCCTCCACTCCCACCTTGGAATTTGCCACAGCATGGCATATCCTGTTAGCCGCGCCCCTTATCTAAAGTAGTAAACTTTAGTTTCAGACAGCCAGTTGCATATGGCAACAAGGTCCACCAGGTCCATTAGCAAGCAAGCTCAGCCAAGCACAGGAGACAAGCTGGGCTCAGTGGTTAAAGGGCAGCAGTGATGCAACAGGCCTACTGCAAGCTAAGAGGGCTGCATCAGTCATCCATCCCCAAAAAGCATTCAACCAGGGACACATGGATTGAGGCAGTGAGTAAAGTTATAGCAGTTGCCTTTTAAAAATGGCAGCTTCGTTGAGGATCTACGAATGTATCAATCCTTAAACTACGTGCAGCATCAGTAACAGTTCATCTGCAGTCAATTAGCTTAAAGTTCACATCTTGATTCCTAGAACCTGTGATATTGACTCTGAGGTAGATAGTAAATCCCTAATGAGCCAAATCAGATTGTTTCAAAATGCATAGCCTTGGGTGTCAGCCCAGGGGTATTTGCTTGCTCCTAGTGAATTGGTGTGCTCATGTTCAACAAACAGTCCTTCATTGCTAACTGCATGCTGGAGTGATAGCCACTACTGACCTTTTTGCCACCAGTTTAATTAACAGCTGGTGAAACATCTGGCTTTTGACCTTCTCGGCAGGGGGAGCCCTCCTCTATGCCCCAAATCTTTTGTTATTTCGGCTTCCAGATCCCTCAAGCTTGTGTGACAGATACCTCCATTGGGGAATTAGCAAGATTTTACCTTTTAGGGTGAGAGGTCGAACGGGGTAGCAAGGCCAGTGGTTGTGTATTGATGAGAACATTCAGCACCAGGTAAGCAGCCTTGGACAGGGAGGGATTTACACAGCCACCGGCTTGGGGAATATTTTGCAATCCAGTGGAGTCTCAGGCTGCATAGCGAACCTATTATTGACTGGGTTCACAAGCCGGGTCCCCAGTAATGGAATCGCCATTTCCACTTGGATAAATGGAAAACTTTAAAATTCTTTTGTACTCACAGCAAAAACCATAAAAATCGTTCCTGCATTTCAGAATAGGAAAAAACAGTTTAAACGTTCACAATTGTCAACCTGCCAGAAACAAATAAAAGAAACAGAATTTTAAATCAAAAAAATTAAGACTGTACACTCAAACATAATTGCACAACATATATAGAGTGACCTAAATACCTAAACACACTACACTAAAACTCACAAAAAGAATCAAAACACAACAAACTCATTTCCCACTTCTTTCTTAGCTTAGTAATAAGAGGCAGTCACTTGTGAGCTCCCATTTTGGTATCGATTTTACAAGTGTACGTGAACAGTAGTTCGGTTTCTAACCAGCAGCTAGGTAAGCAGGAGCTAGGCTGGTAACCAGAGCAGATTTATGATAACCCGAGCATTTAGTAGCCCATGTTGCCCTTTACCCTAGGCTTGAGTAACCCGTGACCCCACTGTATCACACGCATGCACACGTCACAAGCAATAAACCTGACTTCGGCAAATTTGATAAAAGTGACAGACCACCGATGCCAAAGAACTTGCTTTGAACTCTGCAACCTACTGCAGCTGTTTAAAAATGATAGCAAAAAGAAAATTCCGTACGAATTTGCAACCTCCTTTACATAACAGAAGAGGGGCTAAGTGGCTATCACCAAGCTTGCCTCAGGCAATCAAGGATTGACCACTATCAGCAAGAAAGAGCACTTTGCTTGTGGGCTAAGACAGTGAGGGGCTTTAAATTAACAACAAAGTTATAAACTACACTAAGAGAGCTAAATCGCTTTCAATGTATTCACATATGCACATATGCTGAAAAAAGCACACTTGATTGCCCATGATAGGCACAACTTCAGCATGCATGTTTGTACCGAGCTGAACTTACGCACCAATTTTTGCCTCTTTCTCCCTTCATGTACCCTATTGCCAACAAATAGTTGCTTCATTCCTATGCTTAAAGACCATCAGCGACATAAGCTTTTACCCTAGCAAGCCCTAGACTGTGAAACTCAGCTGTGCCCCCTAACTCTAACACAATGACATCTATTTTCTTGCTACTGACTGACACACATCCTTTTCAGTGGCCGTGAGCTTCTATTTCCATGCAATTCACTTCTTTGACTGCTCATCTGACTCAGCTATATTTCTCGAATTCTTTTACTGCATCAGTTGAAGTCTGTTGGACACCATCTTTTCACCAAAAGGTTCTCAGACTTTGGGTGCTTTATTGATAACTCTCCTGGGTAACACCTCCTTAGTCTTTGTGGCTGCGTGGAATTAAAGGCCGAGATTCATTACAATAAGTTATAAAGGAAAATTCGCATGGATGGAACAAATACTGCAATGAAGATGGGTTTTTTTTAGCTGCCTTTTAAATGCTGTCAAGTCTAGGGATGTCAGTCGCTTGCTTCAGCAGCTGCAAACGTGCTACACTAGCTATAGGCATTTATGAGACTGAGGTGGGATGGTGCAGTGGCCACTGTGGCCATGGTGACTAAGGCCAAGCTACAATAGTAGTCACTGAAGCTCACATCCATCATGCCTACACTAGGAAGTGCTAAGACTCAGCTCCCACATAAAGGAGAATGGCTCCAATCATGCCCAGGGTTCTGGAGCATCTGCATGACAAGACACGGCTGTAGGAATGGATATGACTATGTCACACTGCCAAAAGCAAGCACAGCAGCCAGTTATCAGTTCAGTGTAGAGCAGTTCAAACCAAGTTGGCTAGGCAAATACCCCAAGAATGCTTGAGGGAGGCAGATGAGCTTCAGCAATGCTTGAGGAAACAAGGACGAAGGAGGGGGCAAGGGGGGGTTAAGGTGCTAGCCCAGACCAAGGTCTGACCGATGACACGGGCTCACTCCCCAAGACATATGTGAAGAGCCTGAATAAAGATTAAGTTCTCCTAGGGTGCTATACAAATGAATTACATAGTTATCACATCAATGCAATGTAATGTATCTCCGTCTGTAACTCCACAAAGTCATAAAGACCATGTGGGTGTTACGCAGGAGAGTTTTGTATAGCGCACTCACAGCCTAAGCGGCTTTCGGTATGCATTCGTAGCCAACAGACTTCGTCTCACGCAACAAAGAGAAAGTGGGAAGCATAGCAGAGTCAGGAGAGCAGTTGAGGTAGTGAGTAGCATAGAAGTAGCAGTTCAGGACCGCTGAAAAAGATGTGCCATACTCAGCAGTTGGAGAGTAGATGTCGTTGCGTAAGAATTGTGGAAGCGAGTTCCACAGTCTAGGACCTGCAGAGCTAAAGCTTCTGTCGCCAACTGTCTTTAAGCGAAGGAACGGGACAGCTAATTTATTGTCCACACAGGACCTGAGGGCGCGAACAGGCTGAAACTGATGCAGCAGTTCAGCTAGGTACGAAGGAGCCAAGCCGTGGCGGGCCTTGTGGGTCAGCATAAGAACTTTGCTCTGTATCCGTTGCTCAACCGGCAACCATCTTTTCAGACCCCCACCTCTTTCAGCTAAGGAGACACGTGGTCAAACCTCTGGGACTTGAAGACTAGCCTTGCAGCCATATTCATAGTCCGCTGCAGTGGCCTAATAGCTTTCTTTGGCAGCCCAGTCAAGGGGAGGCAGGAAGAGGCAACGGGGAGGCAGTAGGAGGTAAGGGTGGAGGCAAGGGGAATGCAAGGGGGGATAAAGGGGGACACAATGGGGAGGCAGGAGGCAAGGCACAGGCAAGGTATAGGCAACCGCAAATGTCAAGTGCCTAGAAAGAGATTGAGTTTACTGAGAGTGCTACATCAAATGCATTATTGTTATCACTATTATTAATAATACTAATTGCGCAGGCAATTGGGCAGGCAATGGCCAGGCAATGGCCAGGCAACTGCAAGGCCACGGCCCAGCAACTGCAAGGCCACGGCCCAGCAACTGCAAGGCAACTACTAGGCAACTGCAAGGCAACAGCCAGGCACTGGGCATGCACCGGTCAGGCAACGGCCAGGCAACGGTCAGGCAACGGCCAGGCAACGGCCAGGCAACGGCCAGGCACCGGCCAGTCAACAGGCTGGCACCGGGCAGGCAACAGGCTGGCAACAGGCTGGCAACAGGCTGGCAACAGGCTGGCAACAGGCTGGCAACAGGCTGGCAACAGGCTGGCAACAGGCTGGCAACAGGCTGGCAACAGGCTGGCAACAGGCTGGCAACAGGCTGGCAACAGGCTGGCAACAGGCTGGCAACAGGCTGGCAACAGGCTGGCAACAGGCTGGCAACAGGCTGGCAACAGGCTGGCAACAGGCTGGCAACAGGCTGGCAACAGGCTGGCAACAGGCTGGCAACAGGCTGGCAACAGGCTGGCAACGGGCAGGCAGGAGGAAGAGGATCAAGAAAGCTGACAAGTAAATCATAGAAGCCATAGCATGAAAGCTGCTTATGCTGAATATCTCTTTGGCCAACAATGCAGCCACTCTCAACGGCCAAAGTGGCAGGCCGACTGAAAGCACCCATCTGGATGCTTCCATTTCCTTTTACCGTGGAAAAAATACAAACACACAGCCAAACGCATGTGCACACTCTTACTTTGCATGTGAACAAACACATGCATAAAAGGTGTGCAAGAGCTGCAAGGGGATGTGGGTAGAGAAAGCAAAAGAGAAAGGCAGAGGGGTAGCCGTGGTAGAGAGAGAAGAAGAGAAAGAGTGAGGGTAGATGGTGAGGGAGATATACAGGAGAGAGTACAAAAGAAGAGACTGTGAGTGAGAAAGAGAGGAGGAGAAATGTGAGACAACGAGAGAGAGAGAGAGAGAGAGAGAGAGAGAGAGAGAGAGAGAGAGAGAGAGAGAGAGAGAGAGAGAGAGAGAGAGAGAGAGAGAGAATGTTTGTCGTCCCAAGGAGAATTTGCAATGATGGAGATGTACCAATATGCACACAGGGATTTGCTTGAGTTTCGGTGGGAATCGGCAAAATTATCAAGCAAGTATATCAACCTCTCTGGCATCCATCTTTACACCGTGGTTGCTAGCCTATATCTTTGATCAGCATCAACACAATACCAAAGAAAATGTGGCTGCTATAGGGTGTACGATGCAAACACTTTAAAAATAGCAGACCAAAGCAAACAGTGCATGTAAGCACTAGCAGGTAACACAGGCTGCAATGCCACTGAACAGTGCCCTGGGAAGCAGAGCTCTGCACTCCATGTCTCTATTCTGTCTGTCCATAACTAGCTCTCTCGTTCTCTGTCCATCTCTCCCTATCTGGCTCTGCATCTACCTGTCTCTAAAGACTGTACCTGGTCGAGCAGTTTCAGATTATCGCAATACTCCTCCTCGGTGGTGAGGATTTCTTGTGCTACAAGGCTGGCTTTCTTCATTTGCCGATCCTGAAGTAAAAAATTGGCAGGTCAAGGACATGTGGGGGTTTACGGCTTACGACCTAAGCAGCTAAAAACTGTGTGCATCTGAGTTGACCGTGGCAGCCTGTCAAGCAAGCAGAGTGGGCTTAGCACAGCTGTGCCTCCAACAATGCTCCATCAGCAAATTCCACAGAATCACTGCACAAATGGCACTGACCCTAGAGGCGCAGTCAGCATGTGACTCGCTGGTGACACAGTCAGTGTTCAGTGTGACTGCTGCAGTTGCCACTGGGGAGGTAGCTTGACCATCGGTGCCCTGTGTAGCTTCACAGATGGCACTGCCGGTGACCGTCTGGCACGAGCTGACAGCTGCTGCCCCACATTTACCATCCAGGGCCACGTGCTCACTGACGACCGACTCTTTGTCAGACGTCTGACAGCCAGAAGCCACAGCTCGGTGCTCTGCCGGCACCACAGCTGCTGAGTCCTGTGCAGGGCCGGCATAGAGCAAAGATCTGTCACATTCCATCGCTGGCTCCTTGCCATTCTCGGCAGTAGAAGCTGCTGCTGCTGCTGCTGCTGCTGCACAGCAGCTGAGTGCACTGGCAGCCGCCACAGCCTGATGGGATGGTGCAGTGGCTGTGCCATTGTGGTCCGGCAGAGCTTGCTGGCTGGTTTCAGCTGCTCGAGTTGCCTTGCCTTCGGCTTCGATGTGTTTGATGATGCTAGCAACCGGAGACGGCTCTTCTCGGTGTCCTGAAGGTGCAGCAGTGCCCTCTATCGGAACCTCGGTGGCCAAACTGCTGGCTGGCCGCTCGAAGTCACCTGCTCCACACTCAGTCAGGGCAGAGAGACCATGAGCATCACCACCATCTAGCGAAGAGGCAGACATCTGCTATTTCTTCACTCTTAGGCTCGAAATTCATCACCTTTCAAAGTGCAAAGGTCCCTCGCACTGCAACATAAAATCCGTTTCGATCACTTGGTGGAAGGTTAAAAGACAGTGACACACTAGGATTGGTAAGACGACGCTTGAAGGCAGAAGCAAAAGGCAGGCCTGAATAACACGTGAACGGCAAAAAAAGTCTGCAAACTGAGGTAGATGTGGCCACCGAGTAAGAGTTAACCCGAGTATGATTTTGAGAGTAAGATTTAGCAATCAAGTCAAATTTAGAAAACAAGATCTAGCAAATCAAATACGATTTATGCAGTAAAATCTATCAATCAGGTAGGATTTAGAGAGAAAGATTTAGCACTCAAGCCAGGCCAGCTTCACGTGGATTATAAATAATAAATCCCAGCTGATTAAACAGCCTCTTTTTGTATAGCGACAGTAGAGCCTTTACAGCTATCACCACTGCTTGCAGTGGTGATAAAGAATAGCCCACCGCAGGAATCGAACCCACGACCTCGGGACCGAGGTCGTGAAAGCAACCGCCTTACCTAGTGTGCCATCACGGATTATGAGTGCAGCTAGTGTCTACAGAGCCAGCCCGATGAGCATCATAGCATTAGACAGTATTGTCAAAGCCGGCCTTGCCGTTGCTGCTTCCACTCGAGGCAAAGTACCAAAAGTCGAACGAAACTGCCTGCCTTAGTTTTGGCTTTAGATAGAGCTTTGACACAGGCATGGAGCCCTATTTTTAGTTAGCATCACAGCCAGGCCCAGTGCCCTCGGTCCCTTGACAACGCTAGAAAGGCTGCTGGCAGCTTGCTCAGCAGCTCCCCAAAGAACTGCTTAATTTAATCGCACGGCAGCACAGCAGCACTACTTCCAAGCAAGCACTCTGTCGGCAAGCTTGCTTCAGCAGGTCTCACACAGCCAATCGCTCTTCATCACCGACCTTGGTGTTTGAAGCAGATAAGCAAGCAGAAAAGAAATAAGATGGGTGAACTGCACCACAGGGTTGTTTAGCACAGCTACTGTCAAGCAAGTATTCTGTGGGCAGCTTTTTCGACAGGTGGCTTCTTGTCTGATCGTTGGTAAGGTGGCTTGAAACAGGTACAAATGAACTTTTTTTGACAACATAAATATAATAAAGCTCGACTTTAGATCTCTTCATGGTCTTACTTCTGCCTAGCTATCCAGACTACATCCCAATCAGACGAGGCATCGTGCCAACCACTCTTTTGACATACTGACGTTCTGACAAAGCTCCAACTCAATGAGCAGTGCCCACTCTAACAATAGAGCTGCTCCAGTGAATCGAGACCACTTTTGTTTAGAGCAGCTTGTGTTTGCAGCAGGTGACCTTTGGACGATTTCATTTGAGCAGCTTCTGGAAAAACTAAGCCAGCCTCTCCTAGTCGTCAGCCCAATTCGATCTGCTGGCTTTTCTATAATCCAGTAAAACTTCCAGGCTGGTTAGCAAAATCTCTCTGGTTCAGCCTTCATATCTAATAATAATAATAATAGTAGTAAACTAGAAAAATTGCCCTCAGAGAACTCAATCCCTTTCTAAGTGCTTTACATTTGCTGCAAAGGAAACACAATCAAATGCTTAGTGGTATCATGCTTGATAAACAACATGAATAACATGGTTAGGGGTGACATGTAGAGGGTCAGCGTGCAAGTGTGGTTTGTGGAAGCATGCAGTGTCAGCAGGCATAAGCACATAAAGGATGAATCACAGGGACACACTAAATGCTGACATAATTAGCGAAATGTTTTTTTTAATGTGTAAGGTCAAGGGATGCTGTAACATGGGTCGGGAGTTAGTTCCAGGTTTTTGAAGCATGCAAACTAAAGGCATGGTCTCCAAAGGATTTGAGATTTGTACAAGGTATGGGTAAACAATTGGATTCCGAAAAGCTGGTGATATGATGCTAGGTGGGTGCGTTATTAATTTCTTTTCGAATGTGGTCGTCAAGTCAGGGTATGTCGTGACCCGAGTCGGGAGGGAGTTCCAGGCTTTGGGAGCTTTGAGTCTTATCCCATGAGCTCATGCCCACACCATAGCCAACCCAGTGTCACTGAGCTGCCCAGTGCAGGGCAGCACCCAGGGTGTCTCTGGCCACCACCTGCTGAACAGCCTTGACACCTCAGAAACAGTTGACTAGCTTCAAAGCTGGCTGGAGGAGTGGTCTAAATTACAGATTACCAAACCGAGTGGTCGTGGTGTGTTAAGGTGTGTGTTTGTGTGTCTGTTTGAGACTCTGTGTGTGTGTGTGTGTGTGTGTGTGTGTGTGTGTGTGTGTGTGTGTGTGTGTGTGTGTGTGTGTGTGTGTGTCTGCCTCTGCAAGCTCCTGATACCCTTGTATATTCTCTCTTGGGATTGAGAGAGAGAAAGCAAGAAACTGAGTAAACCATAACGAGATGGGAGAGTGAGAGAGAGAGAGAGAGAGAGAGAGAGAGAGAGAGAGAGAGAGATAAGAGCAGTGAGAATCAAACAAACATAGAGAGGGAGAGAGAGAGAGAGCAGAGCAGAGGTGCTCTGAAACAAAACAAGGAACTAGGCACCTGACCTGGGTGTAGGCTAGGGCCGAATATTCACCAAAAGCCTCGGTGCTCCAGAGCATGGACTAGAGGGGCTACACAGCAGGCTGCAAAATAATGGGGCAGCTGAAGCTTCCTGCGACCGTTGAAGCATGCATCACTGGGCAAGCTTCAGAGGCTGAGCAACATGGGTGGGGGGGCAGTTACCCCCCCCCACCACAGCTGGGCAGCAACCTGGACCGCCCCCTATTCCTATGCCCACCGACTGTCACCAACGAGGAAACTATGTCTAAATTCAGTTCGATTAGCAGCAGCCGAGTTCGTGTCGAACAAACTGTGATTTGTGCTACAATCTAATTAGTTTCGTGTCTACCCCTGCCTACATGAAAAATGTTGCCGGTCTTGCCTGCAGATAAAAATGCTGGCTCCACCACCGGCGGCAAGCTGCATGTTGGCTAGCAGGCGGCAGTGCATGCGGCACCCACTGCCAGCACAGAAGTCTGGGAGCTGGCGATGTCAGGCTAAACCGTAAGGTTGACATGGCCTGCAATTAGCCAGCAATTTTCAGTGGCCTAAAGCACGAAGGCGCCAGGATTTGCAAGCACCTCGGCAGTGCTGCCACGTCATGACTTTTTGTCAAGCACTCGGCTTACGACGAGGATGACGCGACAGCTTGCACCACAGGCTGGCAGGGCTGGAAGGTGCTGGGTAGCCCAGTGCAGCTTGCAGCCAGCGGCATTCCTGCAGGGGTCATGCGACAGTGGCTGCCTACTACTCTGAAGGCCACCTTTGGGTTTCGAAGCTGCCTGGGCTACTGCGAGCCTCCTTCCCCTCCCCACCCTTTCGGGTCGGGCATCCTACTCGGCTGCTCAGTGTCGTCTTTTCGGTCTCGAAGGGGCTAATGGGCTGCTCAGAGCCCACTTTGGGTCTCGCCAGCGTACAACTGAGCCACTCTGAAAAACCCAACCTCGGTCTCGAAGCCCGTCGCTGGTTACGCGCGGACTTTAAGGAGACCGGCAGCCACGCAGCGCGCGAAGCTTTCGCTGGAGCGTTCGGCATGCGGGCGCCGGGCAGCGTCGCAGGGAAGCGACCGCATTCTTACCGCGGCCCACCCAGCGGGTGCCGTTTCGGGCGTCCACCCAACAACCACGGTCGGCCGACGTAAGGTAACTTCCGCCTTTAGGCTTGAGCAAAACCTCGGCGCGATTAGAGCCGCTCGCTGGTTCCCAGTCCAACTCGCAGCCGCTATACTGCGGAGTGGGAGTGGGGAAGCTGCGCCAGAGGCCTCGGCTCGAACGGCGGCCGTCGGTGGTCGCGTCGCTCACGTGACGCACTAGCCCGGCCCCTGGTGCTGCGGCTGCTGCGAGCTAGCCTTTGTTGTTATGCCTAGTCCCCGTCTGAGCCGGATTGCGCAGATGCGGCGGACAGCGTCTTTCGCGTCAGTGTGTCAGTAGGAGTCTTTGGTTGCTTGCGTCATCGAATTTTCCAGCGTTGACTACGCTTTCCCGAAAATATTCCCGCCGGTATTGCGTAGCAGAGGGCGGAGGAAGGAAGTAGAAGCTCGACAAGCCGCGCTGCACTTACCCGCACGGCATGACTTTACCCCGTCCCCAACCCTCGCGCCCACTAGGAAAATAGGACCGGGAAGTTGCGGCCCACGCTGCAGACATGCCCCGCCTTATTCAGACCGCCTTGGGTAACCGGCGCTCGGCAGCCCGCCCTAGCCGAGTTCGAAAAATTGGCGGGCTCTTTGCAGACCGTTCTGGCCGAATGCTCGTTACAATCAGCGCGACGACGCCAGCACTGAAAGCTAACGAAATGTATTCATTAAAGACGAAACCGTTGAAACAGTGGCAGGAGATCCTTTATTACTAAATGCAATCGGCGGCGATAGCAGCGGTGGCTCGTCAGCCGCTGTACAAAGTAGCTGTTAAATCAGCTGATATTTACTTTTGAAATGCTAGATCAGCTAAATTGTGACTGGTATTCATTATTGCTTGTTCCTGAATTACAACGGTAATGAACCGATCTTACAATAATCTCCGGTCAAGGTCTAAAAATAATAATAATGCATTTTAAATAGCGAACTTTGAGAACTCAGTCTCTTTCTAGGCACTTTACACTTGCTGCAAAGGAAGCATGATCGAATGATAAGTGGTAGCAAAAAAGCAGAAGCCCTATAGTAGACACTCGCCTGAGCTCCTGGCGTTGGCATAGGCGTTTAAGCTGAGCTGCGTTCTAATCCGACTAGCCCTACGGCAGTCGCCGAACATTACAGTCGCTATTGGAAGTCCGTCGCTGTCACTTTGACTTGTCTATGTTATGATATATAAAATGCATGTTAATGGGCGAAGGCTGTTCATCGCTGGCTGTTCAGCTACTGTCGGCATACCTTCGCGAGTTGGTGCTGCACCAACTCGCTAGCCGCGATTAAAGGTCAACGGCTTCTCGGGTATACGTCATGCGTCGGCTGAGAATAGCACAATAGCCAGAGCTGTTTTTGCTGCCTACTTCTATCCGTACGTGGTAACAGCTGCAATCAGCTCTAAAATTTCGCTTGGAAGTACTGGATAATTGCCGATGACCCTTAGCAGTCATCTTGTGCTAGTTCTGTTGCTTGTGAATCGGTACCTGGACCTTTGAGAAGAAAGACGGAATTCTTTGAGTTACTTAGTGGACATGATATCAAGTCTTCGAACGATGAAGTAGCTGTCGTCTAAGCAAATCTTTGGTCTTCAAAAAATCCCTTGTTGAACTTTTGTGCATGTCAATGTAATGTAATGTTCGTCTGTTATCAGCAAAGACATAAAGACTATGTGGGTATTATGCAGGAGAGTTTTATATAGCGTGCTGATAGCCTAAGCTGCTTTCGGTACGCATTCGGTAGCCAACTGACTTCATCTCACGCAACCAAAAGAAAGTGGGAAGCATAGCAGAGTCAGGAGAGCAGTTGAGGTAGTGAGTAGCATGGAAGTAGTAGCTCAGGACATCTGAAAAAGATGAGCCATAGTCGGCAGCAGGAGAGTAATTGTCGTTGCGTAAGAATAGTAGAAGCCAGTTCCACAGTCTAGGACCTGCAGAGCCAAAGCTTCTGTTGCCAACGGTCTTTAAGCTGAGGAATGGAACAGCTAATTTATCGTCCGTACATGACCTGAGGGCACGAGGAGGCTGAAACTGGTGCATTAGTTCAGCTAGGTAAGGAGGAGTTAAGCCTAGGCGGTCCTTTTGGGCCAGCATAAGAACTTTATTCTGCATTCGTTGATCAACCGGCAGTCATCCTAGCTCTTTTAGCAAAGGAGACACGTGGTCAAACCAGTGGGACGTGAAAACTAGCCTCGCAGCCATAATCATAGCCAGCTACAGTGGCCTAGTTTTTTGGTAGCCCAGCTAAACGGAAATTACAATAATCAAGCCAAGATAGAACTAGGGAGCTAGTTAACTTTTTTTGCAAGCCACTGTGGAAGACAGCTCCTAATCATACACAGGGATCGGACGTGACAGCAATTCCTTGCTTAACCAAAATTAAGTGAATTTGTGAATAGCATCGTTCTCACTGACCAAGAATTATGAATATACTCTTGCACCGTGAATGAGAGGAGGCACCAATAGCTTCAGAGCAGCATGTAACATCAAGTAGACGTACTATTTTTGAGAGAATGACTCCCCTGGAGGCAGAGCTATGTAAAATTCTGGAGCAAAATTTAGAAATATTAACCGCAAATGAAACGGCAAACCAGCAGTTCGTTGAGAAGAATACTGATACTTCTACTTGGTTTTAATTGGAACATGTTTAATAGGGCTAGCGGAGTAAACTTACAATAATAATGGCGACGATTTCAAGGGCTGTGTGGTGACCAACGTGGCCCATGAGCTCGTCAAAGTTAAAAAATTCCTTAGTGAAATCGGGAAATCCTGTGTGCGGCTTGAAAACCACACTTTATGTTAATGTAGAAGAGCCAGGAAACGCCCTCTAATAACGCGAAGGTGCTAAGTGCTTAAGTCTTGGCGGATGACGTTTGGAACGAAGTTGTCGTTCTTCCTGAGCCGGTTACATCTACCACGAAGCCACAGGCTGCTGGACATTGTTATAGACTGTTACTGTGTGAACTGTTGAGGTTATTGACGCATGACTCTGCACAGGCTGCAATCCTTCACATCGAGCCCATGGCTGATTTTGTCTGCAGTACGAGTGAAGCGACTATTACCAACTCTTGTCACGTGCCCGAAAAGGAGACTCCTTTCTGCGACGATGTACAGAGCAGTGATATGGCCGTGCCTCGAGTGCAATATATCTCCGCCGGTAACTCAACAAAGCTACAAAAACTATGTTGTTGTTAGTCAGGAGAGTTTCCATATCCCATGCAAAGCCTTGCGGCTTTTGGTACGCATTCGGTAACCAACAGATAACTTTCTAACCCAACAAAAAGAGTATGGGAAGAATAGCTGGGTCATTATAGCAATTGAGGTTGTGAGTAGCATAAAAGTAGAAGCTCAGGATGGCTGAAACGGATGTCCCATAGTCATTTTCAGTAAAGTAAAAGGATGTGCGATAGACAAAGGACTGTACAGGACTGGCACCGGCCGTTGTGTACAGCAATTTTCGAGCAAGGCACCTAAAAAAACTGATGGACTGACTCGCTCCCTTAGAGCTGTCTGGCTCTAAGTGCAAAGCTAAAATCGAGGCTGCCCCGATTAAAAACATGGCGCACAGCTGAACTGCATACAGAATTACTTCGGCTTGCATGCAGCCGAAATGTAGATTATGACGGGACCGGCTCCGAGGCGTTGTAAATAAGGAAACCAGAATAATATCTCGACAGCTACAAACCGGCAGCTACTAATAGCCGATATTTTACTGAAAGCAGCTTTCAAGTCTGGCTGTACTCTTGCATCGCTCAGCCGTCTGCTTGCAAAGTAAAAATGTCCCGATTGAGATATCTATAGCGGTCGGAGTATGCAAGTTTATTCACCACAGTTCTGCTGGACAATCTGCTGGACTAGCTCTTTAGTTCTGTCTCGGCTTGATTATTGTAATTCCCTTTTGGTTGGGCTACCAAAGAAAGCTATTATGCCACTACAGCGGACTATGAATATGGCTGCAAGGCTGGTCTTAAAGTCCCAGCGGTTTGAGCACGTGTCTCCTTTGCTGAAAGAGCTAGGATGGTTGCCGGTTGAGCAAAGGATACGGAGCAAAGTTCTTACGCTGACCCACAAGGCCCGCCATGGCTTGGCTCCTTCTTACCTAGCTGAACTGCTACATCAGTTTCAGCCTGTTCACGCGCTCAGGTCCTGTGTGGACAATACATTAGCTGTCCCGTTCCTTCGCTTAAAGACAGTTGGCGACAGAAGCTTTAGCTCTGCAGGTCCTAGACTGTGGAACTCGCTTCCACAATTCTTACGCAACGACATCTACTCTCCAACTGCTGAGTATGGCACATCTTTTTCAGCGGTCCTGAACTGCTACTTCTATGCTACTCACTACCTCAACTGCTCTCCTAACTCTGCTACACTTCCCACTTTCTCTTTGTTGCGTGAGACGAAGTCTGTTGGCTACCGAATGCGTACCGAAAGCCGCTTAGGCTGTAAGTGCGCTATACAAAACTCTCCTGCGTAACACCTACATGGTCTTTATGACTTTGTGGAGTTACAGACGGAGATACATTACATTACATTACATTCCATTGGACCACCACGAGTCTGTACCTACTGGGCCGTCAGGGCACAGTAGGTACAGTGCAGTGGCATGAACTAGTCTATGCCACTGCCTGCCAGACCTCCGTTCTTTGCAGTAATTATGGGGCTGGATTTCATGAGCGAGACTACATTCATTCCCCTACTGCCACACCCTTCGCTTTTGCTGAAGCGAAAACAACTGGCACGATTCCATGCGTATCAGAAGAGTAAAACTGACCACACTTCCTATCAGGGGCCACTGAAACAATCGTTCTACCCTTGGGAAATATTATGAGCACGTCAACGTCCTAAGATGTACGCATTCCGTGTTATTTATATACATATATGTAAGTACACATATATATATATATATATATATATATATATATATATATATATATATATATATATATATAAGCGTGATGAGGCTTCGTTCTACGGCGAATCTGAATTATCTTCCTTGTCTAGCTAGAGAAAGAGACCACAAGCTTCCGTGTGGTGTCTTATGCAAAAGCGCACTCAATGTAGCCTGCATTTTACTGAAAAGATCGGAAACTGACAGAGACCGAACACCCCACCTCTGCTGCCTGCGTATTGAAGTGAGTTCCACAGCCTGGGACTTGGAGAGCGAGAGCTCCCGTCGCCGCTGATCTTTAAGTGTAGGAGAGGAGCGGCTAATTTATTTTCCCCAGAGAGCCTAACGCTCTGATGAGGCTGAAAGTGGTGCGGCAGCAGCTCAGCAAGGTAGGTGAAGGTTGAGATGCTGCATCGAGTGATTCAGCTGCAGCGCAGCGTGCAACAGCGTGCCTGTATGGGGCCGCTTGTAAAGCAGGCGCTACGACTGCGGTCGGTATTGCAAGACAAATGACAAGCTCGAGCAGCGACACTGGATGACGCTCGGAAGATGAACCCGAAATGCGCGAGTGCCAAAGCAAAGGATACTCTGTGAAAAGAAAAGGAAACGCTAGCGATGTAGCAAGCAGCTGATCTGGCTATGCAAAGGAGACTTGATCAATAAGGAGATCGTCTAAGTACTTTTAAAAGCACTACAAAAGTCTTGGTTGGAGTATTGGAAGTAAGGATGACTATACTGCGAATTGCGTTATCTACTTCCTGCATCGCCCAGTCGGGCATTCTGAAAGTGTTGCGAATAGACGAGGTAGAACTAGCTGATGCGTTTTCTTTCTCGTGTAAAGCTAGTTTTGTAAGGTTTGATGATAATAATAATAATAATATAATAATACAGTCGAATCTGTGTGCAAGAATATCGAAAATAGGAGTGCTCTGCTTATAAGAATACTATTTCTGCGTCCCAGATTTTACTGCAAATTGTATTCAGTGGGAGCTTCGCTTAAACGAATTTTGAACATAAGAATACTGTGCGTATAAGAATAGGAGTTGAGTCTGACTACCAATTTGTAATCTGATTAACTGTATACTTACCGCACTACCTGCCGCAGATTTGTTTTAAGGCGTCCCAGAGTAAGCGGCTCCACCCACACCGCTCTCGCTCGCCCGCCAAAAGCGCTGTGGGCGTTACGTCGGCGTAACGCTACGTCGGGTAAAAACACGTCACCAGTCCAGCGCATGCGTCAGCAGTACCTACTTTTAAGAATATGTCTGGCAGAACCCTTGCCCCGCGTCTGGGCTGGAGTCAACGCATTTGCTGCTGGTTGCTTGATAAGTTGTCTGCTCCGCGAAGCGCCATACTGAGCTTGCGAAGACGGTGCTAATTTTAGATCCACCAGCTGCCTATCAACCGGGATTTCGTGGTAGCGGTTTCGTCATTGTTTTGATTCAATCGCATTACCCCGTAGACGCGGCAGAGGTGCGAAGCGCCGCGCCGCCGAATGCACTATCGTGGCCAAACAACTTCCGACCGTACCTTTAGTTGTCAGCAAGTACGCTTTGAATGCACAGGAGGACGAGCAGTATGTCGAGGAGCAGCAGGAGGAGAAGGAGAACGTCAAGGAGGAGGACACGGGAATCGAAAAGGGAGACGAATAGGAGGAGGAGGACGTGACGGAGGGCGAGGGGAGGGTGAGGCGGAGGCGAAAGCGGAGGAATTGGAAGAAGAGGATGATAGCAGAAAAACGAGGAGTGGAGGAGGATATCGCTTGGATTGTTTATGAAGGTTTTGAATTGATCAGTTTTTTGGGCTACTATGTTAAGAGTGCGCTGCCGTGCATGAAAAAGACCTTTTCGTTGTAGTAGTTGCTGCGGTAGTGGCGTACGTTTGATTTTCCGTTATACGTAAATACTATATAGCAGCAGCCACGGCCTGCTGCTTTGAAAAGAAATACGCTTGCAAGTGAGAACAAGCTGCAAGTTTGGAGGCCTTTAAATCGAAAAAGCAACCGGCTATTGCTAAGGAGCTTAACGTGAGTCAGTCGACCATCTCCAAAATAAAGATGGCAGAAAAAGAGATTCACCATGAAGCCTTCATCAACTTGAACTTGAGCGGAAAAAGGAAATGGCGAATTCAAACTGGAGATGTAATGTATGTAATGTATCTCAGTCTGTAACTCCATAAAGCCATAAAGACCATGTAGGTGTTACGCAGGAGAGTTTTGTATAGCGAACTCACAGCCTAAGCGGCTTTCGGTACGCATTTGGTAGCCAACAGACTTCGTCTCACGCAACAAAGAGACAGTGAGAAGCATAGCAGAGTCAGGAGAGCAGTTGAGGTGCAGTGAGCAGCATGGAAATAGAACCTCAGGACCGCTGAAAAGGATGAGCCATAGTCGGCAGTCGGAGAGTACTTGTCGTTGCATGAGAATTGTGGAAGCGAGTTCCACAGTCTAGGACCTGCAGAGCTAAAGCTTCTGTCGCCAACTGTCTTTAAGCGAAGGAACGGGACAGCTAATTTATTGTCCACACAGGACCTGAGGGCGTGAACAGACTGAAACTGATGCAGCAGTTCAGCTAGGTAAGAAGGAGCCAAGCCATGGCGGGCCTTGTGGGTCAGTGTAAGAACTTCGCTCTGTATTCTTTGCTCAACCGGCAACCATCCTAGCTCTTTCAGCAAAGGAGACACGTGCTCAAACCGCTGGGACTTGAAGACTAGCCTTGCAGCCATATTCATAGTCAGCTGTAGTGGCCTAATAGCTTTCTTTGGCAGCCCAGCCAAAAGGGAATTACAATAATCAAGCCGAGACAGAACTAGAGAGCTAGTTAAATTTTTTTTCATGCCACTGTGGGAGACAGCTCCTAATCTTGGATAAGGATCGGATGCGATGGCTAGCTGTAGAGGCAGTCTTCTGATGAGATGTTGCCGATGTGCTGATGGAATGGTTTTATCAAATGCGGCAGCAAACTGCTGTGATCAATGGCCCATTTATGATTGAGAAGAAAGCTAGCAGCTAGTTGTAACGCCCGGCTGTACGCCATTTGTTCCGACAAATGGCTGGCTATACAATAATTATAATATACTTGATAATGCGCCCTCAGAGAACTCAATCCCTCTCTAGGCGCTTACATTGGCGTCTTAAAACTCGGCGTCACATTGCGTTTATGAAGATTGGCGGTAACAGAGCTGCTGCAGATCACACCAGAGCCGAACATTGGATTGCCAACGTCTTGCCCACCTTGATTGAATGGTGCGATGCATCCGATATCTTTGATGCCGACGCAACATAACGCCTAATCTACAAAGTAGTGCCCTCTGGCACATTAGCTGTCGTGGTACTCAGTCAACTGGTGGAAAGACGACCAGAGAAAGAATGACCGTGCTTCTTCTCGGCAATGTTAATGGCATCAACAAGATAGCATGTGTAGTGGGGAAATTTGCGAACCCACGGCGCTTCAGAACTGCTCGTTCGCTTTTACCGTATTTTAGCATTCGTAACGTTTGGACGATCAGTCAAATTCAGTCTAATGTTCTTCTTTTAGTTAAATTTTATCGGGGGCTAGGTAATCGAAAAATCATTATGTTTGCCGATTACTCGGTTTGTCATAAAGTAGAGGAACTGCTCAAGAACATCTGACTAGAGTTTCTTCCGCCGAACGCGTCTTTAATACAGCCGCTGGATCAAGGAATCTCCCGCACCACGAAAGTCCACCACAGAACGCAAGTGAGGCAGGAAATGCTTCAGACGATCGAAGAAGGATGCTCAGTTATTGATTACACAAAGTCAATTGATAGGCTTGTTGCCTTACACGAGCTGAAGCACGCGTGGTTGCTGGTACCACCAACTACAATACGAAACTGTTTCAGAAAAGCTGCCTTTCCAACTGTCGGTCCGGATGATAATGAAGACCACGTTCTGCCAATTCCAGCAGTGGCTGCTGAGCTAGGGAAAAGCAGCCACCCAAGAAGATTTTGAGGCTTTTTTAGACTGCGGTAATGTAGTCGCATGCCATGGTACATTAAGCAATGCTGAAATTTTCAGGCCAATACAGCGTACGGACCAAATTTGGGATGATGACAACGACACAGAAGAGCTTGAGGAGATGCAGTTGCCGGAGGTAAGCAGAGTAGCGCACAACGAAGCATTACATTCGCTGGCAACTGTTCGTCATTACTTTGAGCAAAATCTTTTAGAATACAATTAATACTATGCAAATGCAAATAAGATCGAGAAAATGCGTCTTACAATCGTATCCAGCCGACAATTTAAGACTTTTGTAAATATTAAGAGTATAATTAAGTGCCTTGCTTGTTTCATGTTATTAAATTGACAATAAGGAAATTCTGTGACATTTTAAGTGATATTAGTCTCACTTCGCATATACGAATATTCCGCATATAAGAATACCTATTTTCCGGCCCGAGCGTGCTTCTTCTAAGCGGAGTCAACCGTAATAATAACAGCAATAAAAGAGCACCGCGAGAGACCTAGATTTCCACATAGGCACTTTGCATATGCAGGAAAGTGAGCAAATCACTGTGTTAGTGATAACATTCCCTATGTCAGCACTAGTATATTGTGAGCCCGATAAGAACAGTTCTCATTTACTTGAAAAAATGCCGTAAGGAAAAGGTAGGGTTTTTAGCTTCATTCAAGTCTCAGGTCCGTGAGTGATTTGACATCATTCGAGGAGGTCGTGGCATTGGGAGCGTATGAAATAAAGCAATGTCCAAACAGATTTTAGGTTGGCTCGTAGCGTAGCCGAACGATTGCTATTAGAAGAGCCGATTGTACGAGGCCTTTTGAGGCCTCTAATTTCTGAGAGATCGGCCGGCAGGTAGAGAATTAAGAGGCCTAAAAGTGAGTGACACAACCCTCAAGTCGACACTCTGTTTAATTGAAAGTCAGTATAGGTCAGTGCGTAGTGCTGAAGAAAGCCGAAAAGGAATTTTTAGATAAGCACAATTAGCCACACTTATTTCGTCACTCTGCTGTCACTCGGTTGTGGAAATCATGAGGTGGATAAAGCGTTTGCTAAGCCTTTTGTCAAATAGATCAAAACAGCAGCACAGGCGTCATCGTTAACAGTCGAGGCGTCAGTCCTAAATCACTACTTGCATGTTTTCCTGCCCTTAATTGAGGAGTATACACTGGGTGCTTAGCTTTTAAGCAAATCTTAACTAAGCGAAAGTAACTGTTTCCCGATTGTATATTTTATCTCAGTGACCTGCACACGATTTTAATTGAACGCTGTTTTGCTTTCTTAGTTCCGAACCTATTTAGTAGATCTCTTTCTTGCCTTATTACGGCCTACATATTTGAACTAATTCCTTATCAAGTTATCAAGTTTTGTGCCATATTCATACTCTTCTCACTAAAACCATTCAAGGTAGTGCCTTTAACAAAAATCTCATTCTTCAAAGACCGTTTCTTCAGTTTTCTTCGTTTCTTATATTCCCACTGTCTGAAGCCCACTTCCTACCAACGTCACGAAATCCTCTGACCGGACGGCATTTAAAAAGGCGCTGAACCCCTACGTGTTCCTCACGGCATGTAATCCATTTACATTTATCGCAATGTAGATACATTCAAGTGATGAAAATGTGCATGCTATCGCTGACCAATGTACATGCTTTCTTTTAAATATATTTACAGATCGCTAGAGGAGATTGAGTTTTTTAAAGTCGTTATATTAATTTCTCATCTTAATAAGGATTTAATTCCGTGCCGCATTTGATTGAGGATCTGGGATGACTGGCGAGTGGACATTTGGCGTCTTCATGAATAATAATAATAATAATAATAGTAGGTCGCCGGCGTAATGGCCTAATATAACTAAATCTCTAGCCAGGTGCTTTACAACTCGCCTGTAAAGTGAACTATCCTCGGCTAGAGTTTACGTGCAAGTGCGATTTTGAGTTACACGTGCAAGCAGGTAACATATAACGCGAAAACATGGGCGGCACATGTTCTTTCCTGAGCGGAGTACGCTCATCCGGTTTGGGGGCGTGGACAGGGAAACACTCCTCGTCCGCATGCGCCAGAACGCGGTTATCAATGGCTGCCCGAAGACACAAATACAGGGACTCCACTAGTGTACGTAGCTCTTTTCTCTAATTGTTATGTCAGGAGGGTCTAAGAATACAATGTTTTGTCAGAGCATCATTAGTGCCCATTACCAAGGCTTTGTAATCGCGTCGCTAATAATAGGCCATTCTTGTTTAAGCAATAACACACAGGAACCACTCTAATCTAAAGGCAATGCAAACAGAGCGTCCGAGCTTAAGAGCAAATCGACAAACCGTAGCTGCAGCTGCCAAGCAATCGTTCGCTGATGATTTGTATCAGGTAGGCGCTCGCCAGCCATGTTCAGGAGCAGGCCTTCCCTGGCCGAGGTAAACTTGCATCTCTACACTAGTCTCTCTCTCACTCACTCACTCTCTCTCTCTCTCTCTCTCTCTCTCTCTCTCTCTCACTCACTCTCTCTCTCTCTCTCTCTCTCTCTCTCTCTCTCTCTCTCTCTCTCTCTCTCTCTTTCTCTCTCTTTCTCTCTCTCTCACTCTCTATCCGAGAGTGAGCAAACGTCAGTTATAGTAGCTTTGTGCCGTTGTAGAGGCTGTACCGTGCCGTGTTGGCAGGAGACATTGAGGCCATTGACAGGCTACTAGGAGAGCCCGAAGCTGATATCAACGTCACGTGGGTAGGTGTGGATAGGGATCTCGTGCAGTTCTAGATGGCCGATTAACCTCACTTTGTTCACCAGCCTCGCGTAGGTGTGGATAGGGATCGAGTGCAATTCTAGATGGCCGGTTAACCTCACTTTGTCCACCAGCCTCACGTAGAATCTCTGGGCCGAGGGTAGCGCCTTGCAATAGCTTGGTACTGCACTTCAAAGCATTCAAACGAGAGTATCTTGACTTCGGTAACTCACTGCCTGCTGGTCTAGCGGCCTGTGCAATCAGATATTTACAGCCGGTGCAAAACTCTGCAGCTAGGCTTGTCTGTCGTGCGCATCCCAGTTGATACGTCACACCACTTCTCGCCGACCTGCACTGGCTCCCAGTCAAGCAAAGCATCGACTTCAAGACCGTGTCGCTCAATTTTAGGTCCCATAATTTTTTGGCTCCAGCCAACCTATCAGATCTCCTGCCCACCAGGCTAAGCATGGTACCACTCGCTTTCTGAATCTAATTGTTTCCCTGTACTTCGTACAAACCTCAAATCCTTTGGGAACGTGCCTTTAGTTCGTAGGCTCCCAAAGCCTGGAACTCACTCCCGACTTGTGTCAAGACATCCACTGATTTGACTATGTTTAAAAAGAACTTATCAGCACACCTATAAATCTTTTCCTAGGCGCTTTACATTAGCTGCAAAGAGAAACGCTATTAAATGATGAGTAATATCACGCTTGATTAACAACATGAACCATGTTATTCATGTTGTTTATCAAGCGTGATATTACTCACCATTCAATAGCGTTTCTCTTTGCAGCAAATGTAAAGCGCCTAGAAAGAGATTGAGTTCTCTGAGGGCGCTTTATTAAGTGCATTATTATTATTATTTTAGTTATGACAATAATAGTAATAAAAATGTTACGTTTGATTACCACCCTCAGATAACCTAACCTTATTCAAATTGCATCCAATCTATCATTTGAAAACAGTTTGACTTTTGAAGACGTTATTGAGAATTCCGCTTCCGAGGCTGTTTACGTTGGCGAAATGCCCCGCTAACGATCTGTATAATCTAACTAGCTCCGCTGTTGCTGGTTGTATCTTTGTTTCGGTAGTGCCGCTATTAACTGCAGACTGGCTATTCGGACCAGTTTTATATATCTGGAATATCCACATTTACTGCAACCTGGTGGACGCTCTCCTTCTGTCATCTCATCGGCGGACGACAGACGACTAGCTCGTCTACCGTCGAGCCACTCTGTAGAAGCAAGGCGCTCACTTGGTACGAGTCTCTGATGGGTAACTCAGCCGTCCAAGAGAGTAAGGCAGACACGGTAGTTCCGCTGGGTCCTCCTTAGCGAGAAAACGACCATAGCATAAAAATAATACGTTTGATATAGCGCCCACATCAGAGAACTCATTCTCTTTTTAAGCAGGATAAATTTGCTACAAAGTAAGTACGATCGAATGGTTAGCGGTAGCATGCTCAATAAACAACAAGAGTAACATACTTGGTTAGGTGTGGCACGCACAGGGCCAGCATGCAAGTAATTCAGCTTCCCAATAATGATAGTAATAACAATGCATTGGTATAGCGCCCTCAGAGAACTTGGTCTCTTTTTAGGCACTTTACGTATGCTGTAGCTTAAGCATGATCGAATCGTTCTTCCAATAACATGCTGCCGCGGTGCGAACCGATACCAGCTTGTTAGCTGCAAGAGTGCGGCTCTAGTAAAGGCAGCTCTGCTTTTCACGTGCCATACGATGTTGTACTGCTGGATCTGCCCTCTCAAACATCGGTAGGACTCTTGTATACTTTTTGCAGAATTATCTTTTCTTGGTACCGTTGCTAGTTTCTCAAATTTTGCGTGGCTGGTCTGGAGCTAGTTTTGGTACCACATAGCTTTGATGTAAGAAATTCTATGGAACTCAGCAACCATTTTAATAACGAAATCCACCAAGTGACCTTTCACAGTATGACCACTTTAGTTCTACAGTCACTTGCGCCAGCTTAGGTAAGGATGCCACAGCCAAGCAGGTTTGTGCATTTGTGGCATCGCATTTCTATTTCAGCAGCTCATTGCTTGTGGGCCTTCTTGCTTGCAAAACGAGCCACCAAGCTGGTGCGTAAGTTAGCCAGTAGGGAAGTTTGTCAAGTACTAGGTACCCCGGGGATCTGTGCTTGGATTTAATCTTTTGACCAATTATGCTCTCGCTCTTGGCGATGTAATCGCAAAAAAGTATTAATGTTTTCATTTGCGTACCGATGACACCCAGCTCTACTTTTGCTTTGATCCCTCTCAGCCCTTCACTTCAGAACTCACCTTCAGATTCTCTCAGCTTCCTTGCTACAAATATTGCTGACTTGAATGTACTTGAATGCCAGTAAAACTACTGAAATAGAACAGTGATGAACTTACGAATTATGAGCCGACATATTGTGTATCATAATTTGGAAAGTCTCCCCTTTAAACGGGCCTTTCTAGCATATCTTGTGTAGCACCGTCATTAAATTGAAGCACCTTTTTTTTTCAAAAGTGATCCATCACTTGACGACCACATAAGCTTAACCATCATGTCTTCCTAGGTTTAGGTACGTTGAGTTGAAAAAATTGGGCCGGCTTTTACATGCTTACAGCATCCAAGTTGGTTAGTGTATTTGTGATATGCCGTCTTGGCTTCTGTGACAAAATACTGGCTGGCTCGGCTGGCTCGGCTCAATCAGGCTTTCGAAGTTGGAGCCAAGCTAGTAGACCAGGCGTGTCAATAGGGAACGTCCCAATTGCCAAAGTATTTCTCGTATTATCATCATTCACTGGGTTCCCATAAAGAAAGTCATTGACCTCAAATTTTTGTCACTCACTGCGGATCCAAACTTCTTCCCAATAAGGCTGGGCATTGTACGCTTGCACTTCTGACAGAAGTCGTTTCCATAGGCTTCTAACCAACCTCAAATCCTCTGGAGACCACGCTTCCGTTCGTCAGCTACCAAAGCCTGGAATTCACTCGTGACTGTCGTCATGACGTCCATGACTTGAGGACATTTAAAAGTAGCTAAAGAGCCGACTCCTTTTCCGTCCTTGTGAATCATTCTTCTTGCACTTATGAATGCTAAAATTGTGACTTCCGGAGAGAGGTTTAGTTGTATAAGGCTCTATAAAAAATATTCTGCTAGTATTATTCTTAAATAATTTGTCTCATTTGCTTATGAAACTGTGTGGACTCGTGATCGATTAGGGAATATCCTCAAAATGCACTCTGCTATACCTTATTCCCTTTGACGGTTAGAATAGCTGTTATAATGTTAGTTCCAACCTTCACTTTAGATGCGAAGTATCAAGAACTCTCAGCACAAACTTATTTTACTTGCTCAGCACTCTTTGCACACTTCCTCTTATGGGTTAGTTCGTCACCTTTCCTCGATAGACCATCGAATGATGCTCAACACATTTACAGATGAATGAGTCATTGATTCCTTTTTCAGTACTAATTTGGAACGAGTATATTTGTCTGTGGAAGCGCTCTTTTAAGTAAGATGAGTAACGTCAATAATTTGCGTTTATGAGCAGCTCGCCTGATATCAATGCAAAGAAGGTCGTATTGTTGCTTTGCTTTCAAGAGTTGAGGGGTCGCATCCTATTCACTAAAGCCATCAGCAGCTGCTATTAATGCCTCTTACTAACTCCTCCTTGTCTAGTAAGCAGATTCGTTAATTATTCTGAGCAGAGCAACAATGGTTAAAGCTTATGATTGTCAAGAAAAACAAATGAGATTTCTGGATTACTGTCAGCATATGTATGAGCGAACTCTGGGAACCAGACCAGTGTTATTTGGACCTGAATTACAGCTGAGCTAGAACTGCAAGCTGTTCATGTAGTGCGAGTATTTAGGCTGCTCTTTCCACAATCTTAGGCTTCCTTGTGCGTAGCTCTGTATAAGCTAATCAAATCCAAGACTTCGGTTTGGAAGCTCGCAAGTCGGTCTCTAGCTGCTTTTGGCATTGACTAGTTTAACATGTAAAGCGCCTGAATAGAGATTAATTTCTCTTATGGCGCTATACAAATGAATTACATTTATTTGACATGCAATATAAAGCGAAAGCTGAATATGGCCTACTGTTTTCTCACAGCCGTTTCGACTAACTAAAGAGGTGTGATCACTATTTATTGCTGGCGGGTTCTGCCTTAAAATGCATATCTGCATGCATTGGAGCTTAAGCAACGACGTCTACTCTCCAACTGCCGACTATGGCACATCTTTTTCAGCGGTCCTGAACTGCTACTTCTATGCTACTCACTGCCTCAACTGCTCTCCTGACTCTGCTATGCTTCCCACTTTCTCTCTGTTGCGTGAGACGAAGTCTGTTGGCTACCGAATGCGTACCGAAAGCCGCTTAGGCTGTGAGTTCGCTATACAAAACTCTCCTGCGTAACACCCACATGGTCTTTATGACTTTGTGGAGTTACTGACGGAGATACATTACAATACAATACATTACATTGGAGCTGCTCCAACTGCTGTCTGGTGCCTCAAAGAATTGCGAACAACAGTGATGATAGGACATCTTTACAAAGCCATCGGAGAATTAATTCGCTTTCAATGCACTTTGGATGTCGGCTGGAAATGAAGCATGCCAACGGGTTAGTGCTAACTGTTACAGTATCTGCTTTGAAGAATACGCAAATAAAGATTCACGTAGACCTACACATGCTAGTAGGAAAAGGTGCGTGTTAAGCTTCTTTTTAAATGCTGTCTAGCTAGGAAATCTCGCGGTTTTAGACAAAAGTTAGATCCAGGCATTGGGAGCATTCAAGCTAAAGGCCGTTTTTCAGGGGATCTTATTAGCTAGAGGCACAGCGAGACGACTTGAGGGAAAAGAGCGAGATCTACGATGAAAAGCGTGATGAGCAAGTATTTCGGGGAGGTGTTCCGTGAAGAAGAATTAACAAAACTCAAATTGTGCAACATAACCTCGGCATCAGTCGGTTGCGTCATAGAGAGCTACTGCCAGCCAAAGAGAATTGGTGCGTTGTGGCGGTTACAAATTTAAGGACAGAAATTCTAGGCTGCTGATTTGTGTACAATCTAAAAGCGTCTTATTGCACTGTCAGGAAAACTTGAGAGCATTATGTGTTGGAGAAGTTTAGAAGAGATGTCAAAAATGCGTTAATTAGATTGGCAGTTTATGCCGATTCATGGAGGTCCAAATCTTAGCAACCGTTAGGAGCTCGAATTGAGCAGGCATGACTGTCGAGCTGCTGTTATACTCTCTCAAAAGGTGACTTTGAAGTCAGATAACAATTCTTCGTGCAACTGCTACGGGAGACATGCTGGCCGAGCTATTTTTTAGAACATAATTGCTATAGTTTCTAAGTTATACTACATTTTCCCATGGCAAATAAGTTTGGGTTTCTCATTCATTTTGAGAACGTTTGCCTGTATGCGCATGGGATTCTCCGCAATACACTCTGCACGGTAGCTGAGAGATTTGGACTAGCTAGTGTATAGAGAAGCATTCAAGGATACGTTCAGCTGTGCTTCTTCAGAAAAATAAGAAAGCCTAAACTTGTACAAGGTAATACAAGTCGCCAGGTGAAGAGTATTGGTTGTGATGGAAGCAGAAGGAGTATTAGTTCTTAAGGCTACCCTATACTTTAAAGGCTCCCAGGATGGCAGTTTCCCGTCGAAATGAATTATACGAAATGCGTACATACATGCGCCACCATGTGACGCAATTCGTCTCCTTCATAAATTCCACGAAGCCACAAGTACCTAGTGATAGTAGAGTTTTTCTGGCCCAATCAAGCATAAACGGCTTTGAGTGCGGCTACCGGATGTGCATGAAGTTACATGCACTTACATTCACGCATTCTAAAACGCTTAAGCTCACTACCTACACACATGAAATGAACTCCTGACTAGAAGGTATTTAAAAGAGCTGAAAATTCACCCGTTCAGCACAGAGCTTGCTGAGTCCTCGTTAATTGCCAATGTGTGTAATGCGTGCTAAAGCTGTGCAAACTATCACGAAACCAATAACAGGCTTGCTTTACAGAATGCGATGCAGTTCTGATACGGTGCCTTAGAGCTATTATAATATCAATAGTGATTTACATATGTGTATATAAGCGAATTCATAAAATATGGCTAGCAGGGATTATCAAGGTTTTCAAACTACTTAAATTTCTTAACTTATAGGCAACCTAATAAGTACTCACAGTGAAATCACAGTGAAATTATCATCAAGTAGATGGACATGAACACTGGATAAGTCTCAGTACGACCTATTGAATTTTTTCCGGTAGGTTTCGGTTTATCCATTCGCACACGATCCACTAGCTTGACATTGGGTGATTAAATTTGACAATTCGACTCTGTCTTTCCAGTTTCTGGCCATTCCAGCGTGCGCAGGATGCAGCGCGCTAACGACTGGAGTTGCTTGAACATTTATACTCTTTGCAGTACGGCAACAACCTCTTGTTTGAAGCAATCCTTCACAATCAAGCCGAGGCAGCTGAGTATCTCATAAGAAATGGGATAGACTACAGCTTTCGAGCTCTGGTTTACACGCGGGTAAGTGCTTCTCGCGTGGTGCAGCAAGTGTCGAGTTTTCCTGTTTGCTGGACCTGATTAGTTTCAAATAATTCCACGTTAAAACAAGATGCACATTGCCCTCCAAAAGTTTCTTCACACGAGCTGCATCGATCTGAGTTGGTTTGTTGCTAATGCCAGTATTGGAGTAAGTCAATAAGCTACCCTAATTATTAAATTGTAAACATCTGTCCGTATAATTGTGCACTGAGTTGAGTTTGCGTCGCTTTACTTAGTAAATAACTGCATTCGTCGGCGACCGAGCCAGCGGTACCGAAATTAACTGTTACGGGATGTGGTCACGTGACTATCCACTCCACTCTCGTATGCCGTCCAGCAGAACCTATTTTTGGCCTGTTTCGTGCACACCATTCTCAGAGTACAGGAGCAGTTTTGATGTCGCTGAAGGGAGATGGTCATTAAAGCCTGGAAGCCGCGAGGCGGCTGAAGATCCCTGAGCGTACTGCTTGGAACATTATTAGGAAACATCTGGACTGTTGTAGCGCAGAGGCGCTGCCGTAATCGGGTCGCCCCTTTGAGTAACTTCTTCGATTCTGTGCAATGCTGGGATCAGCAAGCAAAATCCAGCCTTGCTTATTTTGCGCTGTACAGTCAAAATTGGCTTGCCATTGGCCACCAGTGCATTCAGCCCTTGTTCCCTAAGCCTAAATAGTAAGGTAATAGTAAAAGAGTGGTTTTGTGGCTTGCGACGAGTGTGCTTCCTTTGCAGCAAATGTAAAGCGTCTAGAAAGAGATTGAGTTCTTTGAGGGCGCTTTATCAAATGCATTATTTTTGTTATTATTATTACGACTATTCCGGTTGCTTGGCAGATACTCCGACACTGCATTTTAGCAGTGGAAAACGTGTCCTTCAGAGCCGTGCTTTTGAGTGGCCCGTCCTCCTGGGACAAAGTTGTCCTGCTCGCCTACATTTCAATATTTAGTATTTAAAAATAAATTGCTCATAAGTTTTACCTTCACAAGGTTATGAGCGTTCATAAAAATATGATAACTTCCCCTTAATAACTTGTTGTTAGCATAAAAAGCCTTGATGTACATGCAAATGCTTGTGATCGGCTCCTAGAGTGATGCTGGAGGCAAGGTTTGGCTATAACGAATAGTAATAATGAAGATGCAAGTAATAATAGGTCGTTTCGGTTGCACCCTGTGAGAAATTAATATGTGTTTGGTGCTTTACAACTCGCGGCAAGATAATCAATACCCGTGACCTAGTGACATGCATTATATCAAGTATGTAAAGTAAACTAGTACCTTCCTTAGGCAACATGCAAATACAAACAATGAGATGCGAGTAGCCACCTTAAGTTAATTTACTGGGTAGTAGCATTCAATGAATAATGAACAGGTACGCATAAAAAGTACATTAGAAAAAACTTTTAGTTTTTTTCGTGAGATAGAAAAGCTTACCTGAGCAGATGTGTCCTTAGCTGAGACTTAAAGGATGCAGGGTCATTCCAGGTGGTAATCCTTAATCGCCGAAAGCAATTTACACGCTTTCTATGCATACAATTATGAGCCTCGATCACCAACAGTTTCAATTTAGTCTGAGAAAAGACGGGATGAATAGACGATGTGAAGCGTGTTGTACCAAAGTAAGGAGCTGGAGGAGCCAGGGGTCGGAGTTATTAACAGTTGTTAGTAATAGAGTTATGTAAGCGAGTAAAGCATTCAATTATTCTGCCTTTAAAGCATTAGGAAAGTGTCTATAAAGAGAATAACTTCTCCGAGGGCGAAAAATAAATGTATTTGTATTATTAGATTCGACATAAAAGCCAAAGAGACAATCTTAAAATAATTCTATTTTTGATAGTGAGCCGGTGAAGCTCACATCAAAGAGGCATGATTTTGCAGCTATGCCTTTGACGACAGACCTGATGAGCTGCTGAGTTTTCACAAGTTGCAGGAGATTAAGGGTAAAGGCCAGTAGTAGTAAATAAACTAAACTTTATTTATCTAGACGCGAAGTCACTGAAACATGAACTAGTTAGGCTGTCGCACTCTTTCCGAAGAGGGGCATGATTTCGGTGACGATATTTGCAGAAAGTAATCCAAATTGACAGTCGTTTAAATATGCTAAGTAATTTAAATATGCAGAGAGATCTAAGGCCATCTACGGTGGAAAAAACACGTGCAAACGAGTTTCATCCGGAGCTGGACATGAGATGGCAATCTCCATGCTTCAGGTGCTACTGACCCTACAGCATTAAACACAGAGCTACAAAGCCTCAGATTCTTCTGCGCTTGAGCCGAGTCCCGGTTTACTTCGTTAACAAAAGATTGCATAATTATGACCAAACATTTTGGAGCCAAGCTCAACCATTGCGCCTGCTAATGACTAGTCGTTTTTTAATTGTACGCCCTGATTACCGGCAGGCTTAGCGGAGGCTGAGCCAAGATATTTTTAAGCTTCGGGGCAACACCAGCGATATTTTCACATATGGTAAAGACACATTAATAATACAAATTATAGCACAAATCACATTATTTAATGGAAACAACAAACTCGGCAGCTGGACATTGAGTGTAATTATAACACAATTTTGTCGTCGGTAATGATCAAGGGGAGCACAGAAAGAGACTGTGGCCCAGTTCCCTGCCCAGCTGTAAGAGCAGAAGGCAGTATGCTCCCACCGCTGCTCTATAGCTCTGCCCCTGACACATAAGTTGGATAATTAGACCCTCTTCTCTCTCTTCTCTCTCTTCTCTCTCTTCTCTCTCTCTCTTCTCTCTCGAGCCGTGATGGCACACTAGGTAAGGCGGTTGCTTTCACGACCTCGGTCCCGAGGTCGTGGGTTCGATTCCTGCGGTGGGCGATTCTTTATCGCCACTGCAAGCGGTGGTGATAGCAGCCGTAAAGGCTCTTCTGTCGCTATACAAAAAGAGGCTGTTTAATCAGCTAGGGATTTTTTCTCTCTCTTCTCTCTCTGTCTCTCTCTTTCTATCTCCCGCTCGTTCGCTCTCTCTGTCTCCCTCTCTTTATCTGCACCGTCTGCAAGCTTGCTCTTCTGACTGTTCTTTCGTTCTTCAATTCTGCTTCTTGAGGCCTCTTTTGCTTTGTGCGTCGTCCAACGCCTGTGCCAAGGCTAGGCCGCCGTTAGGTTTATTAGACGCTGCAGGCTGAGTCTAGCCCAAGACCCGCCTGAACCATGGCCGAGGGGCGATCGCAAGCTCCTCTGTCTTAGCTGTCGCGGTCGAAAGAGCCAGTCGCAACCGATGCACGGCCGCAGCACGCCTGCAAGCAGTTCGTCGGTGCGGGCGTCTTTCCGGTCGGCCTT
Source organism: Cristatella mucedo (assembly GCA_009760855.2). Taxonomy (NCBI): domain Eukaryota; kingdom Metazoa; phylum Bryozoa; class Phylactolaemata; family Cristatellidae; genus Cristatella; species Cristatella mucedo. Next base: position 1,971,096 of record WPIO01000043.1, read on the forward strand.
CGTTCAGCTCGGCCGCTTCGCCATCTGCCGCACAGGATGAGCGCCATCAGCGACTGAGACGGGCCGAATCCCGCGGCGATGGTAGCGGCTTAGGCCGATCGGAGCGATCTCCAAAGCCGGCTGCTGGCTCGGCTCAAGCCGTTGGCTCACCGGCGCTGCCGCCGCTGCTGCTGGCGACGACGCCGCCGCCGCCGCTGCCTTCGCCTGCGCCGCCGGAGGCGCCGGTACGAACGAACGCGACGCCGGTCTCCTGTCGCACGCTGGCCGCAAAGCGGGGTATGCGAAACGTCGTGCTGGCCATCGACCAGAGGGTTGAGTACGACTCACTCAGCCGCACTAGCGCCGTCGCACTCGCCGACGCGTCGCGCCGGGCGGGATCGCGAGCGGCCAGCAAGCGACGCACCGTCGCGACAGGGGGTCGCGCCGACGGCGAATACCGCACCGGCGTGGGGGCCGACGGCGACGACGATGACGCCGGCGGCGGCGGCGGTGGCGACGGGCCGCCCTTCGAGCAGGCAGCCTATGACCGCCGAAGGTCGTCGGGCAGCCCCGGATTGTCATCGGCTGCAAAGGCTCCCTCTCAAGTACCGTCGCGGGCCAGCGAATTGGGTCTAGCCGCCGCCGTCGCCGCGGTGGCCTTCCTGCCAGCTGCGACCGCTCCGCTGCAGCGTGACGTCCGCGGCGGCGGTGGCAGGTCCACATTCTTTCCAGAACTGCACTTCCGGCTTCTCAGCAGGCGGTGCTCGCCGCCGACAGCCCAGTGGAGCGCTGCCGCCCTCTATCGCTCAGCGCCGCCGCCGCAGCCGGAAGCGACTGGCGGCCGCGCTCCCCTAGCGGCGGCGCTTGACCGCTCACGCCGAGCCCTGGACGACCTGCTGCGTCAGCTGGCGCCGGCCACGAGCGCTGACCGGAAGCTGCGATGGAGGCGGCCGCGGCCGCCACTGCTGGCCGGCCGCCGCGCCGAGGCTGCTGCGTACTACCACGTGACCTCACAAGCCCTACTAGTTAAAAAGGCTCGCCCGATAGTGCGTCCTGGGTAGAGCTGACCGGCAGTGGACGGCATTGAGCATTTCTCGCTCCTAGAGCGAATCGACGATTGGCGAGTTAAAACGACCGCCGAGCAATTGGCCAACACGCCGCTGCCGGCTTCAGATTCAATTAAGAACAGCGTACTCACATGGATATATGAATGCGTACATGCGCACATGAAAACATGTAATGTGTTGAGAGTTTGCTGCATAAGTAAGTAATAACACCGTTTGGCCATTGAAACTTTATCCGTTAAATCTTGGGATGGTATGCTTTTCTCTACTGTCTTGCGCTCGCTCCTTTGAATGATTCAGCGTTGGGCTAGCCCAGCGACGACGTTGTTGTTAGGGGCCATTGACGATGGGAAGCTGATTTATAACCTCGAACCAGCCACGCAGTCTTGATGTGCACCACGATTCATGCGGCCGATGACCAGAATCAGGTAGACTCTCAGACCAGGTAGCTCAAAGCGTAGAAAGGCTCTAGACGAGCTCGCTCAGCGAAACGCCGCGTTTTCCACATGCGGAGCCAACGAGATGCCGCTGTATTTACTCAGTACTTCTGCAGCGTTAGAGATAAAGAAGGCACTGGCTGAAACGCCGTTACGAGAATGTTGGCTATGACACCGATCTAGCCAGGCTCGAAGACAACCTCGGTATCTTTAGCCGGAACTCGGTGCATACCAAGACTTCTTATTTTGCTCTCGCCAGTCGGATCCTACAACAAGTGCGAAGCCACGCCTTGGCCAGTCTAGGCTGGCTGGGCGTAGGCTGCAAATTTACCAAGGCTCCTAAATTAGACGTTGCCAGGCCGGTAGGCCTGTAGGACCCCGAGCCCCGGTCCGGGCCTACCGGTCGATTTGGAGCTAGTGCTGGCTACGCACCTGCCCTGCACAAATTTACAGGCTGGGAAATCATCTCCTTGATAAGGCTGAGCAGTCTGACTAGAACCCGGGGGCGGGGCCCGATGTCTTCTCCGTAGCTGATTAGTTGTGCATTTTTTTTTAAACTGCCACCGATTCGCATACTCTCGCCTCCGTAACACCGGCTCCACCTCCTGCAGGTCTTATGGAAATTTTAAATCGAGTAAAGGCCAGTAAGTAATTCTGTACAGTTTCCTTTGACGAAGGGGTTTCTCTAACTGGGCGATTGAAGAAAGGTTATTGGCTGCAGACTCAATAAAACCTTCCTTCGGTCTTCTGAAATGAACAAACTTAGTCAAACCGACAAACAATCCATGTTTTTCATGACTCACTGTATACAGAAATTAATCAGCCAAAACAAACTGTTACTTCAACAATCGATCGAGATCATGGCTGTCAGAATTTAAAATATAGTTTGTGGATTATTAAAAATACGTCTAGTTTGGCTCCGGTGCAGTATGGGGCTAAAGTAATCCACAGTGCCCCTGGTGTGCCTCTGGGATTACTGGAAGCACCATTACCTGCCACATAGAATCTGCTTGGTACGTAGTACCTGGTACGTGCATTGCGGCAAACTTGCAGGCATTCTACCTAGGATATTAGGCAAAACTGCACAAGAATCAAACTCCTATTCATTGGAGACGCTGAGCGGGTGGCAGGACGTGAGACCTATGCTCTTCTAAGTGGTGATTATGTAGTAAAACCACAACTGTGTCCTCGGAATTAGGATGTCCGTCAAGCGTCGATTTCGTAGATATTGAATTCTTTCAAAATGCCAAAATGGCCAAAATACTGACCCTTGGTATGTCGTCTATATATTTTGCTTGCTGTCAAACGATATCGCTGAGTCGGTGTGACTCTCGCCCCCTGCTTTGAAGAGCCATTTAGTTTGAACAGCCATTGCCTTAGGTTTAAGTGCCCATTAAGCCCGAATGTCTTTACTATGAAAGTATAACCTGATTTGAAGATGTTTAAAAAATTAGATAGTCGTATAGCCATTAGACCACTAGCTTCGTCAGCACGAATCGCTTTTACTGTGTTTATTTGTGTTGTACTTGATCATGTTATTCTCACTGTAGTTGACATGCTAACTTTCTAGCCATATGTGGAAGAAGGTTGAGAAAAATTCACTTCCGGTAACGTGCAACAAGGATGAGGATTTACGTCATTATTAATACTAACTTACGTTGTTATTAAGTGGTCATTAGTACTAATACAATATATTCGCGTTGTTGATTTCATCGTCAATTGGTTTAACTGAAGGTGATGACACTGTTCGTCCTTATTTTCCAAGGGCCACAATTTCTCTGACTTACGAAGTATAACGAGACTGGTCGTTGAGAGTTTGTCGCCTTCAGAAGGGAATGGTCCGGTATTTTCTCCTTTGCTCGCCCAACCGAACATCCCTTGCGTCCTACCAAACTATTCAGAATATAATTGTATTGATGGGTTGCCCAACACAAGGGTTCAGGCCTTAGTTTAATGGTCGTTAACATTTTTATTCCCTTGCAAAACCAAAATTAAAGTGTTCTGTCCAACTGCCCTCGAACGCTTTCATTGCAGTTGAGTGAAGAGCTTTTATGAAGAACTATTACGGCTGCTGCGGTCGGCAAGTCAGAGACCCTAACCACCGATCGAATTAGGTACATAGAGGCGGCAAGGGAGATACATTGCCCTAGCGTGTGCAAACTGTGAGCTGTTTCCGTCTTCTGGGAGTCTAGTGTAATGTAATGTATCTCCTCTGTAACTCCACAAAGCATAAAAACTATGTGGGTTTTTACGCATGAGAGTTTTGCATAGCGCACTTACAGCCTAAGCGGCTTTCGGTACGCATTCGGTAGCCAACAGACTTCGTCTCACGCAACAAAGAGACAGTGGGAAGAATAGCAGAGTCAGGAGAGCAGTTGAGGTGCAGTGAGAAGCATAGAAATAGAACCTCAGGACCGCTGAAAAGGATGAGCCATAGTCGGCAGTCGGAGAGTACTTTCGTTGCGTGAAAATTGTGGAAGCGAGTTCCACAGTCTAGGACCTGCAGAGCTAAAGCTTCTGTCGCCAATGGTCTAAGCAGAGGAATAGAACAGCTAACTTTTTTCCATACGGTATCTGGGGGCACGAGGAGGCTGAAACAGGTGCAGCAGTTCAGCTAGGTACGGAGGGCCAAGCCGTGGCGGGCCTTGTGACTCAGCGTAAAGCCTTTACTCTGTATCTGCGATCAACCGGCAGCCAGCCTAGCTCTTTTAGCACAGAAGGCACGTAGTCAAACCTCTGGGACTTAAGAACAAGCTTTGCAGCCATATCCACAGCCAGCTGCAGTGGCCTAGCTGCTTTCTTTGGTAGCCCAGCCAAATGGGATTTACAATAATCAAGCCGAGACAGAACTAAGGAGCTATTTAAATTTTTTGCAAGCCTCCGTGGAAGACAACCCCTTATCTTAGATAGGGATCCGACTTGTTGGCGAGCTGTAGAAGCAGTCTTCTGAATGAAGACTTTGAAATTTTGGCAGCTGTCGAATATGACACTTAAATTTTGAGCACATGGTGATGGTCGCACAACAGCATCTCGTGTTAGAAGAGCAAAGCCTTCTAGTCCAGCCATACGCTTTGGGTGTCCTACGAGCAGCAGTTAATTGTTATCGTTATTTAGTTTTAAGAGATTTTCCGACATCCAGGATTGAACCTCGGCAAGGCAAGCATTCAGTTTATCAGTTGCTGCAGCAGATTCCGAAGGTTTGAATGACAAATACAGCTGAGTATCGTCAGCATAAAAGTGGTATCCAAATCTATGGGCCTTAATCACTTTACCCAGAGGTTGAGTATACATGGAGAACAGCAAGGGACCGAGGACGGACGCTTGAGGGACTCCACAGGTGACTTGTCACGTGTGTGAGACTTGTCCCCCACACGACGCGGATTGAACACGATCACACAGGTGCGATTTATCCCACGCCAGTGCCTAGTCTGCCAGACTGATCGTTGTTCTCAATCTTTAAAATAAGATATCGTGATCAATGGTGTCGAAGGCAGCAGACAGATCTAGCAGAGCCAGGGCAGTGACATTCCCGTCGTCGTTGCCGCATAGAATCTCATTGTTAACACGGAGGAGAGCAGCTTCGGTGGAGTGCTGCCTCTTGAACCCGATTGAAATGTTTCTGACATTTTATTCTTTTCAATATTCGCAACCAGCAATAGTACTGCATATAATAACTATATATATAATAACATATAATGTACAATATATAATATAATATAATATATGTTATATATAATAAATTATATATTATATTTATATAATATATATATATATATATATATTATGTGTAACATATAATATATATATAATAGCATATAATAACTTTAAATGATTGCTCAACTGCGTACGCTTTTCAGTTGTGATAACCGTCCGTTGCGCATGCTCTTCACGATCAAGATATTGGGTTCGAATTATACCAGGGGGCAATCATTTATTGCTAACTGCAAGTGGTTGCGAAAGCCGTTAAGGCTCTGCCGCCGCTATAAAAATAAGAGTGCGAACTCAACTAATAACAGTAATCAGCTAAAATAGTGTCAGCCACGTGGACAAGCGTACTATTACTAGTTATGGGCAAACCGTATGTTATTCGGAAATAGGTAAAATCAAGGCTCAAAATCGGCTCTGCCAGCGTTCCTCCTGTTACATCGGCACGGAATGGAATCGTGTCCTGTTTCAAAGTGACCTTTCGTTGACCGACTACATCAACTTCTCAACAAGTCTGCCTACTTTTAGCTACAGATCACTGATAAAATTCGGGCTTACTTAGATAGGGATGATGCATCTAAATTGGTCAATGCTTTTGTGACAACCCGTCTCGACTTCTGTAACTCACAGCTCTCTGGTCTACCGGCCGGTACACCCAGTCACTTACAGTTAGAGCAATACTCTGCAGCTAGGCTTGCCTGTCATGAGCGTTGCAGTTGCCACACCACTTCTTGCTGACTGCACTGGCTCCGACCTTAAGTAGGACGTCGAATTCAAGGTTCTTCCACTCACATTTTGGTTCCTTCATTTTTGGCTCGTTTACGTATCAGATCTGCTTCCCACTTGGTAAGCTTAATACCTTCCGCTTACCCGAGTCAAATCTTGCACATTCATCGTACGAACCTTAAAATAATTTCTAGAGCGTGTCTTTAGCTCATACGCTTCCAAAGCCTGAAATTCACACCCGACTGATGTCTCTATCTCCTGACTTGACTACATTTATAAAGAAGCTGAAACGCATCTATTCATCACAGCATTTGGTGGGTCCACGTGATCGTGTGGAGGTCAGGTCTCAGACACGAGAAGGGTCACCTTTGGAGTCCCTCTAGGGTCTGTACTTGGTCCCTTGCTGTTCTCCATTTATACGCAACCTCTGGGAAAAGTGATTAAGGCTCATGGAGTAGGATATCACTTCTATGCTGACGATACTCAGTTGTATGTGTCATTCAAACCTTCGGAATCTGCTGCAGCAACTGATAAACTGAATGCTTGCCTTGCCGAGGTTCAATCCTGGATGTCGGAAAATCTCTTAAAACTAAATAACGATAACAATTAACTGCTGCTCGTAGGAAACCCAAAGCGTATGGCTGGATTCGATGGCTTTGCTCTTCTAACACGAGATGCTGTTGTGCGACCATCACCATGTGCTCAAAATTTAAGTGTCATATTCGACAGCTGCCAAAATTTCAAAAGCTTCATGCAGAAGACTGCCTCTACAGCTAGCCATCACATCCGATCCCTATCCAAGATTAGGAGCTTCTCCCACAGTGGCATGAAAAAAAATTTAACTAGCTCTCTAGTTCTGTCTCGGCTTGATTATTGTAATTCCCTTTTGGCTGGGCTGCCAAAGAAAGCTATTATGCCACTACAGCGGACAATGAATATGGCTGCAAGGCTGGTCTTCAAGTCCCACTGGTTTGAGCACGTGTCTCCTTTGCTGAAGGAGCTAGGATGGTTGCCGGTTGAGCAAAGAATACAGAGCAAAGTTCTTACGTTGACCCACAAGGCCCGCCACGGCTTGGCTCCTTCATACCTGGCTGAGCTGCTGCATCAGTTTCAGCGTGTTCACGCCATCAGGTCCTGTGTGGACAATAAATTAGCTGTCCCATTCCTCCGCTTAAAGACAGTTGGTGACTGAAGCTTTAGCTCTGCAGGTGCTAGACTAGGGAGCTCGCTTCCACAATTCTTACGCAACGATAACTACTCTCCTACTGCCGACTATGGCACATCCTTTTTAGCGGTCCTGAGCTGCTACTTCTATGCTACTCACTACCTCAACTGCTCTCCTGACTCAGCTATGCTTCCTACTTTCTCTCTGTTGAGTGAGACGAAGTCTGTTGGCAACCGAATGCGTACCGAAAGCCGCTTAGGCTGTGAGTGCGCTATACAAAACTCTCCTGCGTAACACCCTCATGGTCTTTATGACTTTGTGGAGTTACAGACGGAGATACATTAGATTCGTCCTCTGTGTGCTTATGCGTGCTGACTCTGTGCCTTATGCTTCTAACCATATCTACAAGTTGACCCTGTGCATGTCACATCTAAAAATGTTATGCTTGATGACATTTTGGAAATGTAACCACTAATAATTCGGTCATGCTTTCTTTAAAACAAATGTCAAGTTCCTGAAAAGATTCAGTTCTCCTAGGGCGCTATGCAAATGTATTATTATCATTATTACTCCAAGGCCCAAGCTTTTGTGTCGTTGTACAGGGAAACTATGTACGTAGTGCAGCATACGATCGTAGCTAGTTGAAGATGAATATGGTCCTTGTGACAAAAATTATAAGCAAAGCTTTGCAGCTTCCCAAGACCAGTAAAAATCTTCGTGCGCACTTCACGAGTGCTTGGAAAGAAGCACTTGAAATGACTACCGGTAGCGACTTTCAGCTCACTTCCAGCAAGAGTAAGCATACACTAGTTATTCATTACTAGACTACTCATATGGACGGAGAAAACTCTACGAGAGTCAAAATAGCAACCATCCCTAAGGAACGTGACTTGGTTTTAATTTTCAAATCAGGGTATTCAATCTCACTTACACATCCTGGTTGCGTAGGAGCTGGAGGCATGACGTCCTCCGCAGATGATTGGAGGCTAGCCATGTGCATAGCGAGAGAAGCAACGGTCAGAGAGTGGATGCTGCGAGTGAAGCCAAATGATTCAGCGCTTCAGAGAGATTGGCCGCAGAAAGACAAGGCAGGGGCCAAAAATTAGGCGACACCAGTATGAAGTAACTGTAATATTTCACATTTTTGAATATTTGTAATATTCGACGAGAAATCCGTGCTGGTCGCTACCGCAATAGCATCATGCAAGACAATTGGCCAAACTTTCCGCCGCCCTCGAAACGCTTCAAGGCATTGGCCGTGAAGACTAGCTAGGGGCGATATGTGCAAGTTCCGACGGGCTGTCAAGCATGCACCGACTGGCTTGGCTGCGGCCACCTGCTCTGGAAATGTCCCACGTATTGCCATTGTGCAGCTGCCGAGGAGGGCCCGATTTCTAGATTCCCCATGGGAGGCGTCAGTGTGACAGGGTGTAATTAGAAGCAAGGCTCGACACGAAAAGTTGCCTCCACAAATCCCAAGGTCCGTTTCGACTTTCGGTCTGAGGCGGTAGAAAACGTGAAAGGCACCGGCGCATGCCCGCCGCCGCCACGCGCACACGCGTAGTCGCGCTAGCCCCATGATGACGACCCCTGGAGGCTGCTGGTGGAGCATCCGGGCGATGGCCGCTGGAGGTGCAAGCTGAACGCGCGCACCGACACAGACGACTGCCGCAGCCGGTACGCCGCGGTTCAATCCAAGTCGGACTGGTTACCTGTCGACGGTCGTCGCCGAAAAATGCCAGCGCCTGTTGGAACTTTGACAATATCGCCCCGCACCTTGCATTCGAGGTCCAATAAATATGAGCGTGCTAATTAGCTGAGCTGGATCCAAAATCTGCACAGCAGCGCAGACAGATGCGAGCGCCCGATCGGGTCACATTCAGACTAGACTAAATTACTGCCTGGCAGCCGGTCGACCGTCGGCGCAGGAAGGCGCGTGACGTCACTCGCGGACGAGCTTGAGCGCAGTGGCTGATTAGCTAGCGCTCTGACGCAGAGGCACCCAGCCCGCCGACGAGTCCGTCGGCGGCCGCCGAGCCATGGCCGTCCCTGGTGCTTCTGTGCTGGGCGGCCTTGAGACGCAGAGCGTCGGCTCTGCGCGACGCCGGGTCGACGACCTTGAACGAGCTGTCGGCGGCGATCGCGTACAGTTCGGGTCGACGATGGAACGCAGACGGGGCGACGGCGGCTGTGGAAAGCTTGCCCGGATGGGCGGAGCTTGGACGACCGGCGGCGGCTGCGGCGGCGGCTGCGGCGGCGGCTGCGGCCAGCAACCAGCCGAACCTAAGAGTAACTGCGCTGCCGTACGGCGGCGGCGGAGGCCACGTTGCTCCCCTGCAGTTGATTGGCAGCAGCGCAGGTGCCGCGGGCGGGTAGAGTCGACAGTCGACGAGCGAAGCGACCGGAAAGTACGCCGGGCCGGTTACCGCCGCTGCGGCCGCAGCGGCAGCCGCTGCGACGCAAGCGTCCTGAGCGCAGAGGCGACCGCACGCGGCTGCCTCGCCGCACAGCAGCTTCTCCCGCTTCCGCCACTTGGCACGTCGGTTCTGGAACCAGACCTGACACGAGAGCGCGCGAATGAGGCGCGGAGCCGACGCGCCAGTGCACGCATCGACGATCGGCCCCTGCGGCCGCGTAGGAGCGGCCGCAGCGGCCGACGCGCGCCGACGCGCAGACTCGGTGCGGCCGCGCTCGCACTCGCCGCGGCGGCGCCGGCGCCGCCGTGCGCGCGCGCGCGCGCTCTCTGACCTGCACTCGCGCTTCGCTGAGACTCAGCCTGACGGCGAGCTCCTCGCGCACGAATACGTCCGGATACTGGCTCTTGCCGAAGGCGCGCTCCAGGTGGTGCAGCTGGAAGGTGGTGAAAGTGGTGCGGCTGCGGCGCACGTTCCGCGGGCTCTTGTCTGTCGGCGAGCCCTTGTCTTCTTCGCCCTCTCGCTCCTCTTCCCCTTCCTCCTCCTCCTCATCCTCATCTTCGTCCACGCTCGCGCTCTCGGCGAATGCATTGGCGACTCCGCGCTCAGAGCGACGAGTCGCCTCGCTGCGAGAATCGTCTGCAGGACAAAGAATGAAAGATAAGAAAGTGCGCGTATCCGAAATCGTCGCTGCTGAACGGGCAACCGCCGTTTTCTGTCGCACAGCACCGACGACGCCCAGCAGCGGCCCTTTGCCGCGCTCTTAGTTCTCCTCGTAAAAACCTATAGGAATGCAAACGCGTAAAGCTCGCTTAAAGCGCCCAGAAAGAGATTATTCGGTTCTCTTCGGACGCTATCTAAATGGGTTATCATTACTATTATTACTGTAACTTCTCGTACCGGAATCGGTGGCGCAAAAGACAAAAGCGAAGATCAACTCGTTTAGCAGCTTTCACATTTAAACTATTCCCTACGGAGACAGGAATGCCTCGTGGCTTGCATTCGGATTGCCAAAGATTAGGAAAATTGTTTGCTGCGCATCTGGAACGCGAGCACCTCGGCGCTGCGGTAAGCTTGACGCCCGGTTGGCTGCCGCTGACGTCAGTCGTGTGCATATATCGCCCGTAGCTTTCTGTAATGAATTTACCTTTCCTGCAAATACTCGGGAAGCGACAGAAAGACGTAAACTAATCATCAACGCGCCAAAATGTCGATATAAAAAAGCAGCGAAGTCAAATGACCAGGGATCTCTTTGTTTGCGAATAGATTCAACCTCGGATAACTAATTTCGACTTAGCCGGCTGGTAACTAGGAGCGATCGCTACGGTAAGCGGCGTTTACGGTCGGTCTCGCCCCTGCCGATCCACCGCCAGATATTCGCCTGCTCGGCATGACACAGTTGCTCGGCAAGCATTGCGCTCGAGCTCAAACGCGTCGGAGACGCCGCGCCTGGCGGCGTAGCTCTGCCATCGCCTCATGAGGCTGGCCGCTTACCTGCGGCGCTCGTCGGAGCGTCGGCGCGGCGGCGGGCGCCGCAGGTATCGCGGCGGCGAGCGTCGCGGGCAGCTACCTTCCGCGCAGAAGCACATATCGGACCCAAAGGCCAAGCTTGTGCGGCAGCAGCCAGGGAGCACCAGCGACGTTTGTCGTGGGGTCCCTCGCGAAGAAAGAAAAAGGTCTCCCAAAATGGCTCATGAGAGAGAGACAGACAGAAAGAGAGGGAGAGAGACAGACAGACAGACAGACAGACAGACAGAAAGAGAGAAAGACAGACAGACAGACAGACAGACAGACAGAAAGAGAGAAAGACAGAAAGACAGACAGACAGAGAGTTGGCAAATGGATACTAGAAAAGATGCGCCTAGTTGGTCTCGGTGAACTAGCCCGAGTCAGAGGTAGTGAAAGTTAGTGCGGCTGAGAGTCGACGCGTTTCGTCGCGAACCAAGTTTTGGAGGAAGAGATCGGATACCACCGCTTCGAACGGACGAAACGAGCTCCCAGCATTTGAACTTCCGGACGGCTGGGGTCAGTGCGAGCGCGCCCGCGCGCGAAGTGCCGCGAGGCCGCGCGTTTGTGAGGAGCGGCTCTTGCAGTCAGAGCTACTTTCGATACCGTTGAAACGCTCATTATCGCGGCGTTTGAAATTATACGGCTGAATCATTCCGCTAAGCGCGGTTTCATCGCCGGTCGCGGTTAGCCGGTTCCGGTCGGTGGCGCTCGGTCGCATCTGTCAGCGCAGTTTATCGAGATGACGAAGCGCTCTCCTCGCTTTGCTCGACGCGCAACGCAAAGCCTCGGGCGACCGGCGTCGGCGCGCACGACGGGGGGCGCACGTCAGTAGCGAGACGGCAGCGTCTCTCGCGACAGGCCATTCTCTAGCGCCAGTCGGCAACCTCGGCAGCGTCAGCCGGCCGACGGCCTCTTCAGCGTCCAGCGACGCGTTAGAGCGGCGAAAAAATAGCGGCGGCAAAGCGACAAATCAATACGTTTCGCGGCGACGATTAAATCATATTTTTTATTTAACCTTTTTCTTTCCCGCCCTGATCTGTTTGCGCTGCAACGAGCAAACATTTAACAAAACAGCGAGCGTAATGGCATTTGTTTAATAGGGGTAATTGATATTATTAGCCTGTCAAATAGCGATAACAATGAAAGCGGGTCGTCGCGACGGACGAGCGCGCAAATCCTCAAACAGCGCCGGCTAGTCGCCGCTGGCACTAGAAAAGCGACACGACGCTGACATGTGCTGCGAGAGTCGTCCAATTTGTACGCCAAATGGCAGAAGCCTCGTGTAGGAGTAGCTTGCAAATTCGGGCGGGCGAGAAAACCCAGGGCCGCTTCCGCCGCTGCCACCACCGGAAGCGACTCGCGTCCGCTCGAGAGCATCGAGCGCAAGCGCACTCGAGCGGATCGTAGCCTCGATGCATTCAGCGCAGAGATAAGGCGGAAAGCTAAAAGCTGATGGCCGTTTCAGCCGATTCAGCTGCCTCGTTTGCATTTGGCAGACGACCCTTAGCGGCTATGACCATCGCTTGCACTGGAAAGTATAGGAAGGCCCACTGCAGGACTCGAACCTACGACCTTGGTCGTGAAGAGCGAGCACCTTACCTGTTTGCTACGACCCAAAGAAGTGTAGATACGGCACTTTACCCCCGACCACAGTGCGGACACATAGCTAGCAATCGCAAGTCGACGCAGTGGCTCAGGTGACGCATAGCGGAAAATCCGCGCGACTAATGCATATTAGCTAGCAGCACCAGTGGACTGTTCATTCTTACAGAGCAAGGCTGAACGGGGAAAAGGGAAAAGGATACGACCTCCTGCCCCCTCTCGCGGCGCCGCCCGCTTAGACGCGGTCCGCCGCGCGCGTCGCTTTCGCACGAGCTCAGCTCCTCTCTCGCGCGAGTCTCCCCAGACGAGGAATCCAAAGCTGCTAAAATAAAATTGCCTAGGCGAACGTCAACCTACCGCCGGCTTTGGCGTAATGTGATGCCCCTATTATACTCTGGTATTTGCTCTGCATGAACTTTGAGTTTCGCCGGCGCACCTTGCCTGCGTCGCCTTTACGGCCACTACTAAGCCCAACTTAAAATGTTGTCAATGCCAAGGGTTCACTATATTTGTGAATGCATACATTTCTTTTGCCAGGCGACGATTGATGGTCATGGGTTTGACTTCCGAAGACGCGACGCAAAATCCTCCACGATTTGCTAGTGCTGCAATATCCTGTCGGGATATTCTTTGCGAGCTACAGCATCCGGCTGAAGGTTGAGGCCAAGTCACTGTTCTGTTGTCCGCAGATCGATAACGAGCTGCCTTGCTATTTCCTACGTTGATGCCGCTTAGCGCCGCTTACATTGGCTTGGTTTCTAACTCTTGGCGGTCCCTCTGCGGTTTGGTTTTTCTCTCTGGCCGTGTGATCAACTCTTATCGTCGGATTTGTTGTTTACAGCAAGTAAACTGAGAAGTTCCAGCATCGTCGATTACATCACTGGCTTTCCTTCAGGCTATTTAGACCATTTGGATAGTGCAGCAATTTCTTATTCTCTATGGCCCCGTCTCGGGTCACTCAACTGACGCAGCGTGTCGACGAGTGATCCTTACACGATTCAATCTCCGAGTTCGTGTTTAAATCATTCTTATCTGCCGCTGTGCGACTAGGGAGTCTCAGTTCTTCTGTGAGCCTTATCGTGTTATTTTTTTTGTTCTCGTCCAGTAGCAGGTTTGTACGGATGGACGCACACATGAACACACAAAGACGCGGACATGCATTCGCGCAGCAGGTTACGTGTTTCGGTTGAGTACCGCCAAATTGCCTGCAGAGGCTACGCCCAGTTTTAGACGCAACGCGAGGGCGGCCAGGAAATTGAGCCGAAAGCTGCCCCCAAAAATACGCCGGAGTTTGTCAATAATCATCTTGACAGCAAGTGGCCCTGTGGGGCGGGGAAGGGCACAGCAACGTTCGCTCTTCACGCCCGACCCAGGTCACAAATTCTCGGGCGCAGCTCCACGCGCGGCAGCCGTACCGAGCGCGGCGACGAACCGATAGCAAAGCTTCGTCGGCGGCCCGGTGCGACCGAGAGCGAGCGCGAGCCGGGCGGACGCGAGGCGAGGATCGCGCGAGCCAGGCGGGAATGCGCGCCCGGAGGCATTCGAGCGTCGCGCGCGCCCGCTCCGGAGGTGGCGCCGTCGGACGGCGGCACTTCGACGTGCGCCCGGCGGAAGGAGACGGGTCGGGCCAACCGCTCTCGTTCGCTTTCGGCGAACGTGCGTCTCGCTGCGTCAAAAACCTACCGCCGGCCGGTTGCGGCAATTCGCCCGGCGAGCAGCTTCGAGGAGCGGTCGCTCGCTCCGCGCGTCCTTACCAGCGTCGTCCGCAGTGAAGGGGGCCGCTGCCCTGGCCGGTGCACCCAAAAGGGAGTCGATCGTGAACGCCATGGCCACGCCTCACTGGACGGCGCCGCGCCTAAGCTGGCCGCTGGCTACGCCCGTGCCGGTCGCCGCAGAGCTTTTCGAGCGTCCGCAGTTTCAGCCTGCGGCCGCTGCAGACGACTGAGCGTGGGATCTCGCAGACAGCGCGCCTAAATACGGCGATGACCTGCGCCGCTGGTCATGTGACGTGTGCCGTGCCCGCCCACCGGGCCATTCTGGCGACTTACGCCTACGGGCTGCCGTAAGTGGTCGGCCCGCGGTAAGGCGCCGGCCGCACGAGTGACCGGCTCTTCGCCAAAACGCGCGCGAAGAGTGACGTTTTCGCGGCCGCGTTGCGGATGCGGAACGCCATAACTGTTTGCGTAATTCGCTGGCTAGCCGCTATGCCGTAAACCACTCAAAAAGTCGTGGACCGCATTAGGAGTCCGTTTGGATATTGAGCAGCAAAACTAGGCGCCCATTGAGACTGGAACCGTAGTCACGTTGTTGCACTGATCCTGGTCGAGCAGTGGGACTTGCAATAGTAGCAGTGATAACTTGAATATACATTTGTATAGCACCGTGGGGATAACTCAATCTCTATCCAGCCGCTCCACGTATGCCGTGGGGCTCGAGCCCGCAACGCCCGTTCATCGAATGCATTGTTGAAAAGCTACGTACATGCTTCTTCGTGGCGTGCTTCGAACGGACAGAGCGACTCGGCTGCTTCTTCCATAAAGACCAGTTTCACAATGCACAACAAGTGCAGAACATCTGCATTGGACTAAGAGGGGGAAGTATTTGCCCCGAGCGAGAAAAGATTTCTCAGCGATTCCGTTAGTTATCGTCAAGCACAGCGAGCTAGAGCTCAAATTGCTTGCAGAGCCTATAGGAAATATGTTTAGGGTTGCTTTTAATGATATATAATGCAGGATTGATGAAGTGATAAGACTACTTAACAGCTTTGCTTTGCATAGTTCCCTAAGAGAGCTGAATCACTTATCATGCGCTTCTCATGTGATGCAAGTCTCGAGCCCATGACCTCGGTCGTCAAAGGCGAGGACTTCAACCAATGGACCAAGCCAGAGATACAAAGTTAGCAATAAATTGTCAGCTTTTTTTATCGTCACTCGATTTAAGAAAGATGTATGCCATTGGTTGTGCGACTGTCAGTAATATGTGCAGCAACTTACTACAGAGAGGGCAGAAGGGCAATGACAGGGTAGAAGGCACGGACGTACTAAACCACCAGTACAGCTGAGTGCTGTCTGCATACAATTAAAGCTTGTATTTTGCTTGGCGATTACACCGGTAGGGTGAGAACATGCGATGAAAGATGTGGAACAAGCGTAGGTCCCGGAATACCTGGTACTTTAAAAACTCCGTAGATGGCCGCTTCCCGTTGATGTCAATGCTCTCAAATCTCCCACCGAGATCGGACATAACGATTTCGCAGTGCAGCACCAATAATGCCCAAGGAAGATAAGAGGTGCTTAAGAATGACGTGGTAATTAAATGTACTGGAGTCTGCCGAAAATATCCAGAAAAACAGGCAGATAAGAATCTTCTTCAATATTCAATATCCTGAGACGGTTGACACACACTCTCAACGGTACTGACTAGTCGGCTGTGTGATGAACTCCAGGAGCTGACTGGGGTTAATTCACTGGACTGAGGTTATCGTTTAAGAGTTCGGCTGATTTGCTACTACTCGTTCCGACGTCTTTAACAGGAAGGGCAGTAGGAAGAATGGGCAAAAGTTGCATAAATACCCAGCCCTAATGTTGCGTTACTAGTGAATGGCTCAGAGACAGTCTTTTTTAAAAGTGCTAGGCCAAGGCCTGGGGTGAAGAATGCATTTATCATGTTACTTACGAAGGGCGGCAGCATGTCGTTGAATGTAGAAGGACGTTAGTACCTATAGGGTCTATAAGAGAACCTCTTTTATTTTTCAACTGAGAGATGAACATCAAGACGACAGTCACTAGTAGCTCGCTTAAAGATGGACATTGAGGTACCGCAAGGAATTAGGGAGAAGATTGTAGTGTGAATGCCCCTGATGAAGAGGAGTCTAACGGGCATGTTGGTGTGAGAATTGACTTTCTGATCTTATTTATCTAGCTAACTAAAAAGCCGCAGAGGCAATCCGGCATATCACCACTGTCCTTACTAGCCACGGTGTTTCCTCGGAGGAGATAGAGGGTTGATAGATTGTCGACAGTAGCATATTTTGAGGGTGCCTTTCTTTCGATGTTTTCTATAAGCTATACTTTAACTTAGCTACAGATGAATCAGTGTGATATAAATTAGTCATCGTATCACAGTAGACAGTCAGTCCTGATCTTTTGAACACTTCAACAAGCTTAGGCTTCGTAGCTTGACAAGTGGAATGTCTGCCTTAAGCCATAGACTATCCGGGTGGCTTGCTGAGTAAACCCGTACATTTGTATCCAACAGGGTCAAAGACTGCCAGGCCGCACGCAATTGTTCGTGCCTTGGTATGACTTAACAAAAGTGATTTGCAAGCACGCTGCAAGCGCTTCGGCACATCGTAGGGCTAACCATCGACTCGGTTAGTAACGATCGTCAGCGTACGTCATTGTCCATTTGCATCAACTCATGCTCAGATGCTCTGGCCTGCTTTCTTTCCTTTCTCAAATCTCTGTCTCTCTCTAAAGTTCTCAGTAGGTATGTTGGTTTACTTTTCGCTTTTCACACTTTT
Source organism: Cristatella mucedo (assembly GCA_009760855.2). Classification (NCBI taxonomy): domain Eukaryota; kingdom Metazoa; phylum Bryozoa; class Phylactolaemata; family Cristatellidae; genus Cristatella; species Cristatella mucedo. The sequence continues at coordinate 1,988,219 of WPIO01000043.1, forward strand.
ATTTGTTTACTTTCACTCCCAAATACATTTTCTTGCCCCCTTCTTTCTTTCTCCGTCTCTCTCGTTTAATCTTTATCCCTAAGTCAGTTCCGCTTATTCCCATACTATCTCTCGTTCTCTCTCTTTCTCTCTCCCTCTCTCTCTCTCTCTCGCTCGCTCTCGCTCTCCCTCCCTCTCTCTCTCTCTCTCTCTCAGTCAATCTCTCTCAGCACTCTATCTTTTCTCCTCATTGTGAATTATCTTTATTGCAATCTTGACGTGTACACATTTATTTAAATATCGCTACCTCTCTCTCTCTCTCTCTCTCTCTCTCTCTCTCTCTCTCTCTCTCTCTCTCTCTCTCTCTCTCTCTCTCTCTCTCTCTCTCTCTCTCTCTTTTGCCATTTTCTCCTCAGTCCTTATGCTCAGCCGCGGCCACTTTCCGCAGTCACACGGGACCTGAGTTCCCAGCACGTGCCGATTTCCGGCGCCGCGCAAAACGTCGTAGACCAAGCGGAAACAAGCTGCAGCACTCGCTGTAGCGAAGGCTCATTAATGGCAATGACTTGCTTTGCCCTATTCACGAGACCGGAGATTGGATATTCGCGCGCGAATACCACTCGGTTGGACAATCTCTAGCTTAACACGGCGCTCGCGAGCCAACTCCGCCATTGAGCTCGCTAGCGCCACCATTAAACGGCCGCCATTGGCCTGCGATCTGGACGCTCGAAGCGTGGGCACTCGAGCGCGTGCCAGTCGGAGCCGCCTAAGTGCGTCCAATTACCGACTACGAGCGCCGCCTTTCCGCTGCATCTTAGCTACCGATCGACGCCACTCGGCAGCCCGCTCGCATCGCGCGCACGAGTCAGCAGGATGCGTGAGCAATCGGGAACGAGTTACCGCGACGTAAGCGGGCGTAGCTTTTCGAATGGCCTATCTCCGGTGCATCGATCGAGCGAACGGCGCCCGACGGTGCGGAGCTGCCAATCAATCGTCGCCGTGGCCGCCGCCGCCGCCGCCGCTTTGGCATCGGAGCCGGCGTGGACAGCCGCGGTGACGATTGAGCGGGCTGCGCGGTACGAGCGAGAGCGTCCTACCCTTGCCGAGAGCTCAGACGGACGCTGGCGCTCTCACTGGCGTGGCGTCACGCTCGACGCTCGATCCATTGGCGCACTCCTGCATAAGCTCACCCATCGGAAAGAGCTGTTGATACCGGTCGCGCCACAAGTTCCTGCTACTCCGAGTCGCCCTGAAGGCTTCGCATCCTTTGATCCTTTGACGAACTTGCGGTTCGTCGGCACCTATAGCCTAGAAGCATCAACTGAGGGGCACGAGGAAAATCTCCAAAAATTTGAGTAATTATAAAGCAGCTAAAACTCGCCGACTACTTACAACCTTTTTCTGCGTCCGAGTGAACCTTTCCATTTCGCTTACGCTGAGACTGCATGCATTGTAAGCACTAGCTATTTGATAATAACTCTAAGTAATGTGTATAGCACCGCAAGAAGCTAAATATCTTTCCAGGAAAATTTCATGTGCTTCAAAGAAAGCGTGTCGTTTGGTTAGTGCATGCACGCATAAGAGCGCAAATGATAGCTCACACTGACGCAGCTAATTCTTTGAGAAGCAAATAGCGTTTTAGCTTCTTTTCGAATATTGTCCAGTTATCTATTGCCTTGAAGACAGTCGTAATTAAGTTCCTGGCTTCTTGAGCACACCAAACCCAGGCGTGGTCTCAACCGGATTCGAGGTTCTCTCTAGGAACAGCTAAATGACCGGATTCAGACGAAGCGGCGGTCATATACGAAGCTGGTTTGAAATTATTTCCAAGGCGCTGGACCGAAGCAAGAGTGTGAAGGACCCAAAGAGCGTGTAAAAAATGTCTAAAAGTTGAGACACAGCCTAAAGCAGTGCCATTGCATGCCATTGAGAAGTGGTATAGAATTATTTTAACTGGAATGCTTATAGCAGACATACCTAGCCACTGAGTTTTGAAGCAACTGAAAACTCTCTGTTGCATAAGCCGGAAGACCTGTGAACAGCGAGAATAATAATAATAATAAAACTAATCACATCTTATAAAGTGCCCTCAGGAAAATAATCTATTTCTAGGCACTTTACATTTGCTGCAAAAAAGAAATGCGTCGAGAGTGGATGTTAGAAACGGATGAACCAACTTGAATGTGGCATCTAAGCATAAGCATGTCGGAATTTAGAAATTTTTATAAAGACGAAACGCAGGGAGATTCAATGGCGTTGTTAATTTGGTCATTCGGTGTAATTTCCTTGCAGAACAATGCATCAAAACTGACTGTTAGAACATGTAGCAGGAAATCAGTTATTCCAGCCCGTTTGAGTGCGAAACGTTTCTACTTCTGACTAGCACCAGATATTTTTCTGCAAATATTAGACTCGCTTTTGTCGCAATCAATGATGAGACAATTTACTCAGGCCATGGGCGAGTGTCCGCCATTGATGCTGAACTACGAAGCCTGTCAGAGCGTCTCAGCGTGAGTGTAAAGGCGCTAGTGCTGCGAAAGTGCTCGGCTCTTCACATTCGCCTACTCGAGTCTTCTTTGGACACTGCCGAGTAGCACTAGTACCTTACCTCTCACCGAACGGAGGCAGGAACTGTTTTTTCAGGAACTGTTCTGTTTTTCGCTGTTGTACTGCAAGCTACGATTGCACTACATGTCAGCGGAATTTTTAGCTCAATTTTCATTTGAATGGCTGAATGATCGATGGACGTCCACCCGTTGTGGGGCTGACTTCGGAGAACGTTCTGTGGAGCTGGAAATAATTCAGTATCTTCCTGACTATCGCTGAGCCGGCTGAGCTGCCGAGACGTTTTCTCCTGATCGTAGCACTGTGATCAATACTTGCCTCTATAGCATCCATAGCATCCAGCCAATCTATATCCCGGTGTACTGCCTTGTTTCGTGAGCGCATATTTTCCTGAAATTCCTTTAAGAGCCGAAGCCGCTGTACATCCGGTCCGGTAAGCTATCCCCGGCTAATTTTTACCAAGTCACACCTTCGCATGCTGCTCTGCGACAGTGTTCTGTGATGCAATGAGCGGCCGCCATTTTTCAGTTACTTTCTGACCACGAATTGCTGGTATTACGTTGCTGCTTATTTCCAAGAGGCCGTAACTTATTGCCATATGCCGCGAGTTATTTTTTAGACCCGAGTCTAAGCCGATGTGTACTCGCTCTCTCAGGGTTCGATTTCTGAAGTTGTAGGTTCTTTATACATCAATGCAAGTACTTTTTAAGACCCGCAAAGGTTCTTTTGCCACCATTCTTATGGATGAGGTTTTAAATCAGCTGAAACTTTACGCAGCTAATTTCCCGGTAACGTCTAAGTGAATGAAGCTGAGTAAGTTATCACTAGCAAATTAAAATGCTTTGTTTCTAGCAAACGCGTGCAAAGACTCGAAAGATGTTCAGTTGTCTACCAACGCTATTTGAATATAATAACATCATACGTATAAGCATTTGTCAGCGGTCGGAGGTTATTTCCTTGCTGCATAATTCTCCGAGGTCACAGCATAAATTAATTTTTTCGCCTGAAATGCGATTCTCAACCTGACCGCATTGCTTCCTAGCCGCTTTGCCGCTGACATGCGCGATCTCGCGCCAAACGAGAGGCTCTGACTTTGAACGCTTACGGTGAGCGCTCTCTCTCTCTCTCTCTCTCTCTCTCTCTCTCTCTCTCTCTCTCTCTCTCTCTCTCTCTCTCTCTCTCTCTCTCTCTCTCTCTCTCTCTCTCTCTCTCTGTCTCTCTCTCTCTCTCTCTCTCTCTCTCTCTCTCTCTCTCTCTCTCTCTCTCTCTCTCTCTCTCTCTCTCTCTCTCTCTCTCTCTCTCTTTCTCTCTCTCTCTCTCCAGTGGCCATTTTCCATCGCAGGTCTTCCGCTTGTGGCGCTGAGTATCGGACAAGCGCGTAGTGCAGCGCCGCGGTGACCGTGAGACTTCAGTGTCGCACGAGCGACGCGAGTCTGTTGCTCTTCGCCATAGCTTTCGTCGCCACATCGGCGTGGCTGCCGTCCAAGCCGGCTCAATGGTGGCGCATGCGCGTGTCATTGCAACTCCGCACGTTCTGACTTACGGCTGTAAAGGCAGCACCCGTCCTGCAAGTGTTGGCCTTAAGAAAAAAAGCGATCGGACCAGTTTTCCGACTGGCGGACCGCTTCCTCAGGAGCTCGGCAGCGCCTTAAAGTAAAGTAAGTGAAGTGCGTCTATTTAAGCAGGGTCAGATTCCGTAGCAACATTTGTCGACGGCTGCCTGGACTGGCTGCCCAATGAGTCAAAATTGGTTTTGAAGAAGATGTTCGCATGGCCAAACGACAACCGGCACCAAGAAAACCCTTTGCCGACATGTAGTAGAACCACTGACTACAAAGGAAAGCAGGCGAATGGTGGGAACGGATTTAAATGCAAATCAAGAGCAAAGGACGGAGTAACAGTCAGCAGAAGCAGGCCAGATGAAATTTTGAGCAGGCACACGAGAAAGATGCACAGCTGGAGGTCAATGTGCTTTGGTGCTAGGCGTTCTTTAGTGCTACTGGCGCGGGAACAATGAACCATTTGCCTGCCAATTTTGATTGGTCCTACTCCGGATACTAGCTCTCGGCCAACAAGTTCTCAACCTTCTTCAGTGAGACAACTGTATATATTCGTGCCTCAACAAGCTTCCCTCTAAAGCAAGTGTTCAGTCAAAGTCTGTGACCAGCATTTTATTCTGCAATCGAATAGTCCACTGTGAGAAAGACTACTAAAAAGAGCTCGTTACCTGAAAACTGCATGCCGTCGCCTCTGTGGTCTTCACCGGCAGAAAAACACGATCTATCCATATGTCTAGTTTTTGGTGCTTCTCTAGATAACGGGGTAGCTGCAAAGTCTTCTCAGCAAGTCAGAGCTCAGACGCTAGGCAGCTGCAACCTCCACACTCCCTTTGTGCTGCGTGAGTTACGCACAGCGAAGCAAGACCGGAAAGTTCGGGCAGTGTGCTAGCTCAGCCTCGCTCGTCAGCATTCGCCGACTCGCGATCTGGCTCAGTCGGCGATAAAGCAGGCTCATTTTTCTTCGGTCCGCACCATTTGCTGCTTCCTGCAGTCGGCGAACGCTCAACAGCGGACGCGGGCGTGAAAATGGCCACAGAAGTACCGCTGCACAGCTGAGGCCAGTAGGCGGCGACAGCAGTCGGGTGAGCGTAGCCGTCACCGGAAGCGCTCGTTGCCGGAAGCCCGCACGGTGCACTCGGGCTGCGCCTCTTCTCCTGCAGCGAGCTCTCTCGAGGCGCGCTAACGCTGAGCCGCGCAGACATTCGATACAGAATGAACGGGACAAACAGAGGTGAAGTGCGCGAGTGGATTCCCAGCGCGCCGACCGTGGCGAACTGTTGACCGTGCGGTTAGCTTGAATTTGTCGAGGATTGACGCGCTCGAGGCACTTAGCTCACCGGGGCCGCCGCCGCGGCGGCCCCGGTTGAACGCAGACCAAGTGGCGCAGCCAATTAGCGCCGGCGCTTGCCAGAGCGGATTCGCCGCCACTCCCTCCCCCCCCCCATGACAAAAGCCACGCTCCCAAGCTGAGACGAGCGCCGTCGCCGCCGCGCGCGGCGACGTGTCGCCGACGCGTCGTCGGCGAGATCGTTGAGCCGCCCGGCGACGCACTGGCGTCTGAGCTTTGCCGCGGTTCGGCTTTCGTCTGGCGGAAGCGGCTTCAGTTTCAAAGCGAATCTCTCTATCTAGCATAGCCTCTCAAATCTAGCTGCGAAAGTAATCGAATCTCTCCATCTAGCTACGCCTAGGGATCGCGGTGCCCACACCTTATGACTACGGTCGCTGGTTCGACCCTGCAGTCTGCAGCAGATTGCAGCAGACTGCAGCAGATCATACTTTACGCCCTCGGTGAAGGAGGGTAACTGCTTTGAATCCCTTTCTTCTGCCATGCGTGAAATAAGCTGCTGTGTCATGTAATGTCATGTAATGTCATGTAATGTCATGTAATGTAATGTAGTGTAATTTATCTCCGTCTGTAATTCCAAAAAGTCATAAAGACCACGTGGGTGTTACGCACGAGAGTTTTGTGTAGCGCACTCACAGCCTAAGCGGCTTTCGGTACGCATTCGGTAGCCAACAGACTTCGTCTCACGCAACAAAGAGAAAGGGAGAAGCACTGCAGAGTCAGGAGAGCAGTGTAGGTGCAGTGAGTGGCATGGAAGTAGCAGCTCAGGACCGCTAAAAAGGGATGAGCCGTAGTCGGCAGCAGGAGAGTAGTGATCGTTGCGTATCCGGATCCACTTCTTTACAGAGAGCTCGGGATAGCAAGCGCTCGGTCGCTGAGAACGCCGCTGGCTGGATCTCTCGATGCGATCCAAGAGCAGTTCAGAGCGAGCGAGAAAGAGTCCAAGGTGTGAGACGGAGTTGGCAGGACCAATATCGCCAGCTCTCTTGGTCTGGACTGGATGCGAAACAGAGCCCGGATTTACGCGACTCGTGGAGGCGGTGACATTGTTGCGAGCATGCTCCGGCACTCGATCGAGACGCTTCCTAATCCCATTTGCAGCGCTCATTAAGTTCCGGCTGTATACCGTCAGCATTATTTGAGTATAAAACCGCAGGCGAGCGGCTAAGCGGCGTCCAGCCTCCGTCAGCGCCTATTTGCCTCCGGAGTGTTGTTGACAGAGGACTTAGGAACGGCAGCCGGCTTACGGCCTCATCCGCCGTCCTTCCAGAGTCCCAAATCGCGAGACTCGCCTTAGCAACTGTCGCACGCCGCCAGCGCGTTATTTCAAGGATTTTTGCCAGGCCGTCACTGAGCAGTGCAGCCCAAAAAGCAGCAACTTGTAAGATGGTCGCCTGGCAAATTTTGGAACAGCGGCGACGGATACAAGCATGACGCGATTGCCATATTTTCAAAAGGCAAATTATAGCTTCTGGCCTAGTCGCCGGGAGTGCAGTTCACGCAAAGTTTTTACACCGGGGAACGTTAGTCAAGCTCTGTCACTCATGCTAGCTTGGCATGACAGTAATAGGCTACTGAATGACGAGATCTATTCTTTGCGATGTGCGCACAAACTTTAGAAACCTTAATGGACGTAGTAACTGTCTCCTTGCATTCGTCCTTCGTGCGCAATAAGGTGCCAATATTTGACGCCAAATTCCGAAGCTAAATCCTAATGGAATCCTAATGGAACTAAATGGAACTAAGCTAAATGGAGCTAATTCCTAAATTTAATTTAAATTCCGAAGCTAGACTTCTCTGTTGCGAACGTCTCAAACTAAAACCACTGCATTTGAACGCTTCTCTCTCCAGCCTCATCTAGTTCCTCATCAAGAAAGGGATCGACGACAGCAAATTTCCGTCTCTCATGTTCAGGTCTCTCGGTAGGCTTTCTCCAGTCGATCGATCTGAAATACTTGCTCATCAGACTTTTCATTGTGGTCCCAGCCGCTTCTCTTAATTAAGTCATCAAATGATATGCATCAAAACTATCTCAAATGATTGTTCGACAAGGCCACCGAATTCTCTCCGCCCTATGCTCGCTACCAAGTGTCGACAAAATTGCACAATTACGTGGCTTAGCTGCATTTCAGAGGAAGCTACAACAAAATCTGTTCTGCGTTAAGTTTCATTTGTCCACGTTCAATTTTTCTTATCTGCTTTATTCAGTGTACTGTGCATGGCAAAATTGGGTGTGTTATACTCATTTATCGGTGCAGATCTTCCTTTACACTCACAAGAAACACAAAGAAAGAGATGTAGCTCTCCCACGGAGCAATACGAACGTATTATTAGTATTCACGGTGACGCTATACGCAAAGCTATTGTAGCAACCCTTAGCAAGCAGAGCACTTTAAAGAACGCCCTTCAAAGTCCAATATAGAATTTGTGAATGCACCACGGTGTGGTTCAGAGCGAGTCAGAAATTTGGCTGGTTTAATCGGTAGACTCAGCGAGGTATATCCGATTGGCGTTCGACAACTTCAGTCCAGTAACAATATAATGGGCAATAGCTAGCAATTAGCCGAATCCGCACCGAAGGGGACTGTAACGTGTTACGCGCACGCACACACCATTGAAGCAGCCACCATGGGCGATTGAGACTTCTAAACCCGTGCCGTGGCTAATCAAACGTGGATGAAACACTATCGCGACTGTGTATTATCTGTTCTTGAATTGTCATTTTCCGATCCTTTCCAGAGACTGCTTAGCTTCGGGCTTGCATCGGCCTTTTGGAATAAAGTTTAATCAGCATTAATGGCTCAGCAGCCCTTCAAAAAATCACATTCAGCAGGTAATTACTGGCAAATTGCTAAATGTTCTAACTCATTTAGAGATGTCAGAGTATAAATTTGCCACCGTTCATCTGGGAAACGCGCTAAGTATGGGGTTCTAAGTGTTTTGCTTTTAGGCACCTTCTTTTCATTATCTGTATTCTTCCTAAGGCTGTCGTCGTCGTCTAATAGGTTGCGGCTACCAGTGATGCTCACCTCTACCTCCTTTAACTTTTCCTTGCTTTACTCTCCATTTGAATCAATAATGCAGAAATGCATAAAATTTTGCTGATTTAACAGCCTGTTTTGTACAGCAGCAGAAGACCCACTAGGCTTTCACCACCGCTTGCAGCGGCAATAAGGGATAGTCCACAGGCAGGATTCGAACCCACTACCTCGGAACCAAGGACTTGAAAAGCCACCGCCTTACCTACTGTGCAATCACGGCTCACGCATTGCTGCCTGCATAAACGACAATCATGAATGCGGGAACCACTAGCTTCCTGATTCTTACAGACACCGAGGCAAAATATAGTGATATATAAGCCTAGTGTCACTCACAAGTTGCAAAAACCTCATTGGCTATTCTAGCATGACTCCAGTGACGCGTGCTCGCAATCTAATTCCGGTGATGAATATCACAAAAAGCAGCGATAGCTTATGCAAGAGTAAACTTGGTTCATGCCTTCGCGATATTGCGTCTAGATAACTGCAATTTCAATTATTCCGCAATCTCCGCCGGTGTCCTCTATCGTTTGCCGCTGGTGCGAAACTCAGCAGATCGTCTAGTCGGAGCCGCGTGAACACTCGATACAGAGAGAACTAGACAAATAGAAGTGGAGTGAGCACACAGATTTGCGGCCGCCGATCATTCCGGGATGTTGACTAAGCGGTTAGCTTGAATTTGCTGAGGATTTAATCGTCGCAAAGGGCCTCACTGACCGCCTGAGCTGTGTGCGAAAGACGACGAAGTGGCGCCACGAATTAGCATCCATAGCTGCCACCTATTCGGTCTGTTCTACAACAGCTTCCTATCAAGAGACGAATGGACTTCAAGATCCTCTCTCTGGCTAACATCTTTCTTTATTACTTAAGCCAGCCTACTTGTCCGACCTCCTTTGCACCTTCACATGCTCTCGCACCACCTGCACCTCAGCATTTATTCATTTTCTGTCCCGCGTACCGAATTGAAATCTTCTTGCGACCAGGCTTGCATTTCGTATGAATTGAGAGTTTAGAGTTCTCTTCTTTCTTTACTTAACACCTGAAATTGTATAGCATTATTTTGATTTCGTAGAAAAAGAGATATTCGCTCCGCTCAGCATTTCTTTTGCCACAGTGAACTTGACTTTTCATTTTTACCTTCAGCACACTTTCTAAGTTTAGGTAAAATGAATAAATAAATAAACCCTAGCTGATTAAGCAGCCTCTTTTTTTATAGCGTCAGAAGAACCTTTACGGCTATCACCGCCGCTTGCAGTGGTGATAAAGAATCGCCCACTGCAGGAGTCGAACCCACGACCTCGGGACCGAGGTAGTGAAAGCAACCGCCTTACCTGGTGTGCCATCACGGCTCACCAGCTTAATTTATCATGGGCTATTAATCAGCATTCATGCTCACCTGTAACCCTGAAATTCTTATTTTTTGTTTCCTTTGAATCAAATGTAAAGAACCTAGAAAGATATTGAGCTCTCTGACGGGTCTTTATCAACTGTCTTATTCTTATAATTATTATTATTTTAACTAAAAGCGTTTTGGCCAGGCCCCACGCATGTTTCTTGCAGTTGCATGCATGTCTAAGCATCACAACATGCATGTCATCAACCCTTTTCACTGACTCACTTGCAGGGATACGCAAAGGGCTTGTACAGAAAGGATATGTTTTTTTAAGGGGCTGTAAAAATAACTTGGTATTTTTTGTTCTTATAATTTTAGAAGGTAATTATTCTGCATAATCTCAGGTTTTGGTCAAGAAAAGAACTTGAGCTTTAAGTCACTGAACACCAATATTCTAACTTTTAATTCTGCAAGTATCGAATCCCGTTTTTTAGGTTTAGCTTTCTCACATGTAACAGTACGACGCAAGTCTGGTGTAGGATTATTGTTTCAGAGTACTCAGTATTAAATAAAAAATCCGACAATAAATGATAATCACTGAGCTGTAGCGGCTCCTGAAATAAAGTCCTTTTCCAGGAACGCAGCTCATACCCTGACTGCGAACACTTTGAATCTTTCTTCAGCTAGGTAATGAGTGCCGTAGAAATTAATACCGACTCCAAAACTAAAAACCATAGGGATAGCGTTTTTCATTTCCAGCTATTAGTCAGTTGCATTGCAGCCTTTAAGATAGACACTTGGGCTTTGAACTTTGGAACAATGAATGACGTCTGGTGCTAAGCAGTCCTCTGTGTCTGTCCAATAAAGGGTTTCAGGATAGGTACTTGATAATAACAATAGTATTAATAATAAATAGTTTTCATACCGCCCTAAGTTGACGTAATTGCTCTTCAAGTATTTTACAGGTCACTTTAAGAGAGTCAGCAACCAACTGTTAGTGATATGCACAAAATTAGGCATGCAAAAGCAAACAAGTAAAAACAATTTGTCGCTTTAACTTCATTTGTATGATAGCAGAAGAGTCTTAACGGCTATGATCACAGCTTGCACAACTTCCTTAAGCCATCGTGCTTAAACAAAGACTCGTGGTTCAGGTTAGTAAGACTTATACCTATTAAAATTCACTGAATCATGCAAACTTATGCGTGCAAAGTATGCTGGGAGCCGAGAACCAGACACGTTCACATGGGTGAGGGAAAGGCTGACCGGAACACGGCGCTTTTAACTTGACTAAAAAGATACATAGCCGTTTCAGGTAACGATCTAATACGGTAGCGAGTTAATTGCATGGTTTTAACAGCCAGTGTTCAAACTGTCATTTTTAATAAGGGCTCTTAATTTGGGATTTGCGAGTGTTTGGTATCTTAGCCCGTCAGTGGAAACATTATTAGTGTAGAGATCTTCTTCCAGAGCTTCTGCCAACAACAAGCTTTGCATGCTTAGGGCAGTGCAATTTATCGGTGCTCCTAGATAAGGCTTGTACTAACTTGTGGACCTGAATTAATTCCTATTTACTTAGGATTCTGGCCTGGTCTCGCGTATGATGCTCGCGTTTTCATAATAATAATAATAATAATGCACTTGATTAAGCGCCCTCAGAGAACTCAATCTCTCTCTAGGCGCTTTACATTTGCTGCAAAGGGAAATGCAATTGAATGATGAGTAATATTATGCTTGATAAACAAGCAACATGAATAACATGGTTAGGGGTGTCGTGCACACGGTCAGCATGCAAATGTGGTTAGTGGTGTCAGCACGCATAAGCACGTGAAGGACGAGTCACAGGGACCCACTAAATGCTGTCCTAAATAGATGTGTTTTTTAAGTTCTTTTTAAATGTGGTCAAGTTAGGGGATGTTCTGACGCAAGTCAGAAGTGAGTTCCAGGCTTTGGGAGCATGCAAACTGAATGCACGGTCTCCACAGGATTTGAAGTTTGTACGAGGTAGGCTGTTGGATTCCGAAAAGCGGGTGGTACGATGCTTGGCCTGATGGGGGATTATATTTGAGAGATAGGTTGGAGCCACAGAATGAAGGGACCTAAAAGTGAGCGACAAAACCTTGAAGTCAATCTTTTGCTTGACTGGTAGCCAGTGCCAGTCAGCGAGAAGGGGTGTAATGTAGCAACTGTGACGATTAGGACAGACAAGCCTAGCTGTGGAGTTTTGCACCAGCGGCAATCGCCTGATCGCACATGCTGGTAGGCCAGTAAGCAGTGAGTTGCAGAAGTCAAGACGGGATGTAACGGATGTATGGACCAACTTGGACGTGGTATCCTTATCTAAACAAGCCCAAATTTTAGCAATGCTATGAAGCTGAAAATATGTAGATTTGACTGTGGAGGTGATATGGTCGTCTAACGAGAGGTCACTTTGGAACATTACACCTAGATTTCGAGCTGATTCAACTGGAGATATGCTGGAAGAGCCAATTTTGAGCGTCAGCCTTTCCAACTTGTGAATCACACTGGGGTTGCCCATAACTAGTAAGTTAGCTTTATCGTCGTTTAGTTCTTTAGTTCTAGAAAATTAGCTGCCATCGATGTGCCGATGTCATCAATACATGCAGCAAGTGAGTTGAGAGAATTTGAGGTGCTCGAAGGCTAGAAGGCATCAAAGCAAAGGTTCAACTGAGTGTCATCCGCATAGAAGGGAAAGCCTAGATTGTGCTTGGCAATCACATCACCAAGAGAGAGAGAGTACAAACCGTGAAACGAACCGGACCTAGCATAATGAAGGAACCTACAAGTGAGAGACATAATCTTGAAGTCGATGCTTTGCTAAACTGGGAGCCAATGCAGGTAAGCGAGAATTGGTTTGATGTAGCAACTGCAAAGCTCACGACTGGCAAGCTTAGCTGCAGAGTTTTGCACCTAATGTAAGCGCCTGGTTGTACAGACTGGTAGACCAGCAAGCAATGAGTTACATAAGTCAAGATGTATCTCTCAAAAGCATGGACCAACTTAGATGTCGTATCCCTATCTAAGAAAGCCCAAATTGTTCGCATATTTATGTAGCTGAAAGTAGGCAGACTTGATTGCGGAGCTGATGTGGTCATCTAATGATAGGCCCCACTGGAATATGACACCTAGGTTTCGCGCAGATTCAATAGGAGAGATGGTGGTAGAGCCGATTTTGAGAGTTAGCTCTTCCAATTTCTGCATCACTCTTGGTTCAGCCATAATTAGTAAGTGAATAGTTGCAGAGTATCTCGAGCAGATGTCTTTTGCTGATCTAATTAGTTTTGGCTGTACGGCCAGTGAGCCGTTTACTGTAACCATTTGTTTTGATCTTCAAGTTTAGAAAGCATGCAGTGCTCGAAGTCTTTTGTGTCATCGACTTGAATTGGCTGCGTACTTAGACTTGGGCAAATTGCAAAAATTGTCGCTCAAATTGCCGACCAGCCATGCACTTAACTCGATTAAACTGCAAGACAGTGATTGCATCTATTAGGTCGTTGTATAGCACTCGCAGCTACTACTGGGCATCTGACGCAATTCATTTTTCGTCATTGCGTCATTGCTCTGGATGCGGATACACGATATTCGAAGCAAGGGGCCTCGGAGTTTTCAGAATAAATTATAATCTAGTGCTAGCTTATGCTAGCTTAGGTACACACACTAAAGGTAAATGTTACTAGGTATGAACATTATTGTGTGCTTGAAGGCAGTATCAAGGAATCCTCATAATGTGAGATCTAGGGTTTTCACATGGTTAAAACTCTACCAGTTTTAATTCATATTCCCTAATTATCATCGCGCAGTAGCGGCATCTCAAGAAGTTTAAAAGCAATCGATGCTGACATTTCCCTAAGCCCATGGCAAGGCGCTGGAATCCTGGGTCGGAGCTGGAATGGATAGCTGCAGAAAGGCCTCCGAGCTAGGTTGCATACTTATTCTATTCTTGGTTCTTCTAAAAATCCAAACGTGTCGCTTACATCTGCTAGGGTATTTTAGAGTAATGAGTTCTCACGGGTAAATACTGTTGCTAGAACTTCCCAAACCGATTTGAGTGGAGTCTCTCTGCTAATGTCGCTCTATCTATTGTTGCGCCTGATACCTTGGCACGCCGAATCAGTCTTCAGCTATTACAATCTTGACTCGGTATCTCTGGCACTGCAAAGATGATTTTTTCAGGTTAGGAATATTTCTGAACTAACATCTCCATGGTCAAACAACGAGACTTGTAAGTTTGGGGCATCCCAGAGATCTGCTCTAGGTCCACTTCGTTTCACAATATGTGCACTGTCTCTTTGCCATATAATTTTGATGCACCGGCTATTATTTCATATTATTCAGCTGAAACACAAGCATTATACTCACACTTGTGTAACAAGTAATATTTAAAAAATAAAATGACTCATAGAACAACCTCCTTTTTTGGCGTCTGGCAACTTAGAAGCCGGCCAGCCCAATCCTTAAAATAGGCTCGGCGATGCTGCCACTAACCACATTTGCATGCTGACCCAGTGCATGTCACCCTTAACCATGTTATTCATTTTGTTTGTTTTTCAAGCATGATTTTACTCACCATTCAATTGCATTTCCCTTAGCAGAAAATGTAAAGCGCCTAGAAAGAGATTAGGTTCTCTGAGTGCGCTTTATCAAGTGCATCATTGTTATTATTATTTTATGATTATTATTATTATATCATTAGATTCCGTTCGGATTCCAAAGTCTCTCTTGCTCCCAAGTGGCCTTCACTAGAGGACTGAATTATCTGCACCGTCAAGTCAGCCTAACTCCAGCTGCTTAACAACGGAAATTAGAAGTTTCTTGCGTAATATAACATTGAAATGTAGTTAATAGATGCAGCACCTTAAGTGATCCTAATCTCTCTCTATTTAGGCGCTTCAGGTATGATACGGGGCTCGACACCACGTGATTGGTCGGCTCTGTAGATTCACCTTAACATTAGTTCGAGGCCAGTACCTTTAACGCTAAGCCAAATAATGAATGTTCATACAGACCTACGCTGCCGGGCTTTACCCCGGTATTTAGAGGCTCGCCTTTAATAGACAAGGTCACGAGTTTGAGTCCTGTGGCATTAAGTAAAGAGCCTGGATCAGGTTAGTTTTTCCTACAATACAATAGAGGTGCTGCTGCCATGATGGCTGTATACAAATCTGCATTTTCAGAATAACATGTAGTGTCACAGTGACCACAAATATGCGACCTCCTTGCAATAAGAAACAGAACCACTGTCCCTCAATTGTCACGCATTCCGAGCAATTCGTCAAGGTAAAACGACGTTAAGCCTCCCCTACTTGTGATGACCTGTATGGCCAGCCCAGGCATGGGGCATAATTGCACGACCCCAAAAGTAAGTTATTATGATGTCCCAAACTCATTTGCAAGTGCTCGAAAAAGTATATTCGCGACTTTTATAAGGACGGCCTATTGCCGCCATAGTGGCTTGACTTTATTCCAAAAATGCTTAATTGGGGTAAACTTCCCAGACGTGCACGGCCCCTCTGTAACAGTCACGTTTGATTAAGTAACCGGTAGCGATAAATTTGTTTAAGAAAACTTACTCTGAAAGTGGTTATTGTTTGGTCTTTATCGCTCTGGAAATAAAAGTGCCATCACACTTGGGAGTCTGACATTTTGGAAGGTCTAATAAAAAGTCGTAGGTCAAAACGGCTGATTTGTGCCTCAGGACTCAGGCACCATTTTTGCTTAAGTTCCTCTATACCATAACATCTTCTCCGGAATTAATCAGTTGGCTGCAAGCATTTTGCTTAGATGGCTTCTTATGTCACCCCGAAGCACGCTGAATCTTCTCTTGCAATTCGAAAACAGCATACATTCGATACCGTCATTCCATGCAACGATACCCACATTTTCAGATTTAAAACGGATTGGATCCAGGGCCCACAATAAACGGTGTATGCTACTCTTTTTAGATAGAGGTTTTGACAGAGGTATCATCTTTGCGACTCGAAGTGCTGACAAGCCTCATCAATTGCATCCTGGCTGTATTACAGCTAACTCGCTTCCCAGACGATGCTTGCAGATTTGAGCACGAGCGCTTGATGAAGCAAAACGTGAGCGTCGCAGTTGCCACATTACTCCACTTCTCGCCGACCTGCACTGGCTACCAGTCAAGCAACGGATTGACTTCAAGGTTCTGTCGCTCAGTTTTAGGTCCCTTCATTCTATGGCTCCAGCCTATCTCTCAGATATACTACCCCATCAGGCCGAGCATCGTACCACCCGCTTTTCGGATCCAACAGATCTCTACATGTATCTACATCTATGTCTACATATACCTCGTACAAACCTTAAATCCTTTGGAGACCGTGCCTTTAGTTCGTATGCTCCCAAAGCCTGGAACTCCCTCCCGACCTGCGTCAGAACATCCCCTGACCTGACTACATTTAAAAGGAACTTAAAAGCACACCTATTTGGGACAGCATTTAGTGGGTCCCTGTGATTTGTCCTTCATGTGCTTATGCGTGCTAACACTGTGCATGCTGCCACTAACCACATTTGCATGCTGACCCTGTACATGTCACCCCTAACCATGTTATTCATGTTGTTTGTTTTTTCAAGCATGATATTACTCACCATTCAATTGCATTTCTCTTTGCAGCAAATGCAAAGCGCCTAGAAAGAGATTAAGTTCTCTGAGGGCTCTTTATCAAGTGCAATATTATAATTATAAAACATTTCTTTGACACTTCCAGCTTTAGGATAGTGATTTCTCCGGTAGTATTAGCTCAGGTCTGGTCGTTTGTGAACTAGCTTCTGTGGTTTGCGTGTTAATGCGCACATGCAACGGTAGAGAACTTTAAACTAAACTGTATATACCAATAAAAACCTTTCTTTAGTTGAAATAATGTGTATGGAACTTACCTACCTAGGCCAAGTCATAAGAAAGAATTTAAATACTAGCCGATAGAAAATTAGTGAAAATGACAGGAAAGCTTTTGAAAACCTATAATGACTGAACAGTTTTACGTTACAGACCATCGAAGTCGATCGTAGGGAGACCGATGTCTGCCTAATGCACTGCAGGTTACCAGCACTAAACTGGTTTTAATTCAGCTAAGAGAAATAATGCAAGGTTACAAAAATTCCAGGCAAATAGGTTTTGCAAGCACTATCGTACACAAGCCGAAGAAGCTAGCTTATTCAGAAAGCGGGTCACATAAAATAAGCCTAAAATAACCACCCGCCTAGGTGATTACTCTAATATTATTTTTAAGACCTCACTAGGCTGCAACAGTCTTAGTAGTGGTCTTCTCCATACCTCGCTTGGCTATTATAATGATAATAATAATAATACTGCATTTGATATGGCGCCCTCTGAGAACTCAGTCTCTTTCTAGGCACGTTACTTTTGTTACAAAAGAAGCACGATCCAATGTTTATTGGGATCATGCTCAATAGCCAACAATAGTAACATGGTTAGGGGCGACGTGTATGTGGTCAGCGTGCAAATATGGTTAGTAGCAGAATGTACAGTCAGCATGTTTAAGTACGTGAAGATCAAATTACAGAGACCCACTAAATGCTGGCGTAAGTGGATGTTTTAATTTTCTTTTAAATAAGGTCATGTCAGGAGATGTTGTGACGCAAGTTGGGACTGAGATCCTGGCTTTGGGAGCATTCGAAAAAAAAGCGCGGTCTTCAAACAGTTTGATGACGGTACGAGGTTTAGGTGAACATTTAGATTCCAAAAAGCGAGTGGTACGACACTTGGCCGTGTAGGGGAGTAAATCTGATAGGGACTTGCCAGCTTGGGTATCGATACTGTAAAGACAGTTTAATATTGTATGTAGAAAAATTTCGCGAACGTAACTTTTCAGTTTGTGGAAAATCGGGATGGATTGAATAACTGGCTGAGGCGATGTTATGCAACTAGAGTGGTTTTGAAAATTCCCAAGAGAAGATGCAAGATATGGTTTTCAGTACACTTTTAATAGAGCGCAGTGTAGAAGGCCTTTTAAAAATGACTAATGCCCTCTGGTTTCTATTGATATTTTATTGGCTTCCGGCAGTACATAGCTTTCTTGCAAAATAATAACCCGACATGTGTAGCTCGTTCTATTACTAAAGAAATGCACGCAACATTGAATAGACCTCTCAACCTTACTGTACTGCATTTTGCGTAAAGTATATAGCTGGATCCATCCGATTTTAGATGGACTTATGGTGGGTATGAGTGCATAATAGCGTATGTCCCTTGATAGTGGTGCTCGCAGTGGCCGTTGCATTCGAAAAAGGTTCGTGGGCCACAACGGAAGAGCATGTTCCAAACATGGATATATCACGAGTTTCCTTTAAATCGAGCGATGTGAAATCGGAAGGAGCTTTGAGCTTTGAGCTTTACAAAGCATGATTGTTCCTGATTCATTTGGGATTGAAATGGATCGCCACATCGGCCATGGGAATTGCAATTTATTTCGCATATTGACTGCTATTGTATTTGTCTATGGAGTTATGCGGTCAAACTTCAAACACAGTTCCCTATAATACCCAACTTATAATTGCAGGTAAACACAAACTAGTTTATGTCGATTTTAGGATTGCAATAGACTGTGGTTTTGGTCCGGGCTATTGCAGTTGATTTCAGTGGGTGCCTGGCGGGTTTTTTACTCAGTTTCTTTGGTTCATGCAAATACCCTTTGCTCTGAACTCCAATTTTGGCCGAAATCTACTCCTCTTGATGGTGACTCCTAACGGTGAGATTTAATGGAAAATAGGTCCAATTACTGCTAAGGCTTATATGCATGCAGTGTGTATTTAAAGGATGCAATGGCGATTACCAGCGGCCTCTCTTCTGGAATGAACGAAGACATGCAATGGTGAATAGGCCGCAATAGCCCGGTCGCTTTCCCAAAAAGCTCTTGTGAAAATGGACCGAGAGTTAGATACTTAATAATAATAATAAAGCACATTTTTAAAGCACCCTCGGAGAACTGAATCTATTTCTGAGCACTTTACAGATGCTTTATCGAAAGCATTACCTAATGATTAATGTTACCACACCCAAGCACCAAGCATGGTGTAAGCTCGCACCTGCATATAAATGACGAATCGGAAGAGATTCATTTATTTGGGGTGAACAGAAATTTTGGGCTATATTTTGCATTGTAAATTATTTGCTGGTTTTAATTATTTCAATTAATTATTCTCATTGAAAAGAGCTGATTTTTTTTATTAATTTCTCATATGAAGGCCTTGTTATTAGACGATGCTATTTTATAGTGTTCATAAAACCTCATAAACAACTTTGTAGTAATACTGCTGATCGGAAGGTCTCGCTGAAATCATATATTCTGTCTCGTCCAAAACTCGCTACCCGTCCAACCTGTCGGCGCTGACTTGATCCCATTCCAACCTTTTTTCTCTCACTTTCAAGAGAGTTTGCATGGCAGTTCACTGAGAATTTAAATCCCTATTTATTCATTTATATTTAACATTATATGGTCATTTGGGGCTCGTATTTAGTTTCTGAGTTCACTCGCAACTGTAAAACAGGCTTTACCTCTTTGAATAGCGGTGATCATCCCAACTTTCACTAGTCAGAATATCTTCAAGCGTTTCGCCCCTGTGTATTCATGGCTGCGTAATTTGACGTACATCTAAAGCTTGGAATATTTAAAATAAAGATTATGTTCCGTTTTGGATTGCCTAATATGAGCAGAACGTGTAATCCATTTGAGTAATTGAACAAGTGTATTACTGGTTTTTCTCTCCATTTAGGCCTGGTGGTGCTGAATGTGGTGAAGCAAATCCTGTGTACCGTCAAAAGCTCTTGCCTGACAGTGAGTTAAATAATTTATCCAGAATTTTTCAAAGCTGTTCATATCTGCTGGCAAACTTTATTAGAATGGATTAGTGCAACGTTGTTTAGAGGGGCTAAGTGTTCTCATATTTATTAGCGAATTGGTACTTAAGAATAGCCTTATGTCCATTATGGTCTTGGTCATTGCAGTCGTTCACTTCATCAAAACATTTACGCTTTCTCATGTAATTAGGTCTACATTGCGTTACTAATACATATGGCTTCTTAATTTTCAAGAATATTTTCAAGAATATGTGAATATGATTATATACTAGAAATTTTGGGAGTATATACTAATGATTCGAAAACACCCTTTGTGCCTCAGGAAAAATTTGAAATATATTACCACCCGGTAATAATCTCGACCAAGATGAATTGTGGCGTTGCCCAAAGTTCTCTCTGACCTATTTTTTGGATCTAATAGTAATTTCCAAACTAAGCTAACAAATGTGTGTTGAGCACTTAGCGTCGGGCTCAAGCACACAAGCTCAGCTGAATCGTCTTTATACGTTACGTTTCTTTGATAGGGTATTAAAATCGCTCACCCAACATTAAGAAAATGTTTACACTCAAGCGACTTGCTATACTGATTTATTGTATCCCGCATTTTTTTGGTCCCTTGGTGAGCTTATTGGTAATATAATTTATTTAGCTACTTCTAAGCCTCCCAATTCCTAAAAACTTCCGCCTCCAAAAGACCTATCGAAATGGAGGGCTGTACGGAAGACGCGTTAAATAATTTCGTTTGTAATTAAGGTAGTTTTATTCTCCGGCTCTATGCAACCTATCGAAAATACTCCGGTACCGGGCCAAGCCTAGTACCACCCGCTGTTCTGGCTCATTTCATATACCTATACCTCGTACGAACCTAAAATCCATTGGAGATCGTGCATTGGTTTCAAACGCTCCCAAGCCAGGAACTACGTTCCGACTGACGTCATGATTTACCCGGACATCACAAAATTTATAAAAAGCTTAAACACACCTGAATATTTCAACTTTTAGCGTTCTCTTATAATTCTTTCTTTTGTGGGCCGATGAGTATTGAAACTGGCCGTGCTGCTTCTAACCATATCAATATGTTCATTTTAAGCACTTCACATCTTACAATGTCATGCTCGATGACGCTAGGAGTTTTAACACTAATCGATTGGCCACACTTTTTTTACAGCATCTAAGAAGTGCCTAGAATTAAGTTAAGTTACTCTACTGCCCCACCAGGTTAAGCATTGTACCACTCGCTTTTTGGAATCCAATTGTTTACCTATACCTCGTGCTAACCTCAAATCTTTTGGAGACCGTGCCTTCAGTTCAAATGCTCCCAAAGCCTGGAGCTCACTCCTCACTTGCGTCACGACGTCTCCTGACATGACCACATTTAAAAAAGAACTAAAAACGAACCTATGTATCACAGTTTTTAGAGGGTCCCAGCGATTCTTCCCTTACGTGCTAGTGCCTGCTGAAACCCTGCATGCTGCCACTAACCATGTTTTTCTTGCTTCTTATTGAGCACGCTACCACTAACCATTCGATATTACTTCCTTTGCCGCAAATGTAAAGCACCTATAAAGAAATTAAGTTCTCCGAGGGCGCTTTGTCAAGTGCATTAATATCATCGTTACTATTAAGTTCACCGAGTGAGCTATACCAATGTTTAATTATCATTAAAAGCATACGTTAAGACTCTAAAAAGAGATTTAGTCATTTCAAGCTAATAAAACAAAAAATTAATTTTTATTTTGAATTTCATGTCAATATAAAAGTGCCGCTGTGCAAGCTAATCATGAAATATTCACATATTTTTTTAATATATCCAAATTTGGAGATAGCCCGGCCTAAAAATTATGCAGTTCAGACTCACCATTTATAGCAGTCTAAAATTAATTACAGGGTTATTTATCCCTCTGCGCAGATAAAGCTAAGCTTGCACTCTTATAAATTACCTTGTAGGAACATTCCAAATAAGCGCGCCGTTATTTTGAGATGTATTAAATAGAAAAAGTCAACCCCTTCTTGCGGCATTTGAAGCCGTACCCGACCCCAACCAGCCTCACCAACTGCTCTGTCGACGTACCCAGTTGTCCCTCCGTGGAAGGCACCCCCGAAAAGGGCAGCCAGGCTTCCTAGGCTAAGGACTTGCGAAGTCGTGGAAAGCGGATTATTATTTGCGATAGCTATCGCCAAACTGGCCCAACCATCCCCTTCAGCCAGGTTTTTATACGATGCAGACTTAAGAGCTCCCTTTCATACGCATGGTTATTATTTTTATACAGATTATACTCAATTGTAGCTGTCGTTTAAACGGATGGAATCTACTGGTGAGTCTGATAAAATGAAAGCTTCTCCTACTGGAGAGTCTAATAAACTGAAAGCTTGCCTTGCAGATATTCTCCCGCAGACTTTGGCCTACTTCCTTTAAATAGACAGCGATGAAACTTAGCTGCTGTTTTAGGACAACCCAACCGTGTGGCTAGACTAGAAGACTTGACTGTTCCAATTGATGGTGACATGCGTGTGTGCGACGGTCGCCGAGCGCTCGGTATTTTGAAGTCATCATTGAAGCTGCCTAGAAATATCAAAAATTTCATTAAGAAGACTTGCTCTACCGCTATATAGTCATGAAGTACAATCCTCGTTTAAGATTATAGAAGCTCTTCCAAGTTCATTTGCAAAAGATGTAACTATTTCCATGATTCTGTCTCGGCTGGAGTATTGTAATTCAATTTGGCTGTGCTACCGAAGAGGTACTAGGATACCGCAACTGCTGACGGATGTGACTGCGTAGCTAGTGAACAACTGACAGAGAAGTTTAAAAGTGAGTTCCAGTTGATAAACAGATTTTGAGTAAAGCTTGAACTCTGACCTGCTAGACCCGCCTTGGCTTGAATTCTTTGTATCAAGCTTAACTGCTACACCAGTTTCAGCCTTCTCGTGCCCTCATATCCTTTGTGGGAAATATATGTGCTGTGCCATTCTTTAGCTAGGCAGTTGGCAGCAAATGGTTTTGCTCTGCAGGTCGCACGTTGTGAAACTGACTTCAACAATTTTAAAAAAATCTATTTTCTAGAGACTATTTTCCAATTTTATGTGAATCTAAAACTTAGTCGGGTGCAATCCGGCACAAACTGCACAGCCTCTATACACTAAGCCTTCTAAAAGTAGCGTACACCCCAAATTTTTAGATCAAGAAGCTGATAAAGTGCCATTCAGACCTACTCATTCAGTGATACAGCAGTGAGCAATCAGGGTAATGCGATCTGGTCCAACTGCACCCATATCCTGACCTTCATCAAAGACGAAACTGGATTCTACTTTTTACTAACGAGCGGCTGCCGATGAGTAAATAAAATAGTCTTGCCTGTTTGATGTTTAATCATCGGTGATCAAAAATCCTGACTCCAACACTGGTGCCCATGTGTGACCGTCTCACAATACTAGTCGTAATTAACCCTTGTAACTGTAAATAGTTGATCCCCTAATGAGGCGTCAGAAGCCTTATTTTTTCCGAGCTAGCCTTGCAAACAGTTCTCTAAATACACCATTCAGTCCTGCTATGGTTGGCCTTCATGTTTTTTACTGCGGGCTCTTGATTGGTGGCGTTAGCAGCTGTAGCTTTAGCTACAGCTATCCAACCTCGCCCTTCAGCTTCAGCAGCTCGGGGGGGGGGGGCTGAGCTCTAGTCAGTGTAGTTATGGGCGGGCTCCATACTTAGCCCGGACTACCAGCTGAGCAATCGTTATGAGATTCATTCAAAGAAGCGTCTCGTGGGTCATATTTCCCTTTAGATATTAAAAAAGATTGTATTAGCTTGCATAGTGCCTTAGGAGTTCTTAATCTCTATCCATCCGCTTTACAGATGCTTTAGACCTTGAACCCACGATACTGGGCTAACTTACTTTGGATTTTAGCTCAATTTTAAGATGTTGACACTTGGCAAGGCAAGGCGAGAGTCGTATGAAATACCAAATAATTTTACTGAATTTGAAAAAGGTAATATCGAAAATCTTATGAACGGCGTCTAATTCAGGTAGCCTGTTACCCGACAATTTTGATAAATTAAACTGGGGAATCTCATTTGGATTCTCTCTTTTGACACTCTCTCAGATCGGTGATGAACATTCGCCATAAGCCTGCTCTTGCCCTTATGTCATGTTCCCGGTGCATTTATGGACACAAAATATTTCGAAAAAAATGCACATGCACAAGTTATAGTATACGGTTGCTGTAGCTGCAGATAGGGAAGCTCATGATTCCAGATTTGTATAAATGAAAGAACCACTAGGTGACGCTTTTAAATCGTAAAATCCTAGCTGCCGGTTAGCTGTTCCGAACACTGCAGCAGTACTGCTAAACCAAGATTCCTAGGACTTTTTTTAGCATTCAGTGGAAAAAGGCGGTTAATAAGAGTTAGAGGATCCTTAGATAAAGTATAACATAATTTGCTGAAGTTGAAAGGTTGTTGAGAAAAATACTAGTAAGTGACCAAGAGTTCCCTAGCTTCCTAAGTTAGGAATTGTTGCAGGACGGATTAGGGGCTTCGAGATGCTCGGTTAGGCAATTCTATTTGACTATTGTGGAGTTAATAAAAACGTTTTTTTTTAACAAATATGAAAGATTTGTATAGACATTTACATATATTTGTTGATAAATAAATATATGTATATATATATATATATCTGTGTGTGTGTGTGTGTGTGTGTGTGTGTGTGTGTGTGTGTGTGTGTGTGTGTGTGTGTGTGTGTGTGTGTGTGTGTGTGTGTGTGTGTGTGTGTGTGTGTGTGTGTGTGTGTGTGTGTGTATAGTAAGGAAGTCTACAATAGGCTCGGGAAGCATTAAAATCTAAATTTTATTAAGATTTGACGTACAAACTTTTAATCGGACGGAACTCACCTCAAATCTCAGCACTAGGAGTGACAGTTTGGATGCCTAGGTCGTGTTCCGACATCTCACTTTAGAGAAAAAATGGTCTACTCAAAGCTATGAAACCTATTGGGAAAATCCTTTAAGCATCTGATTTCAACTTCCATGTTGTCATTGGTGCACAGTAGGATTAACGCCTCACATTGTATCGATAAGAGCAGGGATTGTATGCTTGCATGCTATTAACGTTTTTGAATCACAGATGTACAGTCCAAAAATCCTTATGTCGACGATCAATCATCTCCTTAACAATTCCAAGGCTCCTTACCTAGTGATCCCTGTGATTATCTAGCTGATCGCTTCTCTAGCTTCTTTGTCAGCAAGATAGATAAGATCGGGGAGTCCTTCCCTAAGATGGCAGCATCCAGCTGGAATCCTGTCCCTCAATTAAATGCAGCACCTCAACGCATGTATTCAAGCAGGTAACTTATGAAGTAGTCCTGAAGTTCATATCCCAATCAGAAAAGACAACTTGTCCTAAGGACCCCATTCCCACTATCGTCCTGCATCTACGATACATAGATCTGCTGCTGCCATGCACACCTAACATCATAAATATGTCATTAGCATCAAACCTGTCCCAGCACTTTTCAAAGAGGCTGTAGTCAGGCCACTACTATAGAAAACAACACAAGGCCAAGAGAACAAGCATCGTACCACCCACTTTTCGGAATCCAACAGTTTACCAATACCTCGTACAAACCTCAAATCTTTTGGAGACCGTGCATTTAGTTTATATGCTCCCAAAGCCTGGAACTCCCTCCCGACTTGCGTCAGAACATACCCTGACTTGACCACATTTAAAAAGAACTTAAAACACACCTATTTAGGACAGCGTTTACTGGGTCCCTGTGAGTTGTCCTTCGTGTGCCTGCCATGGATGCTGACACTGCATGCTGCCACTAACCACATTCTGTCGCTCAACGGAACCGGACTATCGTCCGGTTCCATTGAGCGACAGAATGCGCATCGATAAAATCGCACGCCCAGTCGTTGGTTGAAACCCAGCTCTGCCGACGAGCAACCTCGGGCACGGTTGACCTGGCGTCTCCGCCATGACAGCTGACCGACAAAAGGGCAGAACACAATTGCTGACTGATATGTTACAGTGGCTCCGGAGGCGGCAGCTCCAGTGGAATCTCGGTGAGACACGGCGCCTGCGTAAGCGGTATACGAGACTTTGTTTGATACTCTCAACGCGTGCATATGCGAGAGTTCGATGAATCATAGCAGACGTCAAAAAATATAACACATATTAGTGGCCTGACGCCTCGCTGCATCAATGGTGGCCGCAGGCGAGACATACATTAGTGTCAGGGGCGCTTTGCTAATTACAACAGCTTAAGCCGCGGGCGCGCACACCACGACTGGCCTCTGCAAGATGCACCAAGCCCGCGCCGGTACAGAAAAGACGAAGTGCAGACACCGAGGGGGGCTCCAACAGGGGTGTATTTCGTCAACGCTCGCAGCGTTACACCGCACGATCGCTCTCCCTTCCGTCCTGTTTACCCCGCCTATTCTTCTCCCGGCGGCGGCTCACCCTTGTAAAACATCAAACCATTTAATCCGAATCCAATATAACCCATAAACCGATAAAAGCATAAACCCGTGATAAAGTATACAACCACAACCTCAGTGCCTTTTGCGTAAAGCACCATCTTGGTATGGATTGAGCTGTAAGCCTCACTCAGCTGAATTTTCCAAAGACATCCATCCTCCGCAGTCAGGTCACGAGCGTTGTGCGATCGTGCTTTTCTTTGCAGGTCGTCGACCTAGCGCCGCAGTTGTGGAGCCATGGCAGCCAATCCGTGCCCACATATTGGCACCGGTTAGCGTGCAATGCCACGCACTGCCAGCCGGACCTGACAGCAGTGTACTGTGGGCCGAGTAGCTGTGCGATCTGGCGGCGCCTGTATGACGTCGACGCCACAGCGTTGCTCAAGGAGCCGGAGCAAGTATTTCACGAGCGCCACTCGCCCGGCAGCTTTTGTTAGACAATGCCGCTGCATTTAAATCGCAATTTGTAGTCTATAATTAATTTGCATTGCACCCTAAGAGAATTAAATCTCCATCTAGGTGCTTTACATGTGCCACGGGGCTCGAGCCTACGACCTCGGCCAGACCTACGTCGGGGTGAGCACACTAAACCACTGGGCCAAACCAGTGTTTGTGCGGCTGCGCGAGCTCTGAGGCGTGACGGCGCATTTTCGCTTTTTCTATCGCCCGTCGGGTAACGAATTTTTGGGCGACATCGTCGCACTATTTAGAGCACGGTAGCACGCAGCGGCGGATTATTCAACGTACGGTCTTGCGGTACAATCTGGCTCGTGCCACCCAATACGAGAGCACCTCCGCGCCGAGCCGCCGGCTCCACAAGTACCCGTGGGATAGTCCGCCGGTTCGCCATGAGTAAGATGCGCCCGCTGTGCCGGTTGTTAGCGAATACTCTCCAGGGTGCTGCGTACGTGAAGCCCCCTCTCCTGGCGCACGTTGCTAGACTATTTGGCCCCAAGGCCGGGTAACCGACGCCGGGCCAGGAGTTGACTTTGCACAATGGCAGCTCTCAGGTTAGCCGCAATACTACCCCTTGCCTTAGGTGGGTTCGACTAAGGCACCTAGAGCAAGCAACACGTAGCGGGCGTATTCTACCCGAGAAGAGTGGGGTAGGGGAACACATTAGTTAACCGGGAGCGGAGCGAGGTGTCAGTCTGACAGCTCCGACAGTCAGTCCGAAATGTCAGTCTGACAGATCCGCTCAGGTTGGAATGGAGCTTTGGGCAGACAAAGAGCGGTCAGGATAAGGACCGTCCGATGTACTTCGTACCAAAAAAAAAAGTGCGAGAGGGCGACAAGCTGGCGCAGGAGCCATCTAATAAATTACAGGCGGGAACGAATAAGCCCGAAGCCGGACACCGAGATCGGGGTCCGAGAAAATAGCAGCTGAGTGCGAGGTTGGGAATTCAGAATGAGAGAGTATAAGGGAGACGGCTGACAGAGCTCTGCTCTGCAGCTTCCGTAATCGATGCTGAAGAGACTACGCTTCGAGAGCACGAAAGTTCGAACCCTAAGGCGACGAATAGTTAAGCTTACTTGGACTGTGTTCTGCCGGCTACTCAGCTGCTCGTATCTCGGGGTGCTCTAGCCGTCAGTCAGCCTTCGGGGTCCGGACCATCGCTAGCGACGCAGGCATAGGGAGTTCTAGGGCTTCGGCAGTTTTCGCTGATAAATCCGTCGGTCCGGTGAGCGCCGCTTAAAGGCATAGTGTAGGTTTAAATAGTCGGACTTCGGAGTTCTTTGTCGTTAATATAATAATACATTCCTCAACAAACGGGAAAATGTCCTACCCCGAGGGAAAAATTCCTAGGGTCCACCAGGGGGGGGTAATTTCCAGGGAGGAAACGTTCAGGGGGGAATGTCCTACAACCCTGCACAGTCCATTTGAGTTGTCTAATCACACAAACTGTACTTAAATGTTTTGCTGCATGAACTACTGAAAGGCCAATCAGATCAATCACGCAAAACGAGCAATGAAAACGTGCAAATAATCACGGTACTCCACACAACATGTATTATTATTTATATGTATATATATATATATATATATATATCCTAAAACCCTTAATCCTAAAACCCTAAACTTTAATAATAATAATTCACTTGATAAAGCGCCCTCAGAGAACTTAATCTCTCTCTAGGCGCTTTACATTTGCTGTAAAGTGAAATGCAATTGAATGGTAAGTAAAATCATGCTTGAAAAACAAATGAAATGAATAATATGGTTAGGGGTGACATGCACAGGGTCAGCATGCAAATGTGGTTAGTGGCAGCATGCACAGTGTCAGCACGCATAAGCACATCAAGGACGAATCACAGGGACCCACTAACCTTAAACCCTAAACCATAAAACCTAAACCCTATTCCTCAGAGGGGGAAATGTCCTACCCCAGGGGGAAATGTCTAGGGGAAATGTCCGGAGGATAAATGTCCGGTTTGCAATGTCCAGATGGGGAATGTACGTGGAACCTGCAGTTCAGCATTGCACGGTCCGTGTAATCGCTCTGCAGTGCTGCATTGCACGGTCCACCGCTAGAGAACCGGGGGACTAACGCCTGCGTTGTTACATCCACTAAACCCTTCGCGGTTACAACATTAAAATAGACAGCATGCGCCGGCATGTTGCAGACATTCGCAGTGTGCCGCAGACAGCAGCCAATCCAGATGGAGCAGTTCCTGCATGCTGCCGAGACTGAGCATTCCGGAGAGTTGGACCAGCAGAGATTGTACTCGTCCGTTGCGGACTGTGCAACACCACCTCGGTTCGCCAAATTCATTCTGTATTTATTATGTATATTTTTAATGTGTGTTTATTTATCATTATGTATTATTATGTATTTATTTATTTACGGAAGGCATGTGGTTGTAGTGTAAAGTTGTACATGCAATAAGGTGTCCTGCCTAGCTTCTAACGTATTTTTTGTGGTGCTCCTGTAGCTGTATTTAGATCACGGGGAAAGTGGTTTGTTTTTGGTAATCATAATTTATGGGCCGATAATAATAATAATGATACACTTGATAAAGCGCCCTCAGAGAACTCAATCTCTTTCTAGGCGCTTTACCTTTGCTGTAAAGGGAAGTGCAATTGAATGGTGAGTAATATCATGCTTGATAAACAAACAAAATGAATAACATGGTTAGGGGTGACATGCACAGGGTCAGCATGCAAGTGTGGTTAGTTGCAGTATTCACAGTGTCAGCACGCATAAGCATATAAAGGACGAATCGCAGGGACCCACTAAATGCTGTCCTTAATAGGTGCCTTTTTAGTTTCTTTTTAAATGTGGTCAATTCAGGGGATGCTGTGACGCAAGTCAAGAGTGATTTCCAAGCTTCGAGAGCATACGAACTAAATGCACGGGCTCCAAAGTATTCAAGGTTTGTACGAGGGATTGGTAAACTGTTACATTCCGATGACGTTTACGGACTTGCCAGTCCAGCTATGGCCAGTTTACGGTCCAATCGTGCTTATGGCGCTGTTGGTCGTGCTTGGGCCAGTTTATAGCCAACTGAAGTTTAGGGTGCTTTTGCCCGTTTATGGACTAATGCTACTTATGTACGCGATGATGGTTTATTGAAGGTACGTCACGCCTGCAGAGGCGCGGTGAGTTGTGAGGTGGATGCAAGGAAAGAGTGGTTGTGTGCTAGCTTGCCGTACGCGTGTGCCGTCGCTTATGCGCCGTTCGCATTTAGGTATAGACCACTCAAGAACAGAAGATATAAGCGAACAGTCAAAGGGATCACCAAGAAGAGAGGTAGAGGTCAACACAACGCTTAGAGTCACCTGAGGTCGCCCTCCATTGCGAGGAGAAAGGGTTACCTTGAGTAATCCTTATTATTACGTACGATTCTGCTATTATGCTTTGAAAAATACATGTTTGCACTATGTCGGTTAAAATCCGGATATATCAGTATTTTTTTAACTTATTTGGACAAAGTAAGGATATTTAAATAAACTGACAGCAAAACATATCGTAAAAAGGAGTGCTTGAAAAGAATGTACTAGGTCAGCACTGCCTGTGTACCGGAACTAAATACGTGAAACGCGGTATCAAGGCGACAGCTAATGCCCCTGCTATGTGCGACTGATTTTGCAGCACTGATTTGAATGACGTCGAGTGGAGAGGGCAAAGAGTGGGCGAACTCTCGCGAGACTCTCGCGAGCAAGTTGGCATCGAAGGGTGTCTACTGCATCTGCAGCGGCTCCGCTTGCTGCCTCCAGCCCCAGCACCGCACCTACAGTGTGGGCAGCGCCAACAAAGCTCTGCCGAGCGGCTTAGGGCGATGCGGAGTTCGAGAGTCCGCGCGGCAGGTTATCGCGCTCAAATGGGCAGTTACCAAACGGCGGCCTTTAATCAAGCAGAATGCTGCCGCTCGGCGAATTCGACCGTAGGCAGCTGGCCAGCTTTCGTGGAATTACTTGCTTCATTTTCTCAGCCATCAGTCGACTTTTTTCTTATGCACAGTGTGAAGTAATTCGAGCACTCGTTGCGCCGGATTCGGGGTTCGCCGAAGCGCCACCGGAAGTGAGCGGGGATCCAAGCCGAGAGGGCAGCGACGATCGATATATAATTAGCGAACTTGATCTCTGTTTGGGTGCTTCGCGCATACCACGGGGCTCGAGCCCACGACCTCGGCCTGACCTTGGTCCCAGGGGTGAGCACCTTTACCACTCGATTCGCCGCGCTCAATTCTCACTCGGCCGTTTGCGGCAAATAAAAAACCCGCACCGACGACAGCTGCAACGGCCATTGCTGCAACGGCAGCAAATACCCCGACGCGCGTCATCCTCTACGACCCGCTTGCCAAATGAGAAGGAAATGAACGCGCCGTCATTAAAATGGAATGCGAACATGCAAGCGTCACCCCATGGAAAGTGCCGTCGCAGCGTATCGGCGGCGGCTCATGCTTACGCGCCGACATTGAACTTGAGGCTGCAGCCAGATAAGACGTGCCGGCTTTAGAGTACTGTTTCAAGCAAAGGTTGTGGCTTCCAAATAAGCAAAAACTGAGCCGCAAACACAGCGGTATAGTCAAACGCTAGAATGGGCGTTTGCTGTAGCACATATCAGCGGTAGACTTTGGCACGAATCTGGAACTTGGGCAGCTAACTGGATCAACACCATCGGTGCATCCAGAAGGATTTGCGGCCATGCTAGCCATATTGGTAGCAGTGTAGAGCAACGTTGCTTTGTATGCGATTCCAGAAAAGCAGCAAACAATTGGGTGTTATTCATGAGAGCATTCTCTATTGAACTCGACTCCTAATAATAAGAACAATAATAGTAATACCATTTGATATAGCGCCTTCAGAGAATTCAATATCTTTATAGGCGCTTTATATTTGTTGCTGAGGAAGCACGATCGAATGGTTAGTGGTAGCATGCTCAATAGACAAGAAGAATAGCATGGTTAGCGGTGACATGCACAGGGTCAGCATGCAAGTTTGGTTAGTGGCAGCACGCACAGTGTCAGCACGCATAAGCCCATAAAGGTCGAATCGCGGTGACCCACAAAATCCTGTGATAAATAGATGAATTTATAGTTTCTTTTAAATATGGTCAAGTCAGGAGAGGTCGTGACGGAAGTCGGAATTGAGTTCCAGATTTTTGGAGCATAATAATAATAATAATGCACTTGATAAAGCGCCCCAGAGAACTTAATCTTTTTGTAAGCACTTTACATTTGCTGCAAAGGGAAATGCAATTGATGGGTAAGTAAAATCATGCTTGAAAAACAAACAAAAGGAATAATATGGTTATGGTGACATGCACAGGGTCAGCATGCAAATGTGGTTAGCATGCGAACTAAAGGCACGGTCTCCAAAGGATTCGAGAATTTTACGAGGTACAAGTAATCAGATAGATTCCGAAAAGCGGGTGGGGCGATGGATAGCCTGGTGGGACAATAGATCTGATAGGTAGGCTGGAGCCAAAGAATGAAGGGACCTAAATGTGAGAGACAAAACCTTGAAGCAGATGCGTTGCTTGACTGGTAGCCATTGCACGGCTTTTAGTTCGCTTGCAGTAGCCAGCAGACTTCATCTTGAGAAGAAAAAAAAGTGAGAACACAGCTGAGTCGGGAGGGCACACGAAGGACTGGGTAGAGCACGGAAGGAGCAGCTGACTGCTGAAAGGATATATCTCAGTCAGCTGCATGAGAGTCGATGTCGCTGCGTAATTTTTATGAAAGCGAGCTGTGCGAAACTTTGTGTAGGGCTTGCGTAAAGCGCCTAGAAATACACTAGTCCTCAAAGGGTGCTATGCAAATTTATTATTACTACTATCATCAAATTTGAAACGCTTAGAAAGAGATTGAGTTCTCTAGGGTCGCTTTATCGTGTGTACGATTATTATTATCATCATTATTATAATCGTCCCCTGATTGAGATCTTAATCATTGACGTCTTGCTGCTCTTTGGTTTCCTAGCAGGATATGTAAAGCGCCTAGTGAGGGAGAGAAAGAGAGAGGGAGAGTGTGTGTGTGTGTGTGTGAGAGAGAGAGAGAGAGAGAGAGAAAGAGAGGGGGGGATTTAGTTCTCTGAGCATGCTACCTAGGTGTCTCATTGTAACAAGATTGAGGAAAACGTTCTTGCGCCGCGTAAAAATCACGAACAAAAACAAAGCACAGATCAAAAACAGAAAATATACATAATAAATAATTAATTTGTATTATAATATTATTGTTATTTTATTGATGAAGATCACAAAACCTACCAGCAGAGTACGGCCTGAGAGGCGGGCTATGTTCTAAGCAGTCTTGCAACAGCTCCTACAGCCTCTTGATGGCCTCCAGCGTGATTATTTATTAGTCTTTTAGCTTTTCTATCCAAGCTCGTAGCTGCATATAGTAGCCCAGTAGACTTCAGTCGGACGTGGCCATTGGAGAGCCCAACAATCTGGTTGCAGTACCCCAGCATGGGGCTTTTCGCCCGGTGCACCGATTATCCCTGAGGATGACAAGCCAACCCACCAGGCTAAGCTATTTCTTTAGAGCTTCACTAGATGGCCTTTATGTGGAAAAACTCTGAGATTGCTTATTGCTGTTCTTGGTAGTCGGCCACTTTAGACTAGTGGCTCTCGTGAAGGCAGCTATCGTTCTCATCTAATATAATAGTAATGTAATATAAAGTAATAAAATAATAATAATATATAATAATAGCTAGCATCTAATCGACATGATTATGCTGGCACGTGCTGGATGAAAAGATTTTGACGCAGTAAATGTCACCTGTGACTCTGACATGTCATTGTGACAAGCTTTTATGCTAAACCAATACAGCATATTTTGACTTACTAAATTAAAGTATCATAAATAAACTGGGCTCATTAATATTGCCTTGGCAAGTGGGGGGTGATTATCATGCGACGATAGTTTTAAGGCTATCAAGCAGCAAACGATGTCAGGATTATTCATCCACGAATGATTCATCTATGGACTGTTCATACCGGGATTCATCCAGAGGACGTTTAATTCGCGGACGATTCATTAACAGTACACTTCATTCACGACAGCTCATCCAGAATAATGTTTAAACTTAGCGTTTATGGTATAGCATTTAGCGTTTCTTTACAGCACATGTAAAGCAACTAGAAATAGATTGAGTTCTCTGAGGGCGCTTTATCAAATTATTATTACTATTATTGTACCAAGCTGCCGATCGACACTTAATTTGCACTGCCGTACGCAACGAGCCGGTTTGCCGCTCGCACCAGCAGCGTTCAGGCTAAGACCTGACTCTGACATGAGCACTACGACAATCGCCAACTTAGATTCTTCTTAGCATGAAAAAGTCAGTGGATGATCGTTCGTGGGTGAAATTTCCTCTGGATGAAACATCTGGGATGAACGGTCAGTGGTTGAATAGTCCTAGAACCTAGTAAGGGCGTCATTGTTCCTAGAGTCGGTGCATCGGACTAGGAGGAAGATGTTTCACTAAAGACTGAAGCCTAACCGCTCCTGTTTCTTTAGCCAATTTAATACAGTCGCAAAATAGAGAAGGTTGAATTGGAATTTCGAATGGTTCTGTTGTCGTGGGACTGGCTTGGTGCGTAAAAGCTTCGCCCAGCCCTGCCCTAGCGGTCCCTAGGGATGTTGACCACGCGACTCATACGCCATCCAACTTGTGCGTAGTGCTGCTATGCGAAGCTCTCTGTTTCTCCACGGTCAGGTCGATCTGCACGAGCAGACGGCCGAGGCGGTTAATTGAACCTTCTCCTAGTGCCAACGATTCGGTCTGATATTGTGCCGCGTACGTTTATTGGCTTCAAGGTTTTGTCGCTCACTTTTAGGTCCCTTCACTCTATGGCTCCAGCCTATCTCTCCGACATACTCCCCCATCAGGCCAAGCATAGTACCACCCGCTTTTCGGAATCCAACAGTCTATAAATACCTCGTACAAACCTTAAATCCTTTGGAGACCGTGCATTTAGTTCGTATGCTCCCAAGGCCTGGAACTCCCTCCCGACCTGCGTCAGAACATCCCCTGACCTGACCACATTTAAAAGGAACCTTAAAACACACCTATTTAGGACAGCATTTAGTGGGTCCCTGTGATTCGTCCTTCACGTGCTTATGCGTGCTGACACTGTGCATGCTGCCACTAACCACATTTGCATGCTGACCCTGTGCATGTCACCCCTAACCATGTTATTCATTTTGTTTGTTTTTCAAGTATGATTTTACTTATCATTCAATTGCATTTACCTTTGCAGCAAATGTAAAGCGCCTAGAAAGAGATTAAGTTCTCTGAGGGCGCTTTATCAAGTACATTATTATTATTATTGATATTATTACGACTGGCCCAGCAGAGCCGGCTTCTAGCGAAGCGCGGCCGCCGCCTACTGTTTTTCGTGCTCTGCTCATAGCGTCTGCAATCCACAGACGACCGACGAGAAGCATACGATCTAAAAGGTTAAAGCAGTGGGAGGTGGCCGTGGAAGCACGGAGACGGCAGCAGTGGGTTCTCAGGGAAAAGCGAGCGAACTCTATTGATGGGGCGAAATAAAAAAGATGAGCGAATCATATATTGCCGCTTGTATGGGGCCCGAACACTTCCGTCGCTTCTGGACGTTGGATTGTCCGCATCCACATTGGCTGATACAAGATCAACTACAGCATGCAGCTCCAGGTCAGCCTTGCCTTGTAAGTGGCTCACATAAGTATGTATACGGTCAAAGTAGGCGCACATTATACGTCTATTACCTGTCGCCCCAGGTAGTACTTGTCACGGAAGACAACACTAAGCTATTTTTGCCACTTGAGTGCACCATCTTGTTGCGTGATGGAGAAATGGACGGACTATCTCCCTTTAGTTGCTGGAGATAATTCATTCATATAGCGCTATATCGGAACGTCGTCTCTACTCTGGTGCTTCACATTTGCTACGGGGCTCAAGCCCACGACATGGGTCATCAAATACATTCACCTCGGCCTTAGTTCGAGGGGAGCACCTTAACCATATCTTATTGCTCGACCGGCTGGCTAGGCAGTGATCTCGTAAAATAACCACAATACTTACAGTATTACTAAGTAGCTCTCTAAAAATGAATGATAGAATTGTAGTCTTCTTACGTGAATACGTCATGGAAACTTTAGGAACGCTCTTGAAATGAGCATCTCTAATCTCAGTCCAGATGACATTGCAGCTGCAGGAATCACCAGCCAGTGGAACGAAGTTCCTCAACAATTCTCCTATATATTTTCGAGAAAGAAGATAAAAATGTACTCCTCGAAAGCAGAAGTTTGGTCTAGCGGTTAAGGTGCTCGCCCCGACCAAGGTCTGACTGAGGTCGTGGGCTCGAGCCCTGAGGCATATGTGAAGTGCCTGAATAGAGATTAAGTTCTCTTGGGGTGCTATATAAATGAATTATATGTATATATACAAGCATTCGTTAGCTTTGGAATGCCCCGCGAACATGAGCTTATCAGCTGAGCCTCGATTGAGAGCTATATGCTTTGCCGCTGAGTTGGGACGCTTATGAGATTGTCGCAATAAGCTGAGTCTTAGGAACGACGTTATTATAGTTCAACGCTCTCCCAACTGGACGCACACGGTAGCACGCAAAACGTCTAAGTCGGATCACAACGACATCCGTACCGCTGCCGAACGCAACTGTCCTGCCCTCCGCCGGAGTTTGAACTGGCCTCCCTCGGTAGGCTGTGACTCACCCTCGTAAACCATTTCTCCATAAACCGGCACGGCACATAAAACAGCGGCGGCGCCTTAAACTCTGCTGGGTATGTAACACGGCCTGATCATAAACTGGCCGCAGCGGTAATAACTTGACCAGAAATGCCGCAAGCCCGTAAGCTTATGGTACGGAAATAAATTAGTCACATTATGTACGATAACGATTATTGTGACTAAAGATCCGGCTGCTATATAATGATAGTGCTTGACCGCAGTCGTGGTCTGGGAGCAACGGTCAGTGAGCAACGGTCCGCCGGTCGGTGAGTCTTGAGGTGAGCTTGAGCTACTGTGAGCCTTTTCGCAAGTCAGCAGGAAGTCACCCTTTTGCTTTTGCGAATGCGGTGTTATTGCTAGCACCGCGTGAAGAATGTTGTTAGCTGCATTTATCGCCGGCGTATTGCTAGGCTCGGGTATTTTCACATTGCACGCGCGGTGCCGCTACCCGAACTAGCGATGACTTCACGGTCTTAACAGCACCGCTCGCTGAACAACGATGCTGGCGGTCAATAATTGCCTATCGGTGAAGGGCTGCTCTTAGTTGATGGGAGATTTACGTCCTAGTGCTGAAACACGGGCGATGACCTTTCGGGAAAAACTAAACCACGATTTCTAGGTCTCCGTCGACCACGTGCTAAATGGAATCGCCTGGCGAACGAAGCAAAAAGCTAGGGTTTTCGTACTAATTGCCGCTTAATTGCCACACAATGGCTTGGAAAACGGCAGACTGAAGCACCTTAACCGTTCCTCACTGCAATGGGCTGGTCATCCGTGTTAGCGAAAAGAGCCCTGGGACTATCTTCTCAAGCCCTTATCTCCGGACACCTATCAGTCTCTATGGAAGCACGAAAGCGTCGCCCACCCGGCCCGTTGCCAAGAGAGGGAGACAGCCGACCCCTTTAGAACGCTTTCCCGCTTTTGCGAGCTACCATTGATCGGATTGGTCGGACGTTGCGTGCTTGCATCAGCTCCCGCCTACGATCGTAGTGCACTGGCTGGCCAGTCATTTCACGGGCTGTCTTCAGCTGCGTTGGTTGCACAGTCCGGTTTGGTCGCTCGGTTGGAGGTGAGTCTTTTGTAATAAGTTGGTAATTCTAATGCGATGCTATGTTTTTTTGGTCCTTGTAGACAGAGCTCAAGTTCCGCGAATCACCCCTAGCTGCCATTCAGAGCACGTGGGTTGTGTAAAGCTTCTGCTGGTTGCGGCTTTCCCTGACTATTGTTCATCATTTATGGAGTGGGTTTATGCATTATAGCAGCGCTATTAATACTAATAATTATTGTAACATTTGTATTGCTAGCTAAGTTAACCAAATCTCACTCCAGGCACTTAACATATGCTGTAAACAAATCGTGGCAATTGATTGGTGATAACAGGCAGTTTCAGCTGGAATAAGCACATCCAAGACGATTCGCACGGCGGTAGCACAATATGTGAGGACAGGCGTGTTAAGATTATCCTTAAATATCGTCGTCAGTGATTGTAGGGATGTCAGTCGCTAATGAGCTTCAGCTTTTGGGAGCATATGAACCAAAGGCAGTCTCCGAAGGATTTAAAGTTGGTTAGAGGCACAGCTAAATGATTTTTAGTTGGAACGGCGTGTAGACCGATACCTATGCTGATTGGGAAATAGTTCTAATGGGTAGGCTGGAGCTAGAGAGTGAAGGGACCTGAAAGTAATGTAATGTATCTCCGTCGGTAACTCCACAAAGCCAAAGAGACTATGGGGTGTTACGCAGGAGAGTTATAATAATAATAATAATAATATTGCACTTGATAAAGCGCCCTCAGAGAACTTAATCTCTTTCTAGGCGCTTTACATTTGCTGCAAAGTGATACGCAATAGAATAGTAAGTAAAATCATGCTTGAAAAACAAACAAAATGAATAACATGGTTAAATAGTGCATCCACAGCCTAGGCGGCTTTCGGTACGCATTCGGTAGCCAACAGGCTTCATCTCACGCAACAAAGAAAAAGTGGGAAGTATATCTGAGTCAGGAGAGCAATTGAGGTAGTTCTTCAAGCAGAGGAGTGTAGCAGCTAATTTATTAATAATAATAATTCACTTGATAAAGCGCCCTCAGAGAACTCAATCTCTCTCTAGGCGCTTTACATTTGCTGCAAAGGGAAATGCAAGTAAATGGTAAGTAAAATCATGCTTAAAAAACAAACAAAATGAATAACATGGTTAGGGGTGACATGCACAGGGTCAGCATGCAAATGTGGTTAGTGGCAGCATGCACAGTCAGCATGCATAAGCACGTGAAGGACGAATCATAGGGACCCACTAAATGCTGTCCTAAATATTTGTTTTAAAGTTCCTTTTAAATGTGGTCAGGTCAGGGGATGTTCTGACGCAGGTCGGGAGGGATTTCCAGGCTTTGGGAGCATACGAACTAAATGCACGGTCTCCAAAGCATTTAAGGTTTGTACGAGGTATTTCTAGACTGTTGGATTCCGAAAAGCAGGTGGTACGATGCTTGGCCTGATGGGGGAGTATGTCGGAGAGATAGGCTGGAGCCATAGAATGAAGGGACCTAAAAGTGAGCAACAAAACCTTGAAGTCGATCCGTTGCTTGACTGGTAGCCAGTGCAGGTCGGCGAGAAGTGGAGTAATGTGGCAACTGTGACGCTCACGACAGACAAGCAAGTTATTGTCCATACATGACCTTAGAGCACGAGGAGGCTGGAACAAGTGCAGCAGCTCAGCTAGGCTAGGAGGAGCCAAGTCGTGGCTGGCCTTGTGGGTCAGCCTAAGAACTTGGCTCTGTATCCGTTGATAAACCGGCAGCCGTCTAAGCTCTTTCAGCAATGGAGACTTGTGAGGTATAACACTTTAATTAATTACTATCATTAAGTCTCCTAAACGTGACTGGCTGTGAATGTGTCTCCCCTACCTGCTACTGGTCTTGCAAGTGTCAGTGCTATGCATGATTCAGTGCGTTATTATCCATGAAGGGTCCTACTAGTAGGCCGTTGCCTGAATATCTTCTTGCCTGCATTTATGTGCTGGTTTGAGAATAATACTTGTGTGCTTTGCTTGCTTGTCTAAGCATGATACCTTATGTGTCACCGACCCTTGGCTCTTGCTTCACTTGCAGTGAGTTTGACAGTGCTTAGAGATTTGGTTCCCTTAAGTAGCTTTACAAACTATTGTTGTAATTTGTCAAGTAATCTCTTCAACAGAAGCCGCTTGGTTGAGGGTTGCACTGTGAGGATCATTCAGAGAGAGAGAGAGAGAGAGAGAGAGAGAGAGAGAGAGAGAGAGAGAGAGAGAGAGAGAGAGAGAGAGAGAGAGTTATAATAGTAATGATGATCTTTGTACTGCACACCGAGAGAGCTACATTTCTTTCTGGCTCCGAGCTTGTATTGCCAGGTAGCGTTTGGTGCTGCCATAAGCTGGCCTCGACCAGGTCTGAAATTAATTTTTTTTGCTTTTCGAGCCAATCGGTTAGCCCATGATATGTCTGTGCATGAGCTTTCGCTGCTTGTCTAGCTGACAGAGGATGGGTGCATTGGTTCACATCTCAGTTCTTCAGTTGTGCATAGATATTTGAGTTGAGTGTAGAACAGCTTTTTACGTGGCCCTGCCTTAGGGATCAAATTGCTGTGACATCAGTGTACTTTGGTTTTGATTGTACTATAGCTAGTCGTCTGAGTATTTGTCTGGTCTGTCTTCGACGTCATGGCTACCATTTCACACGGCTACTGATTGTCTTAGCTTCACTGGCTCCATATAAAGCAACGAATCGATTTCGAGATCTCTAATCTGGCTTGCAGATAGCTGCACTTGCTAGCATGGGCCCATCTATCCGATGTCCTTGCTCCTCGAGTGCGCCCTCACTCCAGACGCTGCTCTGCATCTAGTCACCTTGTCCTCACTCGCATTCAGTTGAAATCTTTTGGTGATCGAGCCTTATGCTCATAAGCGTCGACATTCTGGCACTCACTTCCGACTATGGTCACTACATGCAAGGACCTTGCATCTTTTAAATCTCACCTAAAGATGCTCTGTTCCTTTTCGCTTTCTGTCCGTCCCATCGAACTTGTCTGTGTTCTTTTATGTTTTGCATGCTTAAGTGTGCATGATTCGGTGCTTGTTATCAGTAACAGGTCTTAGTAGGATGGCAGAATGATTGTCTTCATGTTTGCTGTATGCTGCTGGGCTACATATCCTCGATATCATGTATGTGACTATCCCTTCGGTATTGATTCTCCTGCAGCTAGTTGTAAAACACCCGGATAGAGATAGTTATCTTAGAACTCTATTCTAACGACGTATTAGTATGCTATTATTTTGGTAATCGTGGGGGAAAAACATTTAGCCTCTGCTTGGTACATTTATTCTCCTGGTCAGCAGCTGTCCTCTTGGGGCTGGCTGCTGCCAGGAAAGGGTATCCAACGTTTGGCTTTTGCATGATTAGTGAGTTGGTCGTATTCTAATAAAACCAGGAGCTTCTTTGTGGGGAGGGGGTTTCCAACGTAGGGGCATTTTTCAGATGTGTCTATTACTCAGCTCACAGTGTCAGCAAACCAGCCCTCCCTGCCAGATTGACTAAAAATTGCCATTCTCGAGAGCTTTCGACTGGTTATGCCCCCTCAGCCACTCAATAATTTGCCACCCTGGGTAATGCCAAGCTTTGGCCCATGAGTGCAAAGATCAAGCATGGGCATGTGCCCACTTGTGACCTCGTGGAACTACATTCTTGGACTGGCCAAAGTCCGAAACTAATGAGAATAAAATGCAACTTAGTAGTAGTCCAGGAGTTCAGCCAACCTTCACTTTGCCTTTACTCTAGATTGTGAAAAGATGAGGGCAGTAGAACGAATGTTGAGGTTCACCATACTTTTTGGGCTCCCTGTTTGACCAGCAGCTATTTACTTTGACCAGACAGCTTGAAGACCTGGGCTGCAATTTTTTAAATTTTGATTAGACTGCCCTTAGCGGCCATAGCATGCTCTTGCTCTCTTAGGCAATGCACAGCATTTTTCGGTGTCAAGCTGTTTGATCTCCAACAGTTCTCTCTCTCTCTCTCTCTCTCTCTCTCTCTCTCTCTCTCTCTCTCTCTCTCTCTCTCTCTCTCTCTCTCTCTCTCGCCTGCTCATTATCACTGTCCGAATTGATTAAAGACAAGCTGCCGAGGCTGTCGTCGATTGGTGTCGAGTGTTTTGATTTCCCACACTATCAGCTATGTAAACAGGTGCTCACCTTGTGTCCGGCTACTATCCACTGAAACTCAGCAGTGAAAGGTCAGGACCACTTGTTGAGCCTTGAGCATTATGAGTTTGCTACCCCAATTTCCAGCTGTCAGCCTGTCTTTTTGTGTCGGTCTGTCTATTTTTAAATTATGCAGGAATCCTTTTGATTTCCTTAGCATGGTGTTGCTGTCTTACCAGCACAATAATTATTCTTGACAAGTTATTTGATCACCACCACTGATCACCACCACTTTTTAGCCGGCCTCCTATGATTATGGAGAGGATCTCAGAGTGGATACATTGAATTGTTTGCCTGTAGCACCATCAAGATTATTTTAGTGCCCGATTTCCGATCAAAGTGCAGAGAATCCCATGACCACCTAGGCAATATTGTCATACAGCTGACCTCTAGCAGCTGCGTGATCGTGTGTATCCTGCTTGCTTCAGTCTTCCTTACTTCTTAGTTCCCCTGTGCACCAAGCTGACTCAAGCAAAAGATTTGCTTACTTGAAATCGCATTATCCTCTTGGCATGTATAGGTTATGGCTGTCTAGCAGATATCTTGGTGGCATTGATGGTTGGTGAGCCGTAATGGCTCACTAGGTAAGACGGTTGCTTTTCACGACCTTGGCATCGAGGTCGTGGGTTCGAATCCTGCGGTGGGCGATCCTTTATCGCCACTGCAAGCTGTGGTGATAGCCGTAAAGGCTCTTCTGTCGCTATACAAAAAGAGGCTGTTAAATCAGCTAGTATTTTTTTTCCATAGTATTAAGGATACTATATATATATATATATATATATATATATATATATATATATATATATATATATATATATATATATATATATATATATAATTCATTTATATAGAGCCCCAAGAGAACTTAATCTCTATTCAG
Source organism: Cristatella mucedo (assembly GCA_009760855.2). NCBI lineage: Eukaryota > Metazoa > Bryozoa > Phylactolaemata > Cristatellidae > Cristatella > Cristatella mucedo. The sequence goes on from WPIO01000043.1 coordinate 2,030,654, forward strand.
GTGCTTCACATGTGCCTTGGGGCTCGAGCCTACGACCTCAGCCTTGGTCGGGGCGAGCACCTTAGCCGCTGGGCCAAACCGTGTTCTCAGAGTACATGTCTGAAGCATGTAGACGAGTGTCCACAGTTATCATGTATGTTGTTGGCTGTGTCAGCATTGCTTTTATTGGGCGTTGATCTTGTAGATCTACATCATTAGATTTTATGCTGTCATTACTGTGTGTTCAAAATGCTTGTCACCACTGCCTGACTGAATTAATTCTGGAGGCAGAGTCCAGCCTTATAAGAAAGTAGAATCTAGTTGAGATTTACCAAGTAACCAGTGGATGCGCCTCGGACGGCTGCAAACTCAAACTCTTGAGAACGTGACAAACATACATCCTTGTTTACCATAGTGCATGATGTCACTTCCTTATTAACTGGTAATACTTCCTAAATTTCGTAAAGGATCAGGATTGTTACAAGGTCACACCATTTTAAAAGTCGTCTTGGTTACCTCTTCCAGTCGACAAAAGAGGCCAAAATTGTGTGCCACCTTAATAATATAATAATAATAATAATAATGCACCTGATAAAGCGCCCTGAGAGAACTTTATCTCTTTCTAGGCACCTTGATTAGATGTTGCTACGGTGTGCTATTGTACATTAGCCTCGATTTTCTAGGAGTACTAGCTTGGCTTTCAAGGCTACCATCATGTATTCTATCATTTTACTTGTCTAGATTTATTCCAACCCATAGCTCTGGTATAGTAAACTACATGCAGGCAGACGTCGATTCAGCAACATATTGGTTTTCCAAAGCTTCCTTGGTCGGCTTAGCCTGACAATTTCTACTAAACTTGTTTTCCTTTTGCAGCAAATCTAAAACATCTAGAAAGAGATTTGGTTCTCTGAGGGTGCGTTATTATTATAAACTCACTGCAGTCCTCAATCCCCTAGCATTTAAGCCGTCAAAGCCTGCGTATGCTCACTAGCAAAACAGTGTAAGTAGCTGTTGTACATTTAGAAAGCAATATGTAGCTTGTATTTGCTCACATGCATTGCTGGCTTTACTGCCTGCATGTTGTCGGCAGTCTTCGCACTCCTTCTTGCTGTCAGCTGGCCTGTAGCGTTTCAGACGGAGGAAGCATTAATGCTGGAAACTGTTGCTATGTGTTATCGAGCGCATGATCTTACCTCATCCTCTTATGGTGGCAGTGCAACCCACATGCTCTATGCTAACACCAAGCCTTGTAGTCGCCACCTCACGTGGTTGAGTTGCGTACTGGTTGCATGTTGACAGATTGCCGTGTCATCTATGCAGTAGTTTACAAGCATGGAGCACTAGCATTCGTATCAATGCGCTGCCTTCCCTCCCTTCACCTCAGCACAGTACTGAGCTGTAGGAGATTCGGTCTGCTCCCTTGCAGGCCAAGCTGCTTTGTTTGCTTTATTTGGTCGAGTGCCAGCAGAGCTCGATTGGGTGCAACCGGCTGCTCACTTGCGTCCAACAAAGCAGCACAAGATAACCAGGTGTTGGCATCTACCAGCAGCAGCCAATGGTGGTGGCACTCTTTCGACTCCCAACTGTGCTGCCAAATCCCCCACCCACCTCGGCCCAGCAGAGGCTTGCCTGCTTTTACAGTGCAGTTATAATTGGTGTAGGGACCCCCAGGGATGACCTCACTCTCTTGCAGCTGGTTTTTGTTGAAACACCTTTGCCTGACTGGCTGCTACATTAGTGGCCCCCTGCTTTGTTTTTATTTTATCAACCTCAGGTCATCAGCAGGCAGGACAGACTCTGCCTCTTGCAAGCTAGAGTTTGAGTTTTGCTGTCCAGCCTTAGGAGCTGCAGTCCGTCGGTCTCGGACTCTGCTCGACATTTGCTGGTTGATTGAGAAGTCCTCGACGATTTGCCGTCATTCAACTAGCGGTTTTCAAGCTAGTTTCAATCAACATGAGCTCGCCTACGTCCGAGATGCAATCGGAGAGCAACGGCGGTGAGGTCCGACTGAAGAAGTCCATCGGCCTGTTCAATGGCATAGCCATGATCGTCGGACTGGTCGTGGGCGGTGGGATCTTCGTGTCACCGGTCGGCGTTCTGCAATCGGCCGGCTCGGTGGGCCTGTCGCTCGTGTTCTGGGTGGTTGGTGGCCTCACTGCTGGCATCGGCTCGATGGTGTACATCGAGCTCGGCACGACGTTCAAGGAATCCGGCGGCGACTACACGTACATCGGCCAGGCGTTCGGCCCGGCTCTGCAGATGTGCTTCGTGTGGGCGTACCTGCTCGTCGTCTTTCCAGCCGGCAACGCTGTCGCAGCGCTGACGTTTGCCAACTATGCCCTGGTGCCATTCTTCGGCGAGTGCCCGCCACCCGGCATTGCCATATCGCTACTGGCTGGGTTCCTCATCGGTAGGTCTTATCTTGTAGCCTGTCTACTACTATTAGCACTCTCGTCAGCACCTCACCCAGCTGGAGGCAGTGTCGGAGTGTTGGGCTCGGAGGGATTGGCCAACGCTTGCCCAACGTCTTTCCATTGGGTTTTTTCACCTTCGATTTAATTGCTTTTTGCCATCCACAATGAACTCCAAATATTCTATAGCAAACTAGAAAACTGCTTCTAACAGTACAATTGGGTGCTCTTGTTATAGTTGAAACTTGATACTGTGTTTGAGAGCAAATATCTCATTGGTCCGACGGGGATTCGTCACAACATGTAAGTGCCTAAAAAGACATTTAGAGAGTGCCATACAAATGTATTATTATTGTCATTGTTATTGCTACTATTACTATGATTTCGCAGAGAGGTTCTCGAAAGCTCAATCAACTTGGGCGATCGCTATTCACGCTGCAGGTCGTAGGTTCAAGTTCTGCATTGGGCGATCCTTTATTGTCCTCTGTACGTGGTTGTGATTGGTGGTGCTGGAGATTTCGTTAAGGCTCATCTGCCGTTAGGTAAACGAGGCTGTTAATCAGCTAGCCTTTAACTTGAACTTTAACGGTCACTAGACACGTGTTGTTTATAGCTAAGATGGTTTGTATGGTTAAGTATATGTTTGTATACATTAATTTCAGCCGTTGGTCTCTAAGATGCAGTCTTTGGAATCCTCTCGGGTACCCGTCATGGGGGAGTGTCTGCTTTTGGTGATATGAGTACTGAGCAAAGACAGAGGTGCTCACTAGTAAATTGCTTGTCTAAACAGGCAATTATTGCCAGTGGTGTTTTGTAACATTTAATTTCATTTGCCATTAATAATGCTGACTACTTTAATGCCTGTGGTTATGAGGGTCGAGCTTTACTGCTGACGAATCAGACATTTTGTGAATATAAAAAGTTACAAACCAATTGTCATGGACGAGATAATAATGCTAACATTTACATGTGAACATCGCATGTGGACCAGGTGTATGATTCAGACCTGGCTTGTTTATACCAAAAGTAGAAAAGAACTGACTGTCCGGCAAAGGATGCTAAATATGGTGAATCATGTTTATAAACCCTATCGGCAGTGCTCCTCTGTTTGCATTAATCTGACACAAATGCCATGCTGCTCATAAGCTGCTTTTTCATGTACTGTTATCGGCTTTGAGTCGTTTTCGACTCGCTCAGCTATCATAATTGCCGGGGTTGTTTGGTGCGATTTACGTTGAGATCAAACCTTGTATGTTCGCAAGGTGCGTTCTTTTATGCCTGCCACAAGGGGTGCACCCTAATTTGTAGCAACTTTAGTACCCGTCGGTTCGTATGAGATCCTGTCATTGCCTTTTGTGAATTGATCATAATGTAAGTAAACAGCCAGTTTCAGCGGACCAGGCTGGGAAGGCAAAGCTTGCATGCTTGCGTGGCTGCTGGCTCTTGAACTATCTGCTATGACTACCCTGCAGGGTTTTCTGCAAGCCCACGCTATCGCCGTGTTGCATGCGTTAATCAGTGGGGCACTGATTGAAGATATGCTGCAGTGGCGCTGCACTTGGCCTGCACCGATAGATGAAGGTAGATAGGGACTGGGTGACTTAGCACAGCTGCTTGGAGGAATTAGTTAGGCGAGCATGGCAGCTGAGCCACTGGCCATGGGCACACTTTGTTGGTGTTCTCGCTGCCTGTCTGGCTTCTTAGAAAATTAAATTTGGTGTACAGCCGAGAAAGCCACAGAGTCTCCGGTTTCCCTGTAAGTAGCCCACATGCAGATAAGACCACTGTTATTCTTTGGCAGACACCTTGCCAGCATTCAGCTGCTGAGGTTGTCTGTCTGATATAGCTCACCGGTTGGCAGGCTTCCTCTCTTGGAGGAGCCGGATGAGTGACTTGCTGTGGTCGATCAGGCGATTGAGTTCAGCCGACAGGCCTCCCTCCAGCCCCGGCTGCCTTACCCTCCCCCGGAGGAGCTGGATTAGTGACTTACACGGCTGCTGTGACCCTGTGTGCCTAGACTAACGTGTCTGGTGAAATTCCTACTCTTGCTGTCCCTAGTCCTCTCCAGTAGCAGCCAACCAGCCAGGCAGATCCAGTCTGCCTGCCTGGCTGGTGTGCACTGATTTATCCCCCCACCCACCCCAGCGGCCAGCTCTCCTGTTTGTTCGATGTGACTGCCTTCGGCCAACCATCGCGAGTTGCAGCAGGCAGGCCTGTAGGGCTGCTTTGCTGGCACGTCAGATGCCGACGTATCCTAGTTGGGTCACCTGTCTGAAGCCATCAGCATAAAATGCAATAATAATAATAATAATAATAATGCAAAGAATGGAATTAAAAACAATAGTAGCACGTCGTTTGTAAAGCACTCTAAGAGAACCTAATGCGAGTGCTTTGCAACTCCTTCCTTATACAGTATAGGCACGAGGCCGAAAGTTGACTGCACAGCTTTAAGCTCATCCTTCGTCCTGTGGCTAATACAAGCAAGTGAACTTGAGTTTTGAGTCTGCCAAGCGCTGCCAGTCGTTAGATCTGTTTTCCGCTCTTACCCAGCCCTTGCAGCCCGAAGTTTCCAATCAGCTAAACCGCACTGGTCAGAGAGAATCAGGAAGAGGCTCGGTCGAGCTAGCAGCCGTCACCGGTCGTATACACTGCTTGTGCAATCTTTGGTTTTTCATTTTCTTTTACCTATTTTTGAAGAAATATTTTGTCATTATGTTTCACGACAGAATCGCGCACTCGTGCCTTTTTTCCTTACGAAGCCCTAACGTGCGATACCAAGCAGCTCCGTGCTGATGCTGTAGCCCATGCGTCTGCTACGCCTGTTCACCTTGCTGTTGGCTCCTCGATGCTCAGTTTGCTGTTGGTACCGTTTCAGTGTCGCTCACAGCAGTTAACAGCTTTAACGTCGACTGGGCGGCGCGTCTCACCGACGTGTTTACCATCCTCAAAATCCTCACCCTGCTGGCGATCGCCGTCTCGGGTTTTGTCTACCTCGGTCAAGGTATGTTGGCTGACAAGTGTAGCAGTCAGCCCACTGTTTTGCTCAGTCGGGCCTCTGTTTCCCTCCAAATATTGTGTTTGTTTGCTTTGTTTGTTTGTTTGTCTAGGCATGTATGCATGTGTCTGCACGTGTCTTTTCTTTGCATCACATAACTTGGGATCGTGCCACGGGTATTGCTAGTCGAGTCCTGCAGACCTTAAAATAAATTAAATTATATCGCCTGCTCTTTCTTATTAACTTTCTTCTCTCGGACTAAAGACCAAGGGGTTTGCAGAAGCACGTTCGTCAACTTTGTATTTGGCTACTGTAATGGAGTGAGGTGGTTGTTCTCATAACCCCTAAACAAGATGACCTGGCCAGCTAGAAGCACAAATACTAGCGAGTCTTTCGTCTTTTTCTGTAGTTGAAATGTAGCATATGTCAATCTCAATGTGCATCAAATCGGTATACCTACCATGGCCCGACCACGTTTCTGCTGTCGTTGGTTAGTTTGTATTGCTGTCTATCGCACCAAGTCGATATCCGGGCATAGCATTTCAACCCACCTTGCTGAAACCGTGGGGGAGCAGCTAAAACAGCCGGATTATGGAGGATCGTTGTTATGGCACATTGGAATGTGTGCTCTTCCTTGCTATTGCCTGCATGCCTGCACGGATTGATGCAGCACCGACAAGTAACTAGCCATGCTACCAGGTTCAGGTGTCACCGGTGTTTGTCGTGCAGGGGTGTAGACTAGCATTGGTGCAAGCAGCTGTGTTTCCGGCCTGGTTCAGACCGGACGTGGAAGCAGCACACCTCACACGTCTATAACAATGCTGCTACTGTGCTCACGTGTGGCACCAAGCTATCTCAAGCTGCACCCACTCACCCTGTCGAGCCTTGGCTACTGCAGTCACGGTTGGCAAAAGTAGAATGGAGCCGGTTTTGCCTACGGCTTTTCGTGCCAATCTGCATTGTATTAACTCCTCTCACCACCCCCAATCCCTGCTGACCCTCTACCTGTTAATGTCAGCAGCACTGTGTCAATGCCTATTGTTTCTCACCATGCTCACCGGTCCATGGAACAACAGAGCATGGTTAATGCTCACTCGTTAGGTCCGACCGATTGCTGATTTGAGTTAATCTTCCTGTACTGGCAATATGCCATTGGCTCGGTGTGCTTTCGAGCAAGTCTTGGTACGTTTTTTTAAGGCAAGGGTAACAACTTCAGTGACATATGGACCGACACGAGCACCAGCCCGGTGAGCTGGGCTCGTGCCATCTACGCCGGTGTCTACTCCTACTCAGGATGGTATGCAGCTGCAGCGCCAGCCATGCACCCACTAACCTACCTCCAGCCGGATTGTGCTGCCCCCAGCCTCACCTGCTTGCAGCCTCTCGTCGACACTGAGGCTTTGGTTGAAGGCCACTTGACTGCATTATAATCTATATGATGCCGATAGGTACCATGAATGTCGTTCCTGCTCAATGCCCCATGCACAGAGCAGCCTGAACCCTTCGGCTTGTCTCATTTTAGGAATTACCTCAACCTCATCACAGAGGAGGTGGATAATGCTCACGTGTAAGTGTGCAGAGCAGCCTAGCCACCATACCGTGGGTCACCAAGGTCATCGTCGACCCTTTCCTACAGGGCATGCCAGCTGTCGCCACCTTGACTGCTTGCCACCTGCTGCTGGTGCGCTTCTCCCATCGTCAACTGAACTCTGCAAGCTGCGGCCACGATCGCCGAGCCCTGCAAAGCAGCCGGGGTGGCTGGGGGGCAGCACTCTCGTTGCTTCCGACCAATTGGTCTCGACTTGATCAGCATTCTGCTTCGGCCTCCACCTTTGCTTCCACCTCGGCTCCGGCTTTGATTCGTATCTTCTACTTTGGCTAGTTGCTATTGCTGTGTCTTCCGGCTTCCCTAAAGCAAAACCTAAGTAAATAAATGGTGGCTCATACAACAGCCTCATTTATGTAGCAGTGGCAGCTAAACCCGGGGGCTAGCAGCCAGCTGGCTGCCGGCAATAAAGGATCACATGGTAGCCAGCACACGAATCTGCATTGCTTGCTCGCCGACCTGCGGGTTCTTCGATGCTGTGTACCCTTTACCTGCAATGCCTGTGCACTGCTTCCCTTCCATTGCGAGCGGCTGTCTCCACTGCCACCGTCCAGCCATCCAGCCTGAATGCTAGCACCCTCTCACTAGAGGGCGGCCCCTCCCGGTTGTCGTAGACTCGGCCGGCGCAGCTGCCACGGTCGTTCTTGCTCGTTTTTGCAGGACCTTGCCAAGAGCGATCTGGGTGTCCATTCCGTTGATCACCATCCTCTACGTGATGGCTAACGTGGCCTTCATGGCCGTGCTGCCTGCTGCCGAGCTGCTTCAGTCGCCTGCCGTGGCCGTGGTGCGTTTGTGCGTCGCAGCTGCACTAGCTAGCTAGGGGCAGCTTGGGCACAGCCTACTCGGGGAGAGATATGGGAAGACTGCTGCTGAGTTTGCGCGTGCCACTTTACCGTGCGGCACTTCGAAGGTCCAGGCCGCGTTGCCTGGAAGCTTTCTCACTTGGCCCACTTGATCGCTGGAGATGCCTGGTCGATGCGAAGCTGTAGTACTTGTGCTGGTCGCCTGCTGGGCTATCTGCGAACCGTCACCATTTGTTAGGGAGGGGGACTACGCTGGTCTGTCACAACTATCGCTTGCCTGTGGCAGATGTGTTCGCCATGGCTCACCTGCGCCGGCAGGTGACTCACTCTCCTACGACAGCAGCTGTTCGTGTGTCGTGACATCAGGCTGCCGCTTGGCCTTTTGGTAGGCTTTTGGCCGGAAGCTGTACCACTCGTCCTTGACCTGGGTGTATCCGCTGCTCGTGGCGTGCTCCACGGTGGGAAGCCTCAACGGTTCCATCTTCACGTCGTCCAGGTGAGTGTGGAGAGCGGCTGGCCAGCTAGAAAGCCAGTCGGAATGCGTTGTTCCTGTTACGATTGCCCCTCACCCTGTACTTCAGGCCGAGCTAGCGTGCCAGAAATGCAGTCTGCGTGTGCTGCTGTGCAGCAAGCAAGCTCCGAGCCGTACCACTGAGCTTGATCGGTCTTACGTGAGGTTTTGCAAGTGGACGAAGCTGCAGCTTCGCTTGCTGCTCCGATTGATCGAGTTTACTGACAAAGTGGCTCGGCATTGGCAGCGGGCCGCCGAAGCTCGTGCGACTGTCACGTGTGCAGTGCCCGGTCACGTAGTCTTTCGGCTGTAGCGAGGCACCAGAGCACGGCAAGCTAGTGAACCCACTCCTCGAAGCGGTCCTGTGTCGTTGCCAAAACCACTCATACCTTTTCATGCGAATCGGCAGTCCATTTGTATTTATATAATGATGATTACAATGAAGCAATTGTTTGCTCAACTCTTATAACTTAATTTCTTGCCTGGCACTTTACATATGCTGGAAAAGAAGCACGTCAATGGGTTAGTGATAGGTGCGATATGTCGGCATGCCCAAGCACACACAAAGGCCAATGCAAATGAACAGCACACCGGGGTCCAAGGGTATCGTACCCTTGCTGCTCGGAATATGGCTGCCTGCCAAAGCACCTAGCGTGTGGCTGCTGTGTGCATGGCTCACACTCCTTCAAGCAGCTATTTTTGCACATACTCCTTGTTTCCGCAGCTCTTTAATCATGCACGGCCTTGCTCTTTGAAGCAGGAGACACACAGCTGTGCCTTCTTTTCTGCCACCTGGTTTTAGTCTAAAGGCAAGGTGCTTGCCATTTACATGCCAAGTCTGGGTTCAAGTCCTGCATCGGTTGTAACAGGTGTGTCATTGCCCACTGCAAGAGGTGGTGATAGGCGCTTAGGCTGTTCTGCCGACCTATAAATTGGCTGCTAAATCAGCTAGCATTCGCCTCGCTTAGTCGCCTTCGGCTGCTTCTCGTTCACATTCTTGCCTGCAGAGAGCCGCTCGTGCATTCTGTCTCTCCGGTTCACCTTGTGCACTCTGGTGCTGCTGCCGACCTTGACCCGGCAGCTGGTTTCTTGGGTACCTCTGTGTTACAGTTGCTCGCAAGCACGCCTTTTTCTGTCTGCAGGCTGTACTATGTGGCTGCTCGGAATGGTCAACTGCCGGCATCCATTGGGATGATTAATCCCAAGTACCTGACGCCTATGGTGTCCGTCGTGTTCCAGGTACGTGATTGAGTGAGTGCATGCTGTTGGCTGTGACACAACTAGCAGCAGCAATGCATTTACCAATACCTCTTGCAAACCTCAAATCCTTTGGAGACCGTGCCTTTAGTTTATGATATTACTCACCATTCAATCGCGGTTCCCTTTGCAGCAAATATATAGTCCCTAGAAAGAGTTTGAGTTATCTGAGGGTGCTTAATCAAGTGTATTATTATTACTATTGCTGTCGGCCGTATCCCTGGTCATGGCGTGCCACGTGGAAACAGTGAAAGCTCCTGTGGTGTGACTAGCACTTCTGGCAGCAGTCAGCTTAAGCAGCTCCGTGGTCACCTGGGCCCGGTAGCTTAATACTTTTTTTAACGATTTATCTTGCCTTACGGCCAACGACATCCGGGTGTTGCTTTTGATCACCAGGTTAATTTAAGGCAGGCAGTAACAGACTTAGAGCCGATGTACATTTGGGGTGCATACAATACCGTTATACTGCATGTAGTTAGTATTACATCAGTAACCTTTCTTTAACTGATCATCAAGTGTGTCTGTAAAACGTTGGCTCCGGAATTCGTCGTGGTTCTGCATTTTCCTTGGTCTCTCACGGCCGATGTTGCTTGAGAAAGCTTCTTCCTTACATAAGTCTGCCCGGCTCGTTGTGGTTGGCAAGAACGTATTCTCTCAGCTTTTGCAGCACACCTTATCAGCAGCAGCCTCCTCTTCTGGCGTGTCGTTGACGAGTTGTGGCTGGCAAGAACACCTTTTCTGTTCAGCTTCTGTTGATGCTGCATCTTGATTCGTATTCATCCAACATTTTACGAGATGTGAATCTTTTCGAAGCCACTCAACCATGCTGGCAAAACTCACAAGTCACACCAATTGAGCAGCTCCCCAGCATGCCAACTCAGCTTGGCCAAGTTGAAGCTGGGAAACACTTGTAGCACCAGGCGACATTTAGGCTTAGTTGAGAGCGCAAGTAGCTATAATGCTCTGGCCGCGCCCTTAAAAAGGTCCTCGTAAGTTTCAGCCCTTTAACGTGTCTCAAATCTTAATGTTTGATAACAATTATGAGCAGGCAAGCTACAGCTACGTATTCACGTTAGTAGATGATCTCCCTTCCTTTTTGATCCTCATCGTTGCACTACTCGTGATGTACTACTATCTAAACATTTTGAAGCATAAGTCAGGGAGGACAATTGTACTAGCTAACAAACCTTGGATTATTATACGAGTAGATATGTTCAGACGTTTGTATGTTTAGCCAAGTGACCCTTTTCGCAGTGCTTTCAGATGGTTGAGTGAGCCGCCATACTTATCGGAAAGCATGGGGCTTTCTCCGGTAGTTGATTCTTTACTGCTTTTCTGATGCGTTAGTTCACATTCGGCTAAGGTGATAAATAAATCTATCCAGCTTCAGTACTTGATGAACACATGATTTAGATTAGTAGGAAGTGGCACCGCCAGGATTGCTAATTGTTTCTTCCATGCTCGTTGGCATAGACCCGACAAATCTCGTGCCAACAGAGCATTTTCTTATCACCGACGTAGAGCGCTAAGGGATAGGATATCCTCTGAGGTAATACGAATAGTTGAGGATCTTATACTTTGCCCCGAAGCATAGTAAAGGTTTTTTTTATAGGGTATACGATCTAGCCCTTTTAGGTAATCGCATTTTTAATTCTGACATTTGTTTTTACAATTTCCTAGTTACGTGTGCTTGTCCACAATGCCTTCGATGCGATAGTGAGTTCTTTTCCCAGCGGTTGTGTAACAACCCCATACCTTCACTGCTCCAGTGCTGAAATTGATCGTCTTCTGATGGTAGTCATTGGGGTATGCTTCGTTAGATCATTGCTTAGCACAACCTCTTCCACCAGTTTGTGAAAACTTAACTTTTGACTTTTTCATTGGCACATTGGCTGCTGGTATGTATACGTTTTGCATAACGTGTCGCACCACTATTCTTTACGAGTTTTCTTGTCTAGCCACGTATAAAGGCCACATGCTTTTCTGCATTACCGCTTCTGCAGTAGCCCATTCCACTGAACCCGAATTGTACTTAAAGGTCGGCTACTTCGTAGATCGAACACTGCCTCAGCTGTCTGTAAATGTCGGTCCATAGTCATTCCGTTGGTTTCAAATCAGTCAACTGGCTGGGCCACTGCATCAGCACCAAACAAGGACTCGTCAAAAAATACTTGCCTGGCCTGGCAGTGTACATAGGATTGCTGTCTTGCTATCAACTGTAACAATTCAGGTTATTAGCTTTGAAATCCAACTTGTGCGACTAACAATAGGTTGAATATAGTACTTTTTGACAAATTCAATTTTGGTGCTTGTTCCTATAGTTCTGCCAAGATATCAGCCGACCTGCTGCCCCATCTGCTGCTAACTCGGTGATACCGCGAACCCAGTCTCTCATCTTTCGCGTCAGCATCTCGCCCGTGAAGTGCGATGAGGGTATGCTGTGTACGACCTCCAATGATGTCGCATGCATGGCAAATTAGCCAGGGTCAAGTAAGGATGGTACATTGACCGCCGTCACTTGACAGGCACGCTATCCCTGCTGCATACCTTCACAGCGAGGCTATCCTTACCGGTAGTGATCTTGTCGAGAAGTGGGATGAGCAACAGCCCACGCAATGGCCACGGGTCCGACAAAGTGCTCGATGCTGCCCGGTCACGTGCTCCACGAACTGGCTTGCTTGCACTCAGCTCGTGCTGCAGCCTGCCGGAAAACCTGGCGCCAGCCTGAGCATCGTGGCACATTTTTCGTACTGATTGGTTCTCTCTCTCTGGTGGGCGTGCACGCGCGCGTACCTCTGCTTCCACACTCGTCCCAGGCTGTGGCGTGCTTGATGTTTGTCGACGGGCGGCCGCTTTCGTCGTCGTAAGCGCACGCTTCTCTCGTCGTCGCAGGGAATCGTTTCTCTGTTCATGCTCGTGTCTGACGACGTCCTGGCACTCATCAACTACGCAACCTTCGTGGAAACGTCATTCATCGGCCTCACCGTGGCTGCCATGCTGTACCTGCGCAAGAAATACCCCCATCTTCCTCGACCGAAGAAGGTAGTGTAATTTATCTCCATCTGTAACTCTGCAAAGCCACAATGACTATGTGGGTGTTACGAAGGGGAGTTTTCTGTAGCCCACTTACAGCCTAAGCAGCTTTCGGTACGCATTCGGTAGCCAACAGATTTCATCTCACCAGCAAAGAGAAAGTGGGAAGCAGAGCAGAGTCGGGAGAGCAGTTGATGTAGTGAGTAGCATCGAAATACAATCCTAAATCCTAGCTGATTAAACAGCCTCTTTTTGTATAGCGACAGAAGAGCCTTTACGGCTATCACCACCGCTTGCAGTGGCGATAAAGAATCGCCCACCACATGAATCGAACCCACGACCTCGGGACCGAGGTCGTGAAAGCAACCGTCTTACCTAGTGTGCCATCATGGCTCACGACCGCTGAAAAGAATGAGCCATAGTCGGCAGCAGGTAAGTAAGAATCCTAGAAAAGAGTTCCACAGTCTAGAGCCTGCAGAGCTAAAGCTTCTGGCACCAACGGTCTTTAATAAGGAAAGGAATGGAACAGTCGATTTATTGCTAATACAGGACCTGAGGGCACGAGGAGTCTGAAATTAGTGCAGCAGTTCAGCTAGGTATGGAGGAGCCAAGCCGTGTCAGGCAGGATCGGTTTCCGCCGGCCAGGCTGCGCGCGCTGCCTCACTGCTTCGGCTTCTCGTCGTACTTGCACTACTTGCTTTTTGCCTTTGGCAATGGGTGGCGAGCTTGGCGCTCGAGGCTGACGCCCGTGCAGCGCCCGTTGGCTTTGCACGAGGGAGCGCAGCTGAAGTGGCCACGTTCTGACTTGTGTATGAGCAAGTGAGTGCAAAAGCCTATGGTAACTAACGAAAATATATAGGCTAGACCAAGGCGATCCGTATTAGCAGTACGAGTAAGTCTAAATGCAATCCTTACCTAACGTTGTGTCGCGGTTTTTTATGTTTTAAGACCGTGCCATGAGTTGATGCTCCCCCAAAGCCCGGAACTCACTCCCAACAGTGGTCACGACATGCGCTGACTTGACGTTTACAAAGAAGCTGAACCCTTACCAGTTAGTTCCTCGGAGAATTTGCTGGGTCTGTGTGAATTGTCGGCTGTGTGCTTATTATGCATGCTGATACTGTGCATGCTATCAGTTAACTATAGACGTGCTTCCTTTCGTTGGCTAATCTCAAGTGCTTGTAAATTGATTTAGTTCTCTTAGGGTGCTGTTCAATTGTCTTGAGATTATTATCATTTTTAGCCTTTACGGTTGGCAGTTGTTTGTGTTGTCGTTGTTCATTTTACCACAAGTGACCTCCGGGAGGCACACTCATTTTGTTTATTTGTTTAGAGGAGCCAGGTAAAACGACAATTTGTAATACTTCTTTTCTGCCCTTGCAGGTCAGCCTGTTCTTTCCGATCACCTACCTATGCTTCTGCATTTTCCTGCTGGTCATGACGCTGGCAGAGGGCGCCACCGACTCACTCATCGCCGTTGCTTTCGTTCTGTCGGCCATACCTGTGTACTGGGTGTTCGTCTGCTGGAAGAACAAGCCCAAGGTGCTGCTGCGTGCTTCGGCGCGTCTTACACGCATTCTGCAGAAGGTGTTCTATTCGATTCCCGAGAACAAAGACGTCTAAAAGTGGCTGTGTAGGCCAACCACCAGCACATCAGGAAATCACCTTGTGGATGCCAAGTGGGATGACACGTGTCTCGATGACATGCTTTCCACGTCCATGGTGGCCAGACCGTGCAGAATCTCCACGAGGTGCAGGCGAGGCGAAAGGTTCTGCGTTATCAACGTGCAATGTCGACTTCCTGTTCAGCCGGTGGCAGCGTCGGACGGTCGCTGCTATGCCGGTGGCCGGCACCACCTTGCCAGAAGCAGCAGGCAGAGTCCAGTATGGCTGCCTCTTGCCTAATGGCTCAGCTGGGAATGTAGCCGAATTCTTCTTTTTGTATCCCGTTATTCTTCATTTTTTGTCAGCCAAGATCTTTGGCAACTGCAGCGACCGTCGTCTCTCGATGGAGTCGCCAATGGCCCCTGCACCGGCTGAAATTTTTGCGTAGCGTCCGTTGTAAGGACTGTTTCCTCACGGATCGGTTCTCTAGCTGTACGAAGCTTGCCCGCCTTGCATGCTGCCAGAGGCTATCGCAGCTACCGGCGAACTTCTCCCTTTTTTTGCTGTCGCTCCTCCTGACACTTTTGCCCGTGCTTCGACGTTGAGCTGCTGCAATGCCAGTGCTTGGCATCTCAATGCGGTTTATCTGGCTGCATCATCGATCGCGACAGAACAGTCGTTTTGCTTACTTGCCCCCTCCCGCGTAGCTTGCTGTTTCCAAGCACATATTGTTCAATGCAACGATACCTCCAGTTAGGACCTGAATGATTGGGTGCTCCATCTGCCCCTCCCTGCATTCCATGCGACCAGCATATCGCTGGAGTCGACTCGGATAGCATTTTCAATTGCAATAAACTTTTGAGGTTTGTCTATGTGATGCTTGTTCGTCATCCTTTGCCTGCTAGAATCGATGTCTCGAATGCTTGCCCAGAACCATGGTGAGTTGGCCTTTGCAGCACATGTAAAGTGCCGAGAAAGAGATTGAGTTTTCTGGGAGTGCTATGCAATTGTGTTTTTATCATTATTACTGTTATTAATGCACTAATTTAATAATCTATCGGTCACATTTGACGGCTTGGACCCAGATATATGCAAGGGCTGCTGATCTACTCTATGATTGTAATGTAATGTATCTCCGTCAGTAACTCCACAAAGTCATAAAGACCATGTGGGTGTTACGCAGGAGAGTTTTGTATAGCGCACTCACAGCCTAAGCAGCTTTCGGTACGCATTCGGTAGCCAACAGACTTCGTCTCACGCAACAAAGAGAAAGTGGGAAGCATAGCAGAGTCAGGAGAGCAGTTGAGGTAGTGAGTAACATAGAAGTAGCAGTTCAGGACCGCTGAAAAAGATGTGCCATAGTCGGCAGTTGGAGAGTAGATGTCGTTGTGTAAGAATTGTGGAAGCGAGTTCCACAGTCTAGGACCTGCAGAGCTAAAGCTTCTGTCGCCAACTGTCTTTAAGCGGAGGAATGGGACAGCTAATTTATTGTCCACACAGGACCTGAGGGTGCGAAAAGGCTGAAACTGATGCAGCAGTTCAGCTAGGTACGAAATTCAGTGGTCCGAGCTGCTCTGGTTGACTCAAGTCACACCAGAGCAGCTCAGTCATACCAGGAGATTATTCGGAGAGTTTTTTATAGCTGCAATGATTCTTGCTTGTATCTGGAGATGCATGCCATTTCGTAAGGGTCCTTGCTTGTATTGTTTATTTGTGTTGCCAGAATGTGGATTCGATGCCTTCTAGATAAGACATATATGCCTGGAGCGCTGTATTACTATTATTATTAGAAACGCTTTCGTTAAAAACATACAGGCTTGCCCTGCGGAGCATCACAAATGACTTGATTATGATCAGCTGCAGTGGTTCTCGACTGAGGGATTTGTTCAGATAATACTCAGTTTAATAATAGTAATAATGTATTTCTATAGCACCCCAGAGAACTGCATCTCTTTCTAGGCACTTGAGATATGCTGCAAAGGAAGCATGGTCAAACGGTTAGTAGTAGCACCCACATACTTCTCAACAAGCCTAAAATGGTTAGAGGTGAAATGAAGAGTCAACATGTAAACATGTGGTAGTGGTAGCATGCACAGTGTTAGCATGCAAAAACACACAAGGGTCAACTCATGAGGACCCACCATACGGTGAGAGAAACTGGTACATTTACAGCTTTTTAATTGTCAGGAAGGATGTCATCTGGTCAGTCAGTTGTGACTTCCAGGCTTTTGGAGCATACACACTACAGGCAAGGTCTCCAAACGATTTGAGGTTTGTACGAGGCATTACTTAACGATTGAGTCTGAGATGCAGGTGGTACTTAGTCTTGTGGGGTAGTAGGCTGGAGGTAGATAGACTGGAGCCTGGCTTAATGTAAGTGTCTATGGCTAGGTTGCCCTAAAAGTCAATTAAATCTTCAGACTCTTTTAAACGTCCAGGTTTGTCAGTAAGCAAAACAACTCGTATCGCAGCTAAGTCACCATCCCTGGCCATCGAGGAATGCATCACGTTGACTCATTTTGTGGCTTGCAGAATTTCTGCTCATTGGCTCGCTAAGTTTCGAAAGATAATTATGGCCCAGTAGACTAGCTCGTCCGGTCAGCCACCCAAGTAGGACTTACTGAGCTGCTGCTGGGCCTGGCCTGGGGGCGGTGGTGGAAAAAAGCTAGCTTCACCAGCGAAGGTCAAAATCGCGAGTCAAACCAAAGAAAGAAAAAACAAAAGCCACTGTTAAACTCGCTATCAGGGCTTGACAAAACTCTCGCCGGATACAGTACACGCCATGCTTGGCTGCATGCCAGCCAATTAGCAGAAGAGTTTTTGACTAGCCGCCAGGTACTAGATCGAACGACTAGAATTATATTCAATAGTATTATTCAATAGTATCCGGAATAGCTGTGCTGCTTTTGCTCTTTACAGCAGCGCAGCGTTTCTATTTCGGCGGTGAGAGCTGAAACCCTTTCAGATCACTTTACGGTAGCAACGAAGAGCGCCTGGCATGATCAACCAGCACAGTTGCAAGGCATCCGCATGTACTGAAGAGCCGCACTCGTGGATGAGGCTGCGAGCTGATAGGATGAGGTACGCTTAGTTTCAATTGTCAAATCTGAGGATGGCCTGGAAAGTCTAGTCACCTTCGGTGTCGGTCTTTTCGTGAAGGGAAAACTGAGGGTCAGGTAGCTCAGATAGGGTAGCTTGAGCGCGATCAGCTGAGTTCATGGGATATTTATCGCCCGGGGAAGAACGACGCAGCTTGCGTAGCTTAGATGGGTAAACCGCATCTAAGTTGGTCCGTGCATTTGTGACATCCCGTCTTGACTTCTGTTAACTCACTGCTTGCTGGCCTACCCGCATGTGCGATCAGGCGCTTGCAGCTGGTGCAAAACCTTGCAACTAGGCTTGTCTGTCGTGAGCGTCGCAGCAGCCACATCACACGGCTTCTCGTTGACCTGTGATGGCTACCAGTCAAGCAATGGATTGACATCAAGGTTTAGTCGCTCACTTTTAGGTCCTTCCATTCTTTGGCTCCAGCCGACTTATCAGATCTACTCCCCCACGTGGCCAAGCATCGAACCACCCGCTTTTCGTAATATAAATATTTACCAATACATCGTGCAAAACTCAAATCCTTTGGAGACCGTGGCCTTAATTTGTTTGTTTCCAAAGCCTAGAACTCACTTTCGTCACGATATCCCCTGACTTTACCGCATTTAAAAAGAAATTAAAAACGCACCTATTTATGACAGCATGTAGTGGGTCCCTGGGATTCGTCCTTTATGGGGCTATGGGTGCTGACACTGTTGCATGCCGCCACTAACAACACCTGAATGTATCTTCGTCACTAACTCCACAAAGTCATAAAGACCATGTGGGTGTTACGCAGGAGAGTTTTGTATAGCGCACTCACAGCCTAAGCGGCTTTCGGTACGCATTCGGTACCCAACAGACTTCGTCTCCCGCAACAAAGAGAAAGTGGGAAGCATAGCAGAGTCAGGAGAGTAGTTGAGGTAGTGAGTAGCATAGAAGTAGCAGTCCAGGACCGCTGAAAAAGATGTGCCATAGTCGGCAGTTGGAGAGTAGTTGTCGTTGCGTAAGAAACCTGCTTGCTGACCGTGTGCATGTCGCCCCTAACCATATTATTCATGCTGTTTATCAAACGTGATACCACTCACCATTTGATCGTGTTTCCTTTGCAGCAAACGTAAAGCGCGTAGAAAGAGATTGAGTTCTCTGAGGGTGCTTTATCGAGTGTATTATTATAATTATTACTGGCGGCGCGTTCCATCCACCCGCTTTCGGTGTCAATGTCGGAGTGCCCCCCTAAAAGTGAGTAAAAATGTTAAAGTTGATCAGCTGCTTGACGGAAGCCTTACGAGGGCGACCGTTTCATCATTCGAGAGAGATAAACCTGAGTTTTTTATTGCACCGTTCTTTTTTAAGCATGTCAACGGCTTGGCACCTTTGACAGCTGCGTTCCAGTCTGACTGCCCTCATTTATCAGGCGACGTGAGACATCAGACACGAGTTCAGGAGAAAAGAAAAAGAATCATAAGAGGGCTGGAACTAATCACCTGTATCGGACGCCGCCCAAGGAGCATTTTACGTAGCACCATTTATATAGCAACAGCCAAGCAAGCAAAGATGAATTATGACAATGGTCAAGGATGAAATAGCCAGGCTGGCTTAAAAACAATTGCTAGAGCAATTTGACGAATATCAGAATCGATGCCAAACAGTCACGGCCATCCGAGCGAAAGTATCGGCAGCAATAGTATTTTTGTGTGTAATGTATCTCTGTTGGTAACTCCACAAAGTCATTAAGACTATGTGGGTGTTACGCAGGAGAGTTTTGTATAGCCCACTCACAGCCTAAGCGGCTTTCGGTACGCATTTGCAAACCAACAGACTTCATCTCGCGAAACACAGAGAAAATGGGAAGCATAGCAGAGTCAGGAGAGCAGTTGAGGTAGTGAGTTGCATGGAAGTAGCAGCTCAGGACGGCTGGAAAGAATGTGCCATAGTCGGCAGCAGGAGAGTAGCTGCCGTTGCGTGAGACTCTAGGAAGCGAGTTCCACAGCCTAGGACATGCAGATCTAAATCTTCTATCGCCAACGGTCTTTAAGCGGAGAAATGGAACAGCTAATTTATTGTCCATACAGGTCCTGAGAGCACGAGAAGGCTAAAACTGGTGCAGCAGTCCAACTAGGTCGTGAGCCGTGATGGCACACAAGGTAAGGCGGTTGCTTTCACGATTCCTGCGGTGGGCGATCCTTTATCGTCTCTGCAAGCGGTGGTGATAGCCGTAAAGGCTCTTCTGTCGCTATACATAAAGAGGCTGTTTAATAAGCTAGGATTTTTTTTAGGTATGAAGGAGCCAAGCCGCGGCCCTGTGGGTCAGCGTAAGAATTCTGCTCTGTATTCGTGCCATCATAGCTTATTTTTATAAGCAAAGGAGACACATGGTCAAACTTCAAGTATTTGCAAACTTGCCCCGCAGCCGTATTTATGGGCAGCTGCTGTGGCCAAGCGGCTTTTTTGGTAGCCCAGCCGAAAGGGATTTCCAACAATCTAGCCGAGATAGAACCAAGGAGCTAGTTCAATTTTTTGCAAGCCACCTTGGAAGACAGTTCTTAGTCTTAGACAGGGATTGACGTGATGGCTAGATCCAAAAGTAGTCTTCCGAAAGAGGCTTTTAAAATTTAGGCAGTCGTCGAAGACGATAACTAAATTCCGAGCAAGCGGTGATGGTCGCACAACAGCATCACTTAATAGAAGAGCAAAGCCTTCTAATCTAGTGACATGTTTAGTATATCCTGTGAGCAGCGATTCTGTTCTATCGGCGTTTAGTTACAAGAAATTTTTTCCGACACGTGGTATCAAACCGATTAAAAGAAAGCGAAAGAAAGGAAAAATGCACAGGGCAGATGCGAGGGATTGTATTGAGTTGGGGACCAGAGGTGGTGATAGCTGTCCGAGCGATGCGACTAGGTGCGTCACTACGTTTGTGGGGTCAAGCCCAGGTCAGCGAAGTTGGTAATGAGAGCATACAATTAAATTGGACTACCAGGAGCTGCTTTGCACCCAAGACAAAAGGGGACTTTTTCAAAGTCAACCTAGCCATATATTCCTTTTTAGGTCGCTCGATGGCGTTTCGGTATCGCTGCTATAGTCAAGTATTGGCGGTTTTTCAAAGCCTTAATACAACCAACTAACTAGTAAGATCACTCACCCTTTGAGAAATAATCCCTAACCCAAGTCTTGGGAGCAGCAGAGAGAGAGAGAGAGAGAGAGAGAGAGAGAGAGAGAGAGAGAGAGAGAGAGAGAGAGAGAGAGAGAGAGAGAGAGGAAGGGAGGGAGGGAGGGAGGGAGAGAGCTTATGAATTGAGTGCTTATGCATACTGAAAAGGCATCTTACCATTAACCAATTGACATGTTTTCTAAAGAGATCAAATTCTCTTAGAGCCCATTCAAATCTGTAAGCATTTTTATTCCTATTGAAAACTTGATATATTTATCGATTTAATTTTATTATGTTGGACTATCTAGGAAAGAAAGTCTACTTTCAAGTGACTTTGCTCTCGATGAAGCCGAGGTACACCTAACATAAACAGGGTACTCGATTCAAGAATGAATTTGCAGTCGGACCGCTTATAACAGCAACAGCAGCTAAAGAGTGCTGTGGTAGGACTACTACCCAGCAGAGACACCCCTTCAGTGATTAGATAAGCTGTGATGGCATGGAGAAACAGCTTACTACTCCAGAGAACAAGTCTTACTAATAGCTGGCGGAAGTAAGCAAATCAAGCCTTAGCCAGAAAAATCCGTTTGGAAGGCATGATCGTGGTAGAAATTTATAAGTAGCCAATAAGAGGCTAATCTACACAATATCGGCAATAGCAAAGCAGAATACTATACACACAGAAATATGGCAGAAACAGTAGATATAACACATTTTGATTTATATGTTGAATGCCAGCAATACGACACACATAAGTACTCAAACCAATGCTCACTTTTCATGACAATACATGAATAGTTGTAATAGAGACAACATCCGTTGTCTTATAACACCAGTAGCATGCGGCAGTATCACCACCTATAGGCAAGTGAGAGTGAAATCAAGGGTAACACAGCGACAATAGTAAGAATTGAATTTTTCTCGTGGCTGGCCAAGTCAGGTCCAATCCAGCTACCAAGCCCACGAGTTATCTCATCAAGGCCTCCTGACTCAGGATCGGTCAGGCAAAGCTCAAGCAACAGCTGATAAGATGAATGCCTGCAGCGAGACATAAAACATCAAGTCCAGAAGCGTCCTTTACGAAAGGCTCTCAGATCACGAGTCGGATATCGGCATTTGCACGGCTGTCAACCAGCATCGGCTCGAGATCAGACGGTAATTGTGAAGTTTATAGCAGCCGAGGCAACCAATCATCATCGGCAATGCTGAATTGCTGCTCAGCTACTTAGACATATGACGTTTGTTCACACGACCAACCACCATTTGTAGTCGTTGCAAATGATCACGTCAAGCAAGCTTGGATGTGCTATGTCCAGTCACTCAGCAGCTGCTCAGCTGCTGCTGTTCCAAATCAAAGGCACTGGTATTGCACTTTGACCTCTTTGCTAGCTATTTACCACCACTGCAAGCTGCCAGAGGCTGTTGCTCCTATACCAGCACATTGCCTGGACCACAAGCAGCATTAAACGGTTATCAGCTCCTGCTCAAGCAACTAAAATCAGGTCACATGTAAGACAATAAGTTGATGTCGTAGCAACCGTCGATCTACAGCAGATACGAAAATACTTTATGAGGAATGTATATCAGCACAATGACAAAGCCTGCAGTGAACACATGAGGCATTGTTTAGGTGTAGGAATAGCCTGTATCGAAAGAGAAACACAATTACCGTATACAAAAGTAAACCACGATAATCAAGAGGCTAATCAGAGGTTCTATGTCTCACTGGGCAAGGCCAGTGCTCCATAGGCATGCCACAGAGCAAGAGAGAGAGAGAGAGAGAGAGAGAGAGAGAGAGAGAGAGAGAGAGAGAGAGAGAGAGAGAGAGAGAGAGAGAGAGAGAGAGTGTGTGTGTGTGTGAGAGAGAGAGCAAGAGACGAACATGACCATATAATTAAAAAAATATAATTCATTTATATAGCGCCCCAAGAGAACTTAATCACTATTCAGGCACTTCACATATGCCTCGGGGCTCGAGCCCACGACCTCAGTCAGACCTTGGTTGGGGCGAGCACCTTAAAAACCGCTAGACCAAACCAGACCATACAGCAAGTAGGCAAGGAAGGGAGGAGAGAAGAAGAGAGGAGGCAGAAAAAAGGGAGGAAGGGAAGGGAGCAGCAGGGGAGGAGACCGACATACATTGAAAGGATGATGGGAAGGAGTGGGGAGAGTTCCAGGCATGAAAGGCAAGGAATGGCAGCAGGGGCAGACATAGGTATTTACATTATTAACATTCACTTCTTCAAGGAGACGGTTCACCACTGCAGTGTACACCCGATTGTCATCAAGTGATAGTGCCGAATGATAAGGTGCCCAAAGACTTAACCCCTTAACAGCATGTGGCAAAGCCGCGAAGATAGCTACTGGAGACAACCCTGATCGAAGTGCAATATTAGCATGCCTTCGTAGATATCTTTTCCATAAGGTGACACAAGGACAGCGCAGCTATCAAACGCTGGGTCAGCATCAATGAGCTCATTAATTGTCGAGTAAATGGACATTTTATTGGCGATCACAACTCAATTTTTTTACTAAGCGTTGCCGAGGTCGGCTGTTTGTTACAGCTCCTAGCACAGGTGCTGGTCTCTGGCAAAGATATGCATGCACGGCAGTTATGTCAGCAAGGAAAGAGAATACATGTAGTCAGCCAGATCCAAATGATACTATGCACACAGTACTAATAAGAAAATCTCATGTTCATACTAAAGAATGTGTGTGACTTGTATGAGATCTCAACTATCTCTTGCAGTCCTACTTGGCAAACGATGAAAGTGTCCTCAATTAGCCCACTGGATAGGACAGAAACTCAGAGAGGAAGGGGTTTGGCTAAGACACACGAGTACTAGGCAACTGCACTATCAGCAACCATGCAGCAAGTGAATGATTCAAGAAGTGGTAGTTTGGCCTCTGTTTCAATCACTAGAAAATGTACTCAGTCGTTAAACTTAGCTTAAAACCAGCATGCCTCATCCAAACAAAACCAATCACAATCTGATTGAGCGCATGAGCTTTGCTACTACACATTCTAGGCTTTCACTTCTGCTTCGTTACTACACAGTCTAGGCTTTCGCTTCTATGTGGATGACATTCAGCTGTACCTTTGCTTTGATCCCTACCAACCCTCCAGCACGTCGAGTTCTCCCAACTCACTTGCTGCATGTTTTTGATGACATCGGCAGATAGATGCCAGCAAAGTTTCTTAAATTGAATGATGATCATAGTAACTTACTAGTTATGGGAAAAACAAAGAAATTGGAAAGGCTGACGCTCAAAATCGGCTCTGACAGCTTATCTCCTGTTGAATCTGCATGAAATCTAGGTGTCATGTTCCAAAGTGGCCTTTCGTAAGACGACCACATCAGCTCCACAATCAAGTCTGCCTACTTTCAGCTACATATTTAGTGCGATTATTCAGGCTTTTCAGACAGGAATACCAAATCTAAGTTGGTCAATGCATTTGAGACATCCGGTCTTGACTTCTGCAACTCACTGCTTGCAGGTCTAATCAATCAGGAGCTTACAGCTGATGAAACACTCCGCAGCTAGGCTTGTCTGTCGTGAGCTTCGCAGTTGCCAAATCGCACCACTTCTCGTCGACCTACACGGGCTAGCCAATAGTCTACCCAAACATTCCATCTGCATTGAAATCAGTTCTAAATGATGAGGAACTTCCTATTCCGAGACCTCCAGCCGGATATTCTATTGATTCATCTGATGATAGAACAAGGATGAGCCGACCTGCTCTTCACTCGATACGTCAGCAAGCAGCGATCTCGATTTCCACAATGATGCATCATAAACCCCAAACAGAACAACGCAGGAAGAACTATGTGACCTGGTTCGTGATTTGGACTTCATCAAGAACAGGGCAGAGTAGCTAGGATCATGACAACAACAATGGAATTTTCTCAAAAAGATGTCACAATTATCTTACATCGAAAGCGGTGCCAGCACTTGGAACCTTTCTTCAGAAAGGAAAGAAGGCTGGTGTTCTGTCCAAAATTGAAGGGGTCATTAACGTCTTACAAATCACTCATCACATACAAGAATGGAGACTATTTGTAGACTCTTCAAAACTGAGTCTCTAGACGGTGTGCTTTTGCAGAATGCACACCGTAATAATAATAATAATAATAATAATGCACTTGATAAAGCGCCCTCAGAGAACTTAATCTCTCTCTAGGCGCTTTACATTTGCTGCAAAGGAAAATGCAATTGAATGGTAAGTAAAATCATGCTTGAAAAACAAACAACATGGTTAGGGGTGACACGCACAGGGTCAGCATGCAAATGTGGTTAGTGGCAGCATGCACAGTGTCAGCACGCATAAGCACGTGAAGGACGAATCACAGGGACTCACTAAATGCTGTCCTAAATAGGTGTGTTTTTGAGTTCCTTTTAAATGTGGTCAGGTCAGGGGATGTTCTGACGCAGGTCGGGAGGGAGTTCCAGGCCTTGGGAGCATACGAACTAAATGCACGGTCTCCAAAGGATTTAAGGTTTGTACGAGGTATTTCTAGACTGTTGGATTCCAAAAAGCAGGTGGTACGATGCTTGGCCTGATAAGGTAGTATATCTGAGAGATAGGCTGGAGCCAAAGAATGAAGGGACCTAAAAGTGAGCGACAAAACCTTGAAGTCAATCCGTATCTTGACTGGGAGCCAGTGCAGGTCTGCGAGAAGTGGTGTGATGTGGCAACTGCGACGCTCACGACAGACAAGCCTAGCTGCAGAGTTTTGCAATCGCCGGATCGCACATGCTGGGAGGCCAGTAAGCAGTGAGTTGCAGAAGTCGAGACGGGTTGTCACGAATGCATGGACCAACTTGGACGTGGTATCCTTATCTAAACAAGCCCGAAGTTTAGCAATGTTATGAAGCTGAAAATAGGCGGATTTGACTGTGGAGCTGATATGGTCGTCTAACGAGAGGTCGCGTTGGAATATGACACATAGATTTCGAGCTGATTCAACTGGAGATATGCTGGCAGAGCCAATTTTGAGATTCAGCCTTTCCAATCTCTGAATCACACTGGGTTTTCCCATAACTAGTAAGTTAGTTTTATCATCGTTTAGTTTTAGAAAATTTGCTGCCATCCATGTGCGGATGTCATCAATGCATGCAGCAAGTGAGTTGAGAGAATTTGAGGTGCTCGAAGGCTGGGAGGGATCAAAGCAAAGGTACAACTGAGTGTCATCCGCATAGAAGTGAAAGCCTTGATTGTGCTTGGCAATCACATCAGCAAGAGGCTGAGTATAAACCGCGAAAAGAACAAGACCTAGCACGGAGCCCTGAGGTACTCCATATTTCAGAGGTACTTCAGATGACCTTTGTCCATTCACGTCAATACTCTGGAGTCTCACACTGAGATAGGACCTGAACCACTGCAGAGCAGTGCCAGTGATGCCCAGACGAGATGAGAGGCGCTCTTTGTGATCGATGGTATCAAAAGCTGCCGAAAGATTAAGCAAAACAAGCAGAGACACTCTACCCATGTCTGCATTCCTACGTAGGTCGTTGTATACCCTAAGCAATGCTGACTCAGTGGAGTGATTAGCTCTAAAGCCAGACTGGAACTTACTAGCATGGTGTGAGGTTTCGATATATGAGTTCAGCTGGTCTACCACGACCCGTTCTAGTGTCTTTGATAGGAATGGTAGAAGGGAGACTGGGCGGTAGTTGCTTAAGTTCTCTTGGTCTAGTGTAGCTCATGTGTCTCATGGTCTAGTGTAGCTCATAGCTATACCGTCACCTATTGCAGTAGCACAAGCTGTCCACATGAAAGAGACATACGTCAACTGAAAGCAGCTACTGAAATTCATTGAGTACAACAAGTACAGCTGGCACCTCTAGAGATTTGAAGGTGGTTTTCATTTTAATGAAACTGCAGCAGGTATTGACAAAATAAATGCGTTTCTTATGCGAGTGGGATAGCCAAGCAAGGGAATTGCACTACTTGCAGAAGCAATGGACTCGCAGACAAAATGTGGCAGTTGGAAAGACGAATATCAAGCCCACCTACCAACTCTGATCGAGGCTTGCGAAATCCTGCCACTACCTCTTTACACCAAACTAGGTTTGTTGAAGAACTTCGTGAAAGCCATGGACCAGACTTTGCCAGCTTTCCAATACTTGCATGAAAAATTCCTTCGACTCAGCAAAGGAAAGATTAAAGAGAAAGTTTTGCGAGTCCTCATATTCGAGAGCTCTTCAAAGATGACCGGTTCAACAACTTATTGCAGGGTGGTGCGAAACAAGTATGGAATGCTTTTTGCCTAGTGTCAACAAAATTTCTCGGCAATAATAGAGCAGAAAACATGCTGATGCAGTACAAGAAACTTGGCTGCAATATGTCTCTAAAGATCCACATTCTTCATCCCCTTTTGGATTTCTTCCCTGACAACTGTGGCATGGTTAGTGATGAACAAGGTGAACGTTTCCATAAAGATATTGCAGCAGTGGAACAAAAATACTAGAGAAAATAGTTCACAGCAATGCTGGCTGACTACTGCTGGACACTCCAAAGAGATTGCTCCCGAACAGCTGTATAAGAGGTGAAGAATTCAAAGAATAAGTCAATGACATCCTTTTACAGGTATTAACCGTAAGCCTATTATTATGGGCATGCAGTTCATGATGTACATAATAATTTATTGCAGATTAAAAAAGTTGAGCCAATTTTGCAATTTGACTGTTACATTCGTATTGAGCAAAAAAAATGGATAGGTAATGACTAATTTATTTCAGTAACATGACTTTTTTTTATAAACAGTTGTTGATCAGTATAGTCATAACCAGCCGGTGTTAATATGCATCAACGAATACACATGCCAACACAGCCATAATTCAAGCTCTCGGAGGGTGCTATACAAACAAACTGTTATTATTATTTATTGCTAATATGTATCCTAAGTCGTGTAAACGGTATAAGCTAATTCAGTCGCACAGAATGCGTTCACAATTGAGATCCCACTGAAGTGAAATAGAGCGGTCAGGTTTGCCACTTCCTTAGAAAATCTGGCGGCTTTTGCAATTTATTGTGAGTTTATGGTAGGTTTAGGATAATTGCACTGCTAGCAACCTAGGGATTGCTGAGTGAAAAGCCAAAAAAGCCACTAGTTAGCATTGAGGATCAACATAAAGGCATGTGGGCTAGAAAAAGCGCCGAATCAGGGGAAGAAGCAAAGGTTCAGTTGGCCACATGAGATTTTTTACGAAAGACGTAGTGACTAACTGCAAGCTTTGGCTGCAGCTGCAGGCGAGTATGGCAAAGGAGAAGTAACTCTAACAGCATCCCGGCATGCAGGCCTATATGTATATATATATATATATATATATATATATATATATATACGTTGCAAGTCGATGGGCAAACCAAGCGGTAAGGCATTGTACTCGTGGCAGCACTGGCACAGCCCAAGCAGACTAAGATCTGATCAACACGGTTTACCTAATGCTAAGACAGTTTCTTATACAACAAGCCTGCTTAGTGGGTCTACGTGGTTCGTCCTTTGTATGCGTATACGTGCTGAAACTGTGCGCCACGACTAACCATATTTGCATGCTGACCCTGTGCATGTCACCTCTAACCATGTTATGCCTGTTGTCATTGACCATGCTACCACTAACCATTCGACCATGCTTCCTTAGAAGCATATGTAAAGTGCCTAGAAAGAGATTACGTTTTCCGAGGGCCATATACAAATGTATTATTATTTTTATCATTATTATAGAGCAAAACTATTATTCTGACCCAAAAGGAAATTCATATTCATATTCATATTCAATTCATTCATACATAGTTGAGCTGCTGCATCGGTTTCAATCTCCCTCAGGTCCTCATAGGAAAAGGTTTTGGCTGTTCTAAATCGTTAAGTCAAAGACTGTCTGCAACAGGAGCTTTTGCTTTGCAGGTCCATGACTATGGGACTCACATCCACATTCCTATGCAATAACATTTTCTCTGCTGCTCCAAACTCTGGCAGGCCTTTCTAGCTATCATGCATTACTATTATTACATCTATTGTCATCTTGGCATAGCACAGCTTTCCATAATCTCTTTGGTACAAGAGACTTGAAGTCTGCTGACTATCATATTAATACCAAAATCTGAGTTAGCTTTAAGTGGACTAATAACAACTCACAAGCGTAAAATCCACTGCACACACACACACACACACACATTCAGCTTAGCCAACAGTCTTGAATTAAATTTTAAGTAACAAATTAGCTTATTCGTGCTTCATTTATACAAGAGCTCAAGACACAAGAGCTTTAGCAATTGCAGTGGATAAAAATGAACTTCCGACTGAAGAACAAAAACTAATGATCGGGGTCGGCACGTTCAAGCACCTAACCACTGGGCTGAGACCCAAGTAGACTGTCCTTATGTTATAGCTTGAAGTGAGTGAAATGGGCACCAATTTGATCTATTCACCTCGGTTGCTTCAGAGACATTGTAGGAACTTTGGTTAAGAGTCTTTCGAAAGTATCAATATTCTTCTGCTTATATATATCGTCTACAATTTTCTGCCAACTTACTTTAGAAACAGTCCAACTTATTTTTCAGCATGCATACCTGGCGCAGCTTGATAGTGCAGTATTAGCTAACTAATACACAGCGATCGATCATACATGGACTTCAGGTACGTGCAAAGCCAGATCTTGAGGATCTTGACCAAGTCGTCTATTTGTAAGGCACAGTTAGCAAAGCATTTTAGCACAGAGTCAAATTAGGTTACATACGTCATAACGTCCAAGTGGTCGTGTGGGTTGCCTCTGGCCCACCTTTTCGGCCACAGCCCACATCTGCTGAAGAGTGGATGACAGCTGCTCAACAGAACCGACGACCTATCAACATAATATTCGATGCAACGTAATGTAATGTAACGTATCTCCGTCCGTTACTCCACAAAGCCATAAAGACCATGTGGGTGTTACGCATGAGAGTTTTGTACAGCCCACTCACAGCCCAACCGCTTTCGGTACGCATTTGATAGCCAACAGACTCCGGCTCATGCAACAAAGAGAAAGTGGGAAGCATAGCAGAGTCAGGAGAGCAGTTGAGGTAGTGAGTAGAATAGAAGTAGCAGCTCAAAAGCTCAAAAACCGCTGAAAAGGATGTGCCGTAGTCGGCAGTAGGAGTAGTTGTCGTTTCGTAAGAAAGTAGGAGAGTAGTTGTCGTTGCGTAAGAAAACGTAAGCGTGAAAGACAAGCACCAAAATGGATGCAGGGCAGACTTGAAACATTTAAGTATCCAACAGATGGTTGAAACAAAACAGAATCAGCAATAGCAGTGGAGAGGACCGTGAAGTGCCTAGATGCTGCCGGCCGAGTGAAACGAGACATTAACGAACGTTCTGCTAGACCACTGTCGATGCATCGCTGAATGTTCTACGCCGTGATCTGACAAAAAGTCAATCAGGCGGGCAATGAGGAGCGATGAGCGCGATTAAGACCACTGCTGTACCGAGAGGTGATGCCATGAAGCGCATGATAATACTAAGAACCAAGAATGAAAAGACATTGACAAGCCGGCGAATCAAAGACAAAAACAAAAGAAAACGAGCTGCCCCCAAAACACAGATTTTCTTAGGAGCATTGCTTCTAACTAATCCTGGCAAGTCTGAACCCAGCAGTCAGGTGCGCAGACTTCACCACCTAAGCCGTGAGTTTGAGCCATGCAGTAGGTAATTATTTCTCGCCCACTTTGGATCCATTGAAAGCTGCCCAAGCTATTCGGCCACAGCATAAATGAGGCTGCTGCATCTGCTGAAATTTAATGCTTCTCAAAAGAAGCTGATATTGCTGACATAAATCACGAGAAAATTCTGTGGACAAGATATATTAGCTCTGCACACATCACTGCATTAAAGCAGCTCTTCGACTGTTGGGAGGGGGGAGCTCTTTGAGGGTATTAATACACAAAAAGATTCAACAGTAATGTGACACTCATGCTAGCTGCATAATCATAAGTGCTTCAGGGACATGAGCAACACAGGCCTGGTAAACCTACTTTTTCAAAGAGTGGCCTTTAATTAACCAAGCAGAGTTTACATTGAATATACAAATGCTGTTGCATCTAGCCCTAGACTGAGTCTTCCAAGTTGACTACACTACACATCAGTTTATTGCAACTCTGGTGCAACCTCTGGCTACCCAATCGTGTGCCAGCTGTGATGCCAATCCCTCGCGAGTTCAGACATGCTGGAATCCACATCTGTCTTGCTGCGGCAGACAAAGGACACTCCCATCCTGCCCTTGGGCTAAGCTGATGCCATTTTGCCAAAATCCCTTTTGGCTCCCCTCAGAATTAGCCTTGGGGTAAGGTACTCGCTCTTCACAACCCGGATCACAAGGCGTTGAAAGCAATTCTAGAGGCTTGGCCTGAAGTGAGCTTTCGGCGTGCAGATGTAATAATAATAATAAAAATGTAATGTAATGTATCTCCGTCAGTAACTCCACAAAGTCGTAAAGACCATGTGGGTGTTACGCAGGAGAGTTTTGTATAGCGCACTCACAGCCTAAGCGGCTTTCTGTACGCATTCAGTAGCCAACAGACTTCGTCTCACTCAACAAAGAGAAAGTGGGAAGCATAGCAGAGTCAGGAGAGCAGTTGAGGTAGTGAGTAGCATAGAAGTAGCAGTTCAGGACCGCTGAAAAAGATGTGCCATAGTCGGCAGTTGGAGAGTAGTTGTCATTGCGTAAGAATTGTGGAAGCGAGTTCCACAGTCTAGGACCTGCAGAGCTAAAGCTTCTGTCGCCAACTGTCTTTAAGCGGAGGAATGGGACAGCTAATTTATTGTCCACACAGGACCTGAGGGCGCGAACAGGCTGAAACTGATGCAGCAGTTCAGCTAGGTACGAAGGAGCTAAGCCGTGGCGGGCCTTGTGGGTCAGCGTAAGAACTTTGCTCTGTACTTGATAGGGCGCCCTCAGAGAACTTAATCTCTTTCTAGGCGCCTTACATTTGCTGCAAAGGGAAATGCAATTAAATGGTAAGTAAAATCACGCTTGAAAAACAAACAAAATGAATAACATGGTTAGGGGTGACATGCACAGGGTCAGCATGCAAATGTGGTTAGTGGCAGCATGCACAGTGTCAGCACGCATAAGCACATCAAGGACGAATCACAGGGACCCACTAAATGCTGTCCTAAATAGGTGTGTTTTTAGGTTCCTTTTAAATGTGGTCAGGTCAGGGGATGTTCTGACGCAGGTCGGGAGGGAGTTCCAGGCTTTGGGAGCATACGAACTAAATGCACGGTCACCAAAGAATTTGAGGTTTGTATGAGGTATTTCTAGACTGTTGGATTCCAAAAAGCAGGTGGTACGATGCTTGGCCTGATGGGGGAGTATGTCAGAGAGATAGGCTGGAGCCATAGAATGAAGGGACCTAAAAGTGAGCGACAAAACCTTGAAGTCAATCCATTGCTTGACTGGTAGCCAGTGCATGTCGGCGAGAAGTGGAGTAATGTGGCAACTGCGACGCTCATGGCAGACAAGTCTAGCTGCTGTGTTTTGCACCAGCTGCAATCGCCTGATCGCACATGCTAGTAGGCCAGTAAGCAGTGAGTTGCAGAAGTCGAGACGAGATGGCACGAATGCATGGACCAACTTAGACGTGGTATCCTTATCTAAACAAGACCGAATTTTAGCAATATTATGAAGCTGAAAATAGGCAGATTTGACTGTGGAGCTGATATGGTCGTCTAACGAGAGGTCGCTTTGGAATATGACACCTAGATTTCATCAATTCTTTACTTACACAGGGTAAAACAGATGCTAGCACTGGATATTCAGCCTGTACCTTCAATCTTGGTTTTCAGTGTCAATAAATTTTATTTAATGGGGAAATCATAGTTTTAGATTTACTGTGGAGGTAATTCATTTTCAAAAGACGCCTGCCAATCGAACTGCCTTGGATTAAAAGCTTCAAGCTCTTTGAATAGGGGTACGGCAAATTTCATTTTGATAGCCCGACCATGCTTTCCAGCAGCCTGCATATTCGGCAGCTTCAGGCTTTTCCAAAACAGCAAGTTAAAACTTTTGTTAGAGAGGTCAACTATTCTTTCCGAGTGGCATGCGATCGTTGCGCATAACCCGGCCATTTCTCCAGAAGGATGCTATCCAGCTTTTTCAGATGGGCTTATTCATGCCTGCCGGGTAGGCAGTCGTCCAGGTGCATCATTAGTGCTGTACGAATGGAGAAAAAAATCTCCTTTTTGTGTGCGTACAGCATCCTGTCTCACCGCTCTCTCCATCTCTGGTCATGGTCTCTCACCTGCTTCTAGTCTCTCTCTCTCTCTCATCGCGCCGAGCTGGGTTGGTCCAGCGGTTAAGGTGCTCGCCCCGATTAAGGTCCGGCTGAGGTCGTGGGCTCGAGCCCTGAGGCATATGTGAAGCGCCTGAATAGAGATTAAGTTCTCTTGGGGCGCTATACAAATGAATTACATATCTTAATCTCTTCCTCCCTATTGTAAAATAAAGGTATGCCAATTCAACAGCCTCATTACTAGGATGACGAAAAAGCCTATGTGGCTGTCACTCCTGCTTGCAGTGGGCAATACAAAGTTTTCTGCAGCAGGACACGAACCACGGCTTGAGTGGCAAAGTCTGAGCACCAAACCTTTAGGCTACGACCAGCCTTCCTCTATCTCACTCCCGCTGCTTTGGCCCGATGGCGAAGGTGCTCGCCCCGACAAGATCTGGCCGAGGTCGTGGGGTCGACTCATATGGCATACGTGAAGAAATGAAACCAAGTTCTCTTAGGGTGCTATACAGATGAAATATTTTTTCATACATCCGTTTGGCAGTTTCCTATCATCTCTCTCTTCGTCTCCTTGTGACTCAGTCTTCCTTTTCATAGATTTCTCTTTTACCTATCTCTCACTGTCTGCCCTCTCCCCATCTCTCTCCACCCTCCGTCGGCTTCTTCCTATTCAGATGTCGTTATCCTGTCTCTCTATCTTCCTCTCGGTGTATATTTAACTCTCTCTCTCTCTCTCTCTCTCTCTCTCTCTCTCTCTCTCTCTCTCTCTCTCTCTCTCTCTCTCACACACACACACACACACACACACACACACATACACATAGCAACCATTTGGTCTGAACACGTGCTACAAATGTTCGTCGTTGGCAAAGTGTTGGTAGCTAAAGGCACAGCTGTGGAGGCACATAGAAGCAAGCCAGCGCTTGAAGTGCCGTCAAGAGTCGGTCCTACCTTGCCAGCTCCATTGGGTTTCTTCTTTGATGCCTCCTCGCCTGAAGCCAATAGCCACTGCGGAAGTGCAGCAGTTGCAGTCGAAGGCTAAAAATAATACGAGTTTTCCTTTAAAGCTCACGCAAAAAACAACAAGAAAAGTATCGAATAGCTGGTCCAGGTACAAGTAAATCAAGGAGAATCGGTGCAGTAGAAGCCAGCATTTGCTGCTGGCAGGCAATGTGCAATCCAGCGGCTCAGTCGGCGAGTTATCTCCCCCTGAAGTGCTCAGCAGCTGCTTACTGGCATTAGCTGTCTGGTTATTTCCAGTCAGGTCCACTTTTGGCATTCTGTGAGTTATACTATGTGGTAAGTCGGTATAGATCCAGTCTTTTGCGCAAGCGCTGCTTGCGCAAAGTGGTCTGCCCTCCCTTGCTTCCCCCATAACTGCGAGTAGGTCAGGATCAGGAAAGGTGTTGTGCTCTAGCACACTGTTAATATAGCGACTGGTAGCTACTAAAAATTAATAGTGGGAAATCGGCGGCTAATAACGCTTCTTGAATCTCGATGGAAGCTAACGATCAATTATGCCATACACCCTCAGCACCGTTGACAGCGACCACTGACAGTAAAAGCAAATAGAAAAAACAGCATTTGATATAAATAATGTATGCGTAAATATGTTTTTAAATACAGATAAACCAAAGGCCGTCTGCCATGTGACTGTGTGCCAAAACAGATTTGACAAAGGGTCAATGATCCAGCAACCCCTGACTGTCTCAAGTCATTTTTACATGGCTGGACTTTTTCGCGATCAACTGATCCAACTTGGATGATCACAATGCAGATTTTCTTGCTAGTTTGAGAGCTAGCTACATAAAGATAGATCATATGAATGAGGATTCACCAGTGCACTGCCGTGATGATTGAACTATCGAGACTTCAGTTCTTCCGATGCACTCCACTCAGAGCTCTAAAGCCTGGGTTTTAAATCCGACTGGCGTACTTGAATCAAATCACGGTGTCCTTCGAGAAAGAGTATGCATGCTTACAAATGCAAATGCAGTACCAAGTTGCATCCGTTAGGCCTGCAGAGAGCTTATCGGCTACATGACTTGGGCATCACGACTTCATTAGCTAGCTACGTAGGGAAAGTAGGGAAGTAGGGGAAATCCTAATGAGGAGTCCACTGGCTGCATCATTGGCAACCCGAGTAAGACTGAAAATGTATGTACGTACATAAAGCTTCATTTTCAAAATGCAGAGCGACCGGAGACCACTGAGACATGGTGGCTGCGTATGAAAGTGAGAAAGTATGAAAGTGAGGCTTTCTTGTTCCTGAGCGATGCTACGTTTGCCCATACCTATTTGTATGGCCCAGCCATCAATCAACGAAAGAAAGTCAATTCAATCAAATGCAATTCGTGTCAGTTTATCCTGTGCGAGTTGTCAAATATCATACTTACTCGAGACACATGATATCTAGGCAGCAAGAGGTTGACAGCTGTTCAAGCTGCGATAAGTGCATTTTTGTCAGGGCAGCCGATTCTGTGGCTGCAGCCTTGCTTATATTTAGCAGGCATAGCTTCAGTCGAGTAGCTGGGTAAGATTAGTCACGTGTCCAAAAATGACTGCTGACAGTGAATTGATAACCGGCCTCTGGTCATAATGCAGTCACGAGCCCTCCAACCCACTGAGAGGCGATTGTCAGGTGCCCTGGAGCAATCAGACGACTCTCGTCTGGAGAATTACTCAGTGCTAAACAGCAAGCTGCAGATAGTACACACAACCAGTCGCCTGGCACGGGCCAACAAAATTGTG
This sequence comes from Cristatella mucedo, assembly GCA_009760855.2. Taxonomy (NCBI): domain Eukaryota; kingdom Metazoa; phylum Bryozoa; class Phylactolaemata; family Cristatellidae; genus Cristatella; species Cristatella mucedo. Next base: position 2,066,114 of record WPIO01000043.1, read on the forward strand.
CTCCCTCTCTTTCTCTCTCTCCCTCTCTGCACAAACTAGTTAGCAGAGCTAGCAAAACCACATTCAGCTTCTTAAAAAGCAGTTCTACTTCAGCATAGCACATTATTTTGCAGAAACCAGGTGATCCACAGCTAGTCGACGGAGCTGCACGATTTGCTTTACAGGTCCCCCAATAATGAGAAGACATGCATGGCCAGATCCGCTAAACAGACAGGACAACAACTAATCAGACTGGACAGATTCTTACACCAGTAACTGTCTTCTGCAGGCTGCATGTAACGATGGAATGGGCTGGAGCCAGACAGCGCTGCTGGTGCAACGCAGCCACCAAGCCAGCAGGCTCGACCTTGCTCCGGTCAATCAGACCGTCTTGAAAGGGCATGCTGCTGAGAAAAACAAGCTTCCAACCCCTCCCCCCCCGAAAGCAGAACTAAACTGTACAGAAAATCGGACGACAGCATGACTGCCGAGCGGCTGTCCCGAGCTTTGCCTTTGACGTGTAAAAATAGAGACCGACGAGAGCTAATGACAGCCGACAGGCGCCAAACCGAAACAGCGCCACCGAAACGGCACAACAGAGCGACCACTGACTGACACACTCTCAGAGGCAGCGAGCTGCAAAAGAGTGAAGCAAAGATGGACCGGTTTAGAGGTAGCTGAGGGCGTCCACTGCATACAGCTGAAGGAAGTGTCTGCACGACATAAGGAAGTGTCATTAGGAAGTGTCTAAACAAGAGAAAAAGCACTTGATGGGAACAAGTGTCACTGAGCCACACTTGGGTGCATACCAAACACGATGAGCAGTACAGCAGATTCGTGCTGGATTCCAAGTAATAGATAAATTATGGCTCAGAATTCCAGGGATATCGCTCAGGAAGGGTGAACAGCAGCTGGAAAGCAAGTAAAGACCAGTGGCAGTCTATCGGCGATATTAGCCCGGGATTCCGGGCCAGGATTGGACTGAAGGCTTGGCATGAAGACACTGGCCCTGGAAAGTCTGCCGATTTCCTTTACCAAGATGACAATAAAATCGAACTCTTATAGATAGAACACCCTAAGCATGTGGGTGAACTATGAGACTTTCTTCTTCAAAGTTGTGATGCTGTAGTGCGACTAGCACTACGGTTAAAGACTGCTGACAACAGATGCTTTTGCTATCCAAGTTCTAGACTGTGAAACTCGCGTCCACAATTCCTATTCAGCTACATCTATTGTCATGCTGCCGATTGTGGCACATGCTTTCCAGCTTTACCATGCTTTCCATTAGAAACTTTTAAGCCAGTTGCTACATCGATTGCCCTACCGACTCAGCTATGCTTCTCACTCTTTTTCTATGTTGTTTGAGATGAAGTATGTGGGCTACCATATGCATACCGAAAGCCGCGTCGGCTTTGAGTGAGCTGTGGACAACTTTCATGAGTAACACCCACTTAGTCCTCGAAGCTTTATGGAGATACAGACAGAGATGCATAACAGTGTGGCCCCCCCACCGACGACCCGTGAACGCAGCACTTGATGCCCGAAAACAGCTGCCCACTCACAAATAATCACTGCTTTGCAATCGAAGGCAATGCCAACTATGACTGCGCAGGCAAAACGGCCATTGAATGGTCAGGTTTGAATATACACTAGCAGCATAAGCAGCATTCAGTAAGCAGCTGATGGCCAATGCACAACACTGAGAGCAATATGACTGAAGTAAAATGAAAGGTAGCTAAGGAAGACAGCAGCAACACGGGCTTAAGACAACATGATAAGCTCAACAATCCAGAATCAGTCATAAAGATGCACACAGCATTGCAGTGCAAAGATCGTGATTTCGGACCCTGCTTTGTTTGGGTCGAATCATAAGCCAGGATTGATGGCTTCTGACGTCCAAGAGAGAATACTAGTGTCTGTAAGCTGCCTGCACGGTCAGCACTACAGCACTTGTCAGCCACAGCTGTATAGAGAACACAAACAAAGCTATGGCTTATGCAACTTTGACTGGAGTGGATGGAAATATGCTTGCTGCAGCTCATCCGAAGAACCTCTAAAATATGAGGTACCTCAGGGCTCTGTGCTTAGTGCTGTTCTTTTCACGGTTTGCACTCTCCCTCTTGCCGATGTGATTGCCAAACACAAACTTGGCTTTCACTTCTATGCGGATGACTCTCAGTTGTACCTTTACTTTGAACCCTCCCAGCCCTCGAGCATCTCGAATTTTCTGAACTCCTTTGCTGCATGTATTGATGACATTTACACGTGTCTCGACTTCTGCAACTCACTGCTTACTGGCCTACCAGCATGTGCGATCAGGCGATTGCAGCTGGTGCAAAACTCTGCAGCTAGGCTTGTCTGTCGTGAGCGTCGCAGTTGCCACATTACTCCACTTCTCGCCGACCTGCACTGGCTACCAGTCAAGCAACGGATTGACTTCAAGGTTTTGTCGCTCACTTTTAGGTCCCTTCATTCTATGGCTCCAGCCTATCTGTCAGATATACTACCTCATCAGGCCAAGCATAGTACAACCCGCTTTTCGGAATCCAACAGTCTACAAATACCTCATACAAACCTTAAATCCTTTGGAGACCGTGCATTTAGTTCGTATGCTCCCAAAGCCTGGAACTCCCTCCCGACCTGCGTCAGAACATCCCCTGACCTGACCACATTTAAAAGGAACCTAAAAACACACCTATTTAGGACAGCATTTAGTGGGTCCCTGTGATTCGTCCTTGATGTGCTTATGCGTGCTGACACTGTGCATGCTGCCACTAACCACATTTGCATGCTGACCCTGTGCATGTCACCCCTAACCATATTATTGATTTCGTTTTTTTTTCAAGCGTGATTTTACTTACCATTCAATTGCATTTCACTTTACAGCAAATGTAAAGCGCCTAGAGAGAGATTGAGTTCTCTGAGGGCGCTTTATCAAGTGAATTATTATTATTTTTATTATTTCCACATTTTTAAATGCACTACAGTGAAGTACAACTATAGAGCCAAACGGTGATTATTATTTATATATTATTACTATTATTATGACATTTACACGTGGGTGGCAGTACACTTTCTTAAATTAAATCATAATAAAACCAACTTATAGATATGGGCAAACCAAACGTGATTCAGAAATTGGCAAAGTTAATGCTCAAAATCAGCTCTGTCAGCTTATCTCCTGTTGAATCTGCACAAAATCTAGGTGTCATGTTCCCAAGTGACCTTTCAATTGGACGACTGCATCAGCTCCACAGTCAAGTTTGCCTACTTTTAGCAACTAAACATTGCCATAATTCCGGCTGGTTTAGACAGGGATACCACATCTAAATTGGTGCACACATTTGTGAGAACCTGTCTTGACTTCTGTAACTCACTGCTTGCTGGTCTATTGGCCTGTGCAATCAGGCTCTTACAGCTGTTGCAACTCTGCAGGTAGTCTTCTCTGTGGTGAGCCTTGCAGTTGCCACATCTTACCACTTTTTCCCGACCCGCACTAGCTCCCAGTCAACCAGCTTAACAATTCGATCGTGCTTCCTTTGCATCGAATGTAAAGTAGGTAGAAAGAGATTGAGTTCTCTGAGGGTGCTATATCAAATGTCTCATTATTATTATTATTTTAGTCATCACACATAGCATTGAGTTTATTATTTGAGTTCACTGGCTGGTCCAAAAGCAGATATCACGTTTGTCTGCATGCGCAATAATAATAATATTTAATAATAATAACACGTTTGAAATAGCACCCACAGAGAACTAAATCTCTATCTAGGCACTTGACATTTGCTGCAAAGGAAGCACGATCAAATAGTTATTGGTAGCATGCTGAATAAACAATAAGAATAACATGGTTAGGGTGTCATGCATAGGGTCAGCATGCAAGTGTGGTTAGTTGCAACATGCACAGTGTAAGCCCGCATAAGCACTTAAAGGTCAAGTCCTAGGAACCTACTAAATGCTGCCATAAATAGATGCGTTTTTAGTTTCCTTTAAAATGTGGTCAAGTCAGGAGATGTCGTGATGCAAGTCGGAAGTGAGTTCCAGGCTTTGGAAGTTTATGAACTAAAGGCACAGTCACCAAAGTATTTGAGGTACGAACGAAGTACAGGTAAACAATTAGATTCCGAAAAGCATGTGGTACGATGCTTAGCCTTGTGGGGGGTTGGTAAGTCTGATAGGTTGGTAAGATCTAAAGAATGAAGGGACCTACAAGTGAGTGACACAACCTTGAAGTAGATTCGTTGGTTGACTGGGAGCCAGCGCAGGTCGGCGAGAAGTGATGTGATGTGGACATTGCAATGATCCCGACCAGCCCAGCTGCCGAGTTTAGCACCAGCTGTAAGTGCTTGATTGCATAGGCCAGTAGGCCAGCAAACAGTGAGTTACAGAAGTCAAGACTGGATGCCACAAATGCATGCACCAATTTAGATGTGGTATCTGTGTCTAGACAAGTTTCGGTTTGAGATACTAAAAACAGCTTAGCAAGGCTGAGCAAACATCTCTATGCACCTGCCTATTTCCACGAGTCTCTTCTTCTCCATGTCTCCTCACCTCCACCACTTGCCCTATTACTGTCTGCCTATCAATTCACCTGTCTTTGTCTAGCTCACTACTTATTTATCCACCTGTCCATCAATCCAGTCATCCGTCCGTCCGACCGACCGACTTATAATAATGCTTGCAATTATTAGTAGCTACTGAATCATAATACATCCGGTTCTAGCTAGAAACTGGATATGGTAGATGGCATTAAGAGCCGATTCCGGAGATGGCCAAGAGCCGATTCCGGAGATGGCCAGTTGCAATACGGGTGTCGAACCAGTGAATTGTGCTTTGGGCTAAAGCCGGTGCTGTGCACATACGCTTCTTTATATATATTTAATGGAAGACTCTATATAAACGACATGGCCTGGCTTTATAAATGTATGGGTACTTAACAGCTACCATTCTCTGCGACTATTGGCATACCTTCGTGTACTTTGTAAAGTGCCTAGAAAGAGATTAGGTTTCCTGAGGGTGCTAGAATCATGTATTATTATTACCGAAGTACTGTGTGTGGCTAGCTCTTCTCTCTCTCTCTCTCTTCTCTCTCTAATATGGCAAGCTGAATCAACAGCCTCATTTATATAGCAGCAGAGGAGACTTAACGGCTATCACCATTGCTTGCAGTAGTGGGCAATAAAGAATCGTCTGCTGCAGGACTCAAACCCGCGACCTGGGTCGTGAAGAGAAGGCACCTTGCCCGTGGGCTAAGACTCTGAGGTACTGTCTCTCCTAAGCAAACAACCAGAAGCTAATTGTTTCCTTGATATCTTTCTAGAAAACTGACCTTCTTTGAAGTTTCGCATCAATGACATCTTTAAGGATATGATCTTTATGAACAACACCAAGCTTGCATATCTAAGACAATAAGCACAGCTTAAGGTAGAATAAACAAGCCATGCATGTCTCACCTGCGATGCTGGCTTGAACGCTTTGATGTCCTCAATGCCAAAATCTTTCCACATTGGTGACGGCTGTTGCAGAATGAACCTCAAGCCATACACACGTGAGGCATCCCTCAAAAACTGTAAATGTCCACAATGGTAGCAGCAGCGATAATTGTACAGATGAATGGAATACACTGTGCAGCAGATCAGCACAAACAAATACGACGACAGGAGAGCTGGGCTTACTCTAACTGTAGCAGAACACCAACTAATTTTTTTTTTACCAGGTTGAAGAGCATATTTGGGTGCATACGTCTACTAAAAACGGTGGAGAATTCCAACCCTTAATAACCATAAAATATGAAACTTCCACCACCATAACATTTCGCAGTGGGCAGGAAACAATCAGGGCCGTAGATCTCATCTCTACACCAACTGACTTGCAGATGCTTTCTGTTGTTGGCAAAAAGCATAAATTCTGACTCTAGGTCCATTAAAACTTGACTTCAGCCTACTCCATGTGGCAGATCAAGGTCTGGGGGGAATATGCTTGGCTGCAGTTCACCAGAGGAACCTCCGAAATATGAGGTACCTCAGGGCTCTGTGCTTAGTGATGTTCTTTTCACGGCTTGTACTCTCCCTCTATCCGATGCGATTGTCAGGCACAATCTAGGCTTTCTTTCCCATGCAGACGACACTCAGCTGTATCTTTCTTTTGATGCCTCCTAGCCCTCCAGCCTTTCGAATTCTCTCAACTCCCTTGAGGGGTGTATTGATGACATCTGCATATTGATGGCAGCAAACTTTCTTAAATTAAATGATAATACAACCAACTTATAGTTATAGGCAAACCAAGTGTGATTCAGAAATTGGAAAAGTCAACATTCAAAGTCAGCTCTGTCAGCCTATCTCCTGTTGAATCAGCACTAAATCCAGGTTTCATGTTCCCAAGTGACCTTTCACTGGACGACCATATCAGCTCCACAGTCAAGTTTGCCTACTTTCAGCTACTAAACATTGCTAAAATTACAGCTTGCTCAGACATGGATACCATATCTAAATTGGTGCATGAATTTGCGACATCCTGTCTTGACTTGTGTAACTCATTGCTTGCTGGTCTGTGCAGTCAGGAGCTTAAAGCTGGTGCAAAACTCTGCAGCTAGCCTTCTTCGTCGTGAGCCTTGCAGTTGCCACATCTCAATACTTCTCGCCGACCCGCACTGGCTTCCAGTCAAGCATCGCATCGACTTCAAGATTTTGTCACTCTCTTTCAGACCACTTCATTCCCTGACTCTAGCCTAGCTGTCAGATATACTCCCCCACCAGATTAAGCATCTTGCCACCGGTTTTTTGTTAATCTAATTGTTTGCCAATACCTCCTACAAACAAATAGTCAAATCCTTTGGAGACCATGCCTCCAGATAGTATGCTCCCAAAGCCTGGAACTCACTGCCGACTTGCGTCAGGACACCTCCTGACTTGACTACATTTAGAAAGAAACTAAAAATGCATCTATTAATCACAGCATTTAGTGGGTCCCTGTGATTCGTCCTTTATGTGCTTATGTGTGCAAAGGCTGCGCCACTAACCATACTTGCATGCTCAAATATATTATTCTTGTTGTTCATTTAGCATGCTACCACTAACCATTCAATCTGGCTTCCTTTGTAGCAAATGTAAGGTGCCTAGAAAGACACTGAGTTCTCTGAAGGTGTTATATAAAATGTAATAATAATATTATTATTATTGTTGTAGGACGGTACTCAGCTGCCGCGCACACAGTGGCCCAACTTTGATGTAGCGTAGCCATCTGTATATGTGTTGCTTCCTGGAAGGGGGCTGCTTAGCCTTAGGCCTTTGATGGACCGGCTGCTTCATGGAAAGAAGAGAGGAGCAAGCATTAGGACACGGACGCCAGGTGGAGCTGTTGCGGCCCAGCTGAAAGCTTCGGTGCTAATAAACGTCTCCAGAAGCCCGTTATGGTGATGAAAAAATACAAGCTGATGTAAAGGCCTCTTTTTGTATAGCGACAAAAGAGCCTTTACGGCTATTACCACTGCTTGCAGTGGCCATAAAAGACCGCCAACGGCAGGATTCGAACCCACGACTTCGGGACCAAGTTTGCGAAAAGCAACCGCCTTACCGAGTGAGCCACCACGGCTCAGGGTTGCACTGTGCCGGTGAATCAAACTTAACTAGCTGACGCAACAGCCACTGTTCTGACCACATCTACAACTGCTGCTCTAGCCGGCACTCAAGCCGCTGCTCGAGCCTCACTTTAGCTGCCACTTCAGCGAACGCGCTAGATGCAGCTCTCGCCGCTTCTCCAACCACAGGGTTAATGCTGCTTTAGCTGCTGCTCCGGCTGAATTGTTACATGAGTTATGCTATGGATTCAATTTCTGCAGTAAAGTACTCTTAATTATAAACATCATTCCATAAAAATTTAGTTTTGGCATGCTTTCGTCGGAGTGCTTTTGTCCCCTGCCATAACAGGTGTTATCCTCTTAGGCCACAATACATATGAGTTATATACATATGCACACACACGGACACGGACACACACACACACACACACACACACACACACACACACACACACACACACACACACACACACACACACTCAAACTCACACACACACACACACACACACACACACACACACACACACACACACACACACACACACACACACACACACACACACACACACACACACACAAGCTGGCACATGCACATGCATACAAGCTGACACAAGCACATGCGTACATGGACACACAAATACATACACATATATATACATATACAATCACACACATGCACCCACCCGGCCACACACACGCACGCACACAGACACACATAGCTGAATTAGGGGGCAGTTAAGGTACGGAGTAAAGTTTTCGCAGCAGCTTAAAAATAATAGAATTATTATTGTTTGTACAGCACCCTCAGAAAACTCAATCACTTTATATGCACTTTAGAAATGCTGCAAAGGAAGCGCGGTCACATGGTTAGTGATAGCGTGCACAATATAAACAAAATAACACGGTTTGATGTGACATGCACATGGTCAGCATTCAACTAACGTTAGAGGCAGCATGCACAGTGTCAGCACCCACAAGCACACAAATGAAGAATCACATGGACCGATTAAATGCTGTGATGAATAGGTGCGTTCCTAGCTTCTCTTTAACTGTCTGCGGGTCAGAGGATGTCGTGACATCAGTCGGGTGTAAGCTCCAGGCTTCGTGAGTATACAAACTAAACGCAAGGCCTCCAAAGAATTCGAGGCTTCTACTAGGTGTAGGTAAACAGTTTATTCAAAAAGCAGGTACTACGATGCCTACCAGTTTGGGAAGTAGTTCTGGGTAGGCTCGAGTCAAATGAATGGAGCTAAAAGTGTGTGACAGACAATAGAAGTCGACGTGTTGCTTGACTGGGTTTGTCACTCACGACAGAAAAGCCTAGAAGCAGATTTTTTTTCGTCAGCAGTTGCTGGATAATTTCAATTATGTGTGCAAGAAATCGATCTTTCCTCGTTATGGGTGATTTCAACATCCACTTTGACAACTTATCTGATGCCTTCAGCACAGAACTTCGTGCATTAATTCATTCATTGACTCATTGTCTTTTGTGGCTCATGCGCATGGCCCTACTCACACCAGGGCTCACACACTCGACCACATTTTCTCACACAACTGCACTTTGTCATCAATTATTACCGACCACATACTGATCTCGTTCAGTCTAAAATGCATGCCCTCCTCATCCTCTAAAACTACATGTGAATCACGAAACCTCAAGACCCTTGACATCGATGCTGTCCGAGCGAGAAAATCTGCCTCGCCTCTGCTGCTCAGTCCCACTTCTGACCTGTCATCATTGCTACATAGCTACATCACGACAGTAGCTAACAGGCTCGACGAGTTTGCACCTCTGACTATGCACACTGTGCACCCTCCCCCAGATGGCCTGTGGTTTACCACACGCATTAAACTAGCTGGGTCTACTAAGCACAAGCTTGAAAAAGCAAACTAAAGATCAGGACTGAGTGGCCATCGACAGGCATACAAGGAATACTGTTGGTTATACCAATCGATCCTAGCAAAGGCCAAGTCTAGCTTCTACAAAAATTTTGTTGAATCACAGATGCACAATCCAAAAATGCTGATGTCGACGATCAACCACCTCAACCTCTCCCAAGTTAGCTCCTTACCTGATGATCAGTGTGATAATCAAGCTGATCGCTTTATCAAGCTTCTTTGTTCAGAAGACAGATCAGATCAGGGAGTCCATCCCTGCGATGGCAGCATCCCCCCTAGAATGCTGTCCCTCGACTCCTTGCAGCACCTGAATGATTACATTCAAGCAGGTCACAAATGATCTCTTCATGACGTTAATATCCCAATCGAAGAAGACAACAAGTCATTTGGACCCTATGCCCACTGTTCTGCTCCTATGTTGCATTGATCTGCTGCTGCCATGTATAACTAACATCTTAAATACGTCATTAGCTCAGATCATGTCCCAGTCCTTTACAAAAAACATGTAGTCAGGCCACTGCTAAAAAAAGCCACAACAGACCAAGAGAACTTGAGCAACTACCGCCCAGTCTCCCTTCTACCATTCCTATCAAAGTCACTGGAACAAATCTCGGCAGACCAGCTGAACTCATAAATATAAACTTCCAACCTTGCCAGTAAGTTCCAGTCAGGCTTTTGAGCTAACCACTCCACATAGTCAGCATTGCTTCAAAGACCTACTTAGGAAAGCAGACATAGGTAGAGTTTCTCTGCTTGTTTTGCTCGGTCTTTCGGCAGATTTTGATACTATCGATAACCAAGTTCTTCTTGAGCGCCTCTCATCTCACCTGGGCATCACTAGCACTGCTCTGCAATTGTTCAGATTCCATCTCAGTGGAAGACTCCGGAGTATTGATGTAAATGGACAAAGATCATCCGAGGCACCTATGAAATATGGGGTACCTCAGGGCTCCGTGCTAGATCCGGTTCTTTTCACGGTTTATACTCTCCCTCTTGCCGATATGATTGCAGAGCACAATTTAGGCGTTCACTTATATGCAGATGATCCTCAGTTGTATCTTTGCTTCGATCCTTTCCAGCCTTCGAGCACGTCGAATTTTATCAACTCCCTTGCTGCATGTATTGATGACATCCACACATGGATGGCAGCCAATTTTCTTAGATTAAAAACGACACAATAAACTTACTAGTTATGGACAAAACCAATTGTGATTCGGAAATTGGAAAGGCTAACCATGCTCCAAGTCCACTCTGCCAGCATATCTCCTGTTGAATCTGCACAAAGTCGAGGTGTCATATCCCAAAGTGACCTTTTGTTAGACGACCACATCAGGTCCACTGTCAAGTCTGCCTACTTTCAGCTACATATCATTGCGAAAATTCGGGCTTGTTTGGACAGGGATACCACAATTAACTTGGTCCATGCATTTGTGACACCCTGTCTTGACTTCTGTAACTCACTGATTGCTGGTAAACCGGCATGTGCAATCAGGCGCTTACAGCTGGTGCAAAGCTCTGCAGCTAGGCTTGTCTGTCGTGAGCCTCGCAGTTGCCAAATCGCACCACTTCTCGCCGACCTGCACTGGCTATCAGTAAAGCAACGGATCGACTTCAAGGTTTTGTCACTCAATTTTAGGTCACTTTATTCCTTGGCTCTAGCCTTCCTACCAGATCTACTCTCCGATCGGACAAAGTTTCATAGTACCCACTTTTAGGAAACTAACTGTTAACCTATTCCTCGTACAAACTTCAAATCCTTCGGGGACCACGCATCTAGTTCCCATGGTGCAAACGCCTGGAACTCATTCCCAACTTGTGTCCCGACATCCCTTGACTGGACCAAATTTAAAAAGAAATTAAAAATGCACCTATTTGTGATAACATTTAGTGGGTCCCTGTGATTCGTCTTTATTTGCTTATGGGTGCTGACACTGCTGCATGCTGCCACTAACAACATTTGCATGCTGACCCTCTGCATGTCACTCCAAACCATTTTATTCGGTTTGTTTATCAAGCAGGATACCACTCACCATTCGATCGTGTTTCCTTAGCAGCAAATGTGAAAAGCCTAGAAGGAGATTGAGTTATCTGAGGGTGTTTCATCAAGTGTATGATTATTATTATTTTTATTATTAAGCAGAAAGTAGGCAGACTTTACTGTGGAGCTGATGCGGTCGCCTAGTGCTAGAGGTACTGTGGAACAGAACACCCAGATCGAAGTCCGGCCAGTAAGACCCAAAACAGATTTAGAAGACTGTAAACAATTCACTGGACAATGCTGAGAGGAATGATTCTCCAGAAAATAACGACTCAGCCGAAAAGTTTTCAGCCTTTTTTACTGAAAAAGTTGTGAACATTCATGAATCCATAAAGCCCCCTCTGAGTAAAGCAAATGCAGAATTGCAACCTGTGACCCTTGTTACAAGATATTCCGAGGTTTCAGCATGCGATGTGGCTACCTTAATCAGGTCTAGAAAAAATAGCCTGTCTCCTGAAGACCCTATACCATCAGCTCTTCACTGGCAGACCAACTTCGCCCTGCCATAACCAAGATTTTCAATGCTTCTTTGAAAAAACAGGTCGTATCCAAGTCCTTCAAATCGGCAGTCGTTAGGCCAATACTTAAAAAGCCGAGATTAGATACAGAGGTCATTGCAAATTATTGCCCAGTTTCCCTTCTTCCTTTCTTGTCAAAGATTCTTGAGAACCTTGTCGCTAAGCAGCTGGTGGCGCATATCGGAAAGAACGAAATGTCAGAAACATTTCAATAATTGTTCAAGAGGCAGCAGTGCGCTGAAACTGCTCCCCTCCGAGTTAACAATGACATTCTATGCCAGAACGATGACGCGAATGTCACTGCCCTTGCTCTGCTTGATCTATCAGCTGCCTTCGGCACCATTGATCACGATGTTCTACTTGAATGATTGAGAACAACGATCGGTCAAAATTGGCTCTGCCAGCATATCTCCAGCTGAATCAGCTCGAAATCTAGGTGTCATATTCCAAAGCGACCTCTCGTTAGACGACCACATCAGCTCCACAGTCAAATCTGCCCATTTTCAGCTTCATAAAATTGCTAAAATTAGGGCTTGTTTAGATAAGGATACCACGTCCAAGTTGGTCCATGCATTCGTGACATCCCGTCTCGACTTCTGCAACTCACTGCTTACTGGCCGACCAGCATGTGCGATCAGGCGATTGCAGCTGGTGCAAAACTCTGCAGCTAGGCTTGTCTGTCGTGAGCGTCACAGTTGCCACATTACTCCACTTCTCGCCGACCTTCACTGGCTACCAGTGAGGCAACGGATTGACTTCAAGGTTTTGTCGCTCACTTTTAGGTCCCTTCATTCTATGGCTCCAGCCTATCTTTCAGATATACTACCCCATCAAGCCAAGCATCGTACCACCCGCTTTTCGGAATCCAACAGTCTGGAAATACCTCGTACAAACCTTAAATCCTTTGGAGACCGTGCATTCAGCTTGTATGCTCCCAAAGCCTGGAACTCCCTTCCGACCTGCGTCAGAACATCCCATGACCTGACAACATTTAAAAGAAACTTAAAAACACACCTATTTAGGACAGCATTTAGTGGGTCCCTGTGATTCGTCCTTCACGTGCTTATGCGTGCTGACACTGTGCATGCTGCCACTAACCACATTTGCATGCTGACCCTGTGCATGTCACCCCTAACCATATTATTCATTTTGTTTGTTTTTCAACCATGATTTTCCTTAGTATTCAATTGCATATCACTTCGCAGCAAATGTAAAGCGCCTAGAAAGAGATTAAGTTCTCTGAGGGCGCTTTATCAAGTGCAATATTATTATCGGTCTGGCAGACGAGGCACTGGCGTGGTTTAAATTGTACTTGTCTGATCTTGTTCAATCCCTGCCGTGTTATGCTAAAACTGAACTGCTGCTCACAGGACACCCTAAGCCCGTGGCTGGATTAGAAGGCGATGCTCTTTAAACAAGGGGTGTTGCTGTGCGACCATCACCACCTGCTCAAATTGTAGGTGTCGTTTTCGACAGCTGCCTAAAATTTAAAAGCTTCACTCAGAATACTGCTTCCACAGCTAGCCAACAAGTCCGATTCATATCTAAGATAAGGAGTTGTTTTCCATCATGGCTTGCAAAAGTTTAACTGGCTCCTTAGTTCTGTCTCGGCTTGATTATTGTGATTCCCTTTTGGCTGGGCTACCAAAGAAAGCAACTAGGCCACTGCAGCTAGCTATGAATGTGGCTGCAAGGCTAGTTTTCAAGTCGCAGAAGTTCGACCTCATGTTACCTTTGCTAAAAAGGTAGGATGGCTGCCGGTTGATCAAGGTATACTCAGCAAAGTTCTTATGCTAACACACAAGGCTCACCACGGCTTGGTTCCTCCATACCTAGCTGAACTGCTGCGCCTGTTTTAGCCTCCTCATGCCCTCAGGTCTTGTATGGACAATAAATCAGCCATTCCATTCCTCTTCTTATTAAAGACCGTTGGCAACAGAACCTTTAGCTCTGTAGGTCCTAGACTGTGGAACTCGCTTCTAGGATTCTTATGCAACGACAATTACTCTCCTGCTGCCGACTATGGCTCATCCTTTTCAGCGGTCCTGAGCTGCTACTTCCATGCTACTCACTACCTCAACTGCTCTCCAGACTCTGCTATTCTTCCCACTTTCTCTATCGTTGCATGAGATGAAGCCTGTTGTCTACCAAATGCATACTGAAAGCCGCTCAGGCTGCGAGTGCACTAAACAAAACTCTCCTGCATAATACCCACATTGTCTTTGTAGCTTAGTAGAGTTACATATGGAGATACATTACATTTCGTGCAGATATAACAGGAGATATGCTAGCACAGTCCCTTTTGAGCATCAAGCTATCCGATTCCTGTCACACGCTGTTTGCTTAAAACTAGCAGGTTGGCCTTATCATCATCAATTTTAAGAAAGTTTGCTGCCATTCATATTCGGACGTCATCAATAAATTCAGCAAAGGAGCTGAGAGGATTCGCAATTCTGGAGGGCTGGGAGGGATGAAAGCAAATGTACAACTGGGTGTCATCTGCATAGAAGTGAAAGCCTAGATTGTGCCTGGCAATCACGTCGGCAAGAGGGAGAGTATACACCGTGAATAGAATCGGACCAAGCACAGAGCGCTGAGGTACCCCATACTTCAGTGGTTTCTCGGATGATATTTGTCGATTGATATCACAACTGTAGTTAAGAGCCAGTGATGTCAAGCCAAGATGAGAGCCACTTCCTAAAGACTTGGGGATCAATAGTATTAAATGCTGCAGAAAGATTAATACAATCCAGTAGAGAGAGAGAGAGAGACTTGACCTAGGTTCTCAATTTTGAGAAGGTCGGTCTTAAACCTAAGCAATTCTGATACTGTGGAGTGATTAGCTTTAAAACCACATTAGAACTTAATTGCAAGGTATGGACTTTCACTTTAGAAGTAGAGCTGGTCTGACACAATTTATTCCAGTGACTTTGATAGGAACGGTAGATGGTAGACTGGGCAGTAGCTTCCCAAGTCTTCTTGGTGTAGTCTTGCTTTCTTAGTTAGTGACCTAACTACAGCATTTTTTTAAAGGAGCATGGACACGTGCTGAGGCTAAGGTCATTTTTATTGTGTTAATTATGCATGGCAGGAAGGAGCAGCTCATAGAAATAGGACAGTGAGCATAGCTTCTAGAAGACTAGTAGTCTTCTTTGATTGAGAGACAGATTTCAGGATGAGGTCACTCGCAGACTCCTTAGACTTTGAGGTGCTGCAAGGAATTGAGGGGAGGAGAGATTTGGGTTTGCTATTCAGGATTAGGAGTCTAGAAAGCATGTTGCTACCTTAGGGGTAGAATTTCCAACGGCCTAGAGTAATATAATAACAGTAATAATACATCTATCTATCTTATTGACAAAGAAGCCAGAGAAGCTAAGGACGGCTGGAGAGTATGCGCCATAATCGGCTGCAGGAGAGTAGATGCCATGGCCTAAGAATTGTTGCGAGTTCCACTGACTTGGACCTGCAGAGCAAACGCTTCAGTCGCCACAGGTCTGTAATGGAACAGCTAATTCATTAGAACACGGGAATGGAATGGCTAATTCATTGTACACAGAGGACCTGTAGGCACGAGAAGACCTGAAGGCACGATGAAGCTGAAACTGGTGCTGCAGTTCAGCAAGATATGAAGGAGCCAAGCCTCCCGGGCCTTGTAGTAGGTCAGTGTAAGAATCTTACTCTGTATCTGTTGATCAATCGGGAACCATCGAAGCTTGTTCAGCAAGTGAGATGCTTGGTCCAACCTCTCGGATTTTAACTAGCCGTGTAGCCATATTCATCCGCAGCTGAAGTGGCCTAGTGACTCTTCTCGGTAGCCGAACCCATATGGAAGCCGAGACTAAACCAGGGATCTAGTTACATATTTTTTTGCAAGCCACCGTGAAGGCTGGCTGTGGATACAACCTTCTCAACGCTACTTTAAAAATGTAAGCAGCTGTCAGCAACCACATGTAAATTCCAACCACACTGCAACGGTCCAACAACATCGTCACCTATTAGATGAGCAAAGTCTTCTACGCCAGCCACAATCGTGGGGCGAACTATGAGTAGCAGTTCAGGTATACAGTTGAGTTGCAATGAACAGCAGGAGGCACGAACTGACATGGAAAGCAGTACTTTGGTCAGGATGGCGCTTAGAGTAGCTCTGCATGCCCCTACTGTGAAGATGCACGTAAGCCCCAAGGCAAACACGTGGTCGTCACGCAAGCAGCAGAACAGGGGGTGGAGGCAAGGGGCTCCCTCTGAGCTGCCCACGTTCGAAGTCAGGCTGCTGCATGCAAGAAGCAAGCATCGTTCGAGCACATGTGCACATCGGTCGATCTAGGACCCACTCACGTGCTTCTTTGTGAGCACGAAGGTGTCCTCGCTGCCGCCGACGAAGTGAGCATTCGGCATGAGCCTGAGCGATGACACGAGCACGTGCCACTGGCCGACATCATCTGCAAAATAGCACGAACAAGCCATGGAGGGCACGGGTGAACAGCAGCTGCAAGAGCCACAGCCATCATGCAACGCTGCTCATCGGAAGACCAGCCAAGCAAAGCAGGGCAGCCAGGAGCCGACAGCAGCAGCAGCAAGACAGTGATAGATCTGCCTCCTCTGTAGGTGACCACAGTGTAAACTATATGGGTTGGGGTGGCAAGCCATGCATGTTACTTGCATCGGCCAGTGAGAGAGAGAGAGAGAGAGAGAGAGAGAGAGAGAGAGAGAGAGAGAGAGAGAGAGAGAGAGAGAGACTGTTGACTACTGCCTCTCTGATGCTTGCTCAGCTTCCCATCAATAACTTGCTGAGCACTAGCCAGTGTTTGTTGTTAGGGGCCCGATTTAGCCAAGCTCGGCTAATGGTACTTGCTCTCACGGCCCCTCTCACTGTGTCCCTCCAGTGAGGCAGCATGCCAGCAGGCTTGGCCACAGTGAAAGGCCAGCAGACGTTGCAGCATTTCAGTGTTCAGGTCAAACCATCGGTATATTGTTTCTGGATTGAAATTTGAATTGAAAAGAAGAGCCATGTGGCTTTCAGTAAGTAAGGAGAGGAATCGTCTGTTGTATGAAGGAGATGCCCAACAGCATTCAACAGTTGTCAAGATGAGCATATTTACAACAGGTCTAGACTTTGCACGAGCACCAACGATCACGACAGACAAAGTGGGCTGGGTACTTAACGTTAACAGCTGCATTGCCATCGTCATAGTAGCAGCAAGTTCGAAACAAGGTTGGCTGGTTTAATCGCCGAATTAATAAAGCGGCATAAGAGACTTAAAGGCTATCACTATAGCTTGCAGTGGACAATACAGGATCACTTACTGCAGGATTCGAACCTACAACCTGGGTGTCGTGAAGAGCGAGCATCCCACCCATGGGCTAAGACAATGGGGGTCATGTTCGCTAGCAACGGCCAAAAGTAATATATTAATAATAGTAATACATTTGCTATAGCGCTCTCAGCAAACTCGATTTATCTCAAGGCACTTTACGTTTGCAGCAAATGTAAACAGAATCCCAGAGACCACTCGTGTGTCCATAGAAGCAGCACATAGGCCATGTGACTTGCGACAGCTACCTCTCCTCAAACGACCTCATCAGCTCCACAGTCAAATCTGCCTACTTTCAGCTACATAAACATTGCTAAAATTCGGGCTTGTTAATTAAGGATACCACGTCTAAGTTGGTCCATGCATTCGTGACATCCTGTCTCGACTTCTGCAACTCACTGCTTGCTGGCCTACCGGCATGTGCAATCAGGCGATTGCAGCTGGTGCAAAACTCAGCAGCTAGGCATGTCTGTCGTGAGCTTCGAAGTTGCCACATCACACTACTTCTCGCCGACCTGCACTAGCTACCAGTCATGCAACTGATCGACTTCAAGGTTTTGTCGCTCACTTTTAGGTCACTTCATTCTTTGGCTCCAGCCTATCTCTCAGATCTACTCCCTCACTAGGCCAAGCATCGTACCACCCGCTTTTCGGAATCCAACCGTTTACCAGTACCTCGTAAAAACCTCAAATATTTTGGAGACCGTGCATTTAGTTCGTATGCTCCCAAAGCCTGGAACTCCCTTCCGACTTGCGTCAGAACATCCCCTGACTTGACCACATTTAAAAAGAACTTTAAAACACACATTTTTAGGACAGCATTTAGTGGGTCCCTGTGATTCGCCCTTGATGTGCTTATGCTTGCTGACACTGTGCATGCTGCCACTAACACACTTGCATGCTGACCCTGTGCATGTCACCCCTAACCATGTTATCTATGTTGTTTATCAAGCATGATATTACTCACCATTCAATTGCATTTCCCTTTGCAGCAAATGTAAAGCGCCTAGAAAGAGATTGGGTTCTCTGAGGGCACTTTATCAAGTGCATTATTATTATTACAGAGACATGGTTTTGGCACTAACGTATTTCCTGACGGTTTTGAAATAACATAACCATAAAACTGATGCCAATAATGTGAGAAGCATCGCTAGTCTATCTTCCAGTCAATAAAGACTACCAGCCTTCTACACCCTATGCACAGCGTTCTCCACTAAGATGCCTAGATTTACTACTGCCCCCACAGTCAAAATCTTCAGTCCGAGTGAATGGTCTTTTATAATGTGTTCTTAACAACATTCATGCTATGACTAATCTTGTGAAGTGCTCTGTTTTCAGCATAAGTAAAGTTCCTGTAAAGACATTTAGCTATCTCGAAGCACTATACATGTTTTGTTGCTATCACTTTCAGTAGTCAGTAACTTCTCATGGGCTGAAAATGAAAGGTATACATTTAACGGTGGTAATAAAGCAGATATCTCTGGCACACGTTTGTAAAGGATGATCAGATTAACGAAGCCTATGGTGTCGGATTTTAGCTCAGCGTCAAATGTGGTCAAGGGATGAGGTATAGCAATGTCAATAGGCAGAGGATTCTAGGCTTCAGCTGCATTGGAGCTGTGGACAAAGTCTGCAGAAGAGTCGAGATCGATTAGAGGCAGAGCTAAAGGGAATCACCAGATCATCATCAAATCAATCATCAGAGAATACAGAAATAAGAGGGAAGGCACGATGAGCGAGTACTCACATGAGATGCATAAGCCGGGACCAAGAGAATAGAGTTGCCAATGAGTAAGTGACGTGAAATCTAAGTCGATGCACTGCTTGAAGGGAAGCCAGCACAGGTACGAGTGAAGTGATACAATGTCATTGTAGGGAAGTTTGCAAAAGATAAGAATAGTTGTCTCGTTCTGCACAGTCTGCATGCATCATATTTTTCAGAGGTAGGAAGGCGCTTACGAGGAGAATTACCAATGGGTCCTATAGAAGAGACAAAATGACACAACTGCACCGATTCAGATGGCTAAGTGGCACACTCTTGGATCTGAGCAAGCTCGAACTTTTGCTGCGCTGCTCAAATGAACACTCAACACAACATTTCACTTTTGTGGTGCCTACGACTAAGGTTTCGGCATTATATCAAACGGCCAAAAGCAGCTGGGCATTTATTTGTACATAGTGATGCCTCGCGCCCTCACCAGCAAGGGGCATGGCAGCAGTAGAGCTGGCCTCTTTCTTCTCAACAACTTTTCTGGCTAATCAGCCCCTTGGATCGGGCTATACTCTCCCTGACTTGTGTCTCCCTAGCACAAACACACCTGCATGCCTCTGTGGGTGAGTTCAAAAGGTAGGGGGGTGGGGGCTGAGCCTTTCGGCTACTACCCTGCATCTGTGCATGCATAGCCTATGCAGCCCAACGCCAGTAACTTGCATGACATTTTGCAAAGCCTGCCGTACAAGCTGACACACTGCCCACTGAACCCCCCACACCACTACTAGAGGCACTGCTATAGTATAATGAAAAAGGTGGGCATGAACTCCCTTTGTGTGTGACATACTGTTCATCCTCAATGCTTAGACCTGACGGTGCTTAAAGGCTCCTTACTACTCCACCCAGCACAATTTATACAGTCATAAATCCACGATTTGGGTTTGGGGGACCCACTTCGTGGAATTTACTCGGAGCAAGAAAATTAAAACATGATGTCAAACTCACTTGAAAATAAGGTAAGCTAATTTAAGAGCCTCGTCTATATGACGACAGAAGAGCCTTCACGGCTATCACCACAGCTTGCAGTGATCAGTAAAAGATTTTCCCCTGCAAGATTCGAGCCCGCAAACCGGGTCGTGAAGATCTAGCATCATACCCCGGGCTAAGACCCAGAGCCAACTGATTAAATATTTACATGGGATCCTGTATGGCAACTTCTGATAACTTGCCTTATGTAATGTATTTCCACAAAGCCATAAAGACTATGTTGGTGTTATGCAGGAGAGTTTTGTATATCGAACTCACAGCCTAAGCAGCTTTCGGTCCACCTTGGATCAATAGATTCATTTATCCGTGTGGGATTGCTAGTTGTGCATCTGGTTAGGCTGTAGCTGTTACATCATTATTAAAAAGCATTATGCCACGTACCCAGACAGCCGATCAGGCTTACCGATGTTACTTCGGATCAGATTTATCTATTCACATTCCATTTTTACACATTGGTGAACATACCTGCACACGTGCATGCACATTGCCCTATGCAACTATTGCGGGAGTGCAGCAAACACACTAGCTGCTGACATGCAGCCGTACGTGCGCACACGCAGTAGGGGTGCATACGTGTGCGTTCACAAAACCTGTCAGAAGGTTTCTCGTGAGCATGAAACAGGCATCAGACAGCACTGGCAGGCAGCAGCCAAAGTACGAGCAATGTGCACCGAACATCAGGCGAGCTAGGCGAGCTCATTTTGGGGTGCAACTGACCTTTCATTTTAACGGTCAGCAGGGCTGTGTAGTTATTCTTGAAACCGATTTGTGCGACCTGCAATGCAGTGCAAGCACGAAGAGATCGCAGAGCGACAAAAACAAAGGTCAGTAGCTGTCTCCAAATTGCACATCAAAAAGCGCAATCTTCAGTAGATCGACTGCACATTTGATGCCCCATGACCATGACACGAATAGGGGAGCCGAACCGGTCTGGCATGCCACCAGTCAACCTCTACCCAATAGATTGCGACCAATATGAGGACCACTGATGCGCAAGTGACAAATACTACCTCCTTTTTATCCCATTAAAGTCACACTATAGACAAATTAGCAACGGCAAGGAGAAGCATGGCTAGTGTTTTTAGACAAACCTTCAGGTAAACTGGTAAGATATCAGTATTTCATGCATAACTAACATAATTAATATGTCATTAGCATCAGGTTATGTCCCAGCACCTTCCAAAAAAGCTGTAGTCAGGCCACTTCTCAAGAAAGCTACACGTGACTAAGAGAACTTGAGCAACTACCGCCCAGTTTCCCTTCTACCATTTCAATCAAAGACACTCGAACGGGTCGTGGCGGACCAGCTGAACTCGTATATCGAAACCTCACACCTTGCTAGTAAGTTCCAGTCTGGCTTTAGAGCTAATCACTCCACAGAGTCAGCATTGCTACGGGTATACAACGACCTACTTAGGAATGCAGACATGGGTAGTGTCTCTGCTTGTTTTGCTCGATCTTTCGGCAGCTTCTGACACCATCGATCACAAAGTTCTTCTAGAGCGCCTCTCATCTCGCCTGGGCATCACTGGCACTGCTCTGCAGTGGTTCAGGTCCTATCTCAGTGGGAGACCAGAGTATTGACGTGAATGGACAAAGATCATCTGAACTACCTCTGAAATATGGAGTACTTCAGGGCTCAGTGCTAGGTCCGGTTCTTTTCACGGTTTATACTCTGCCTCTTGCTGATGTGATTGCCAAGCACAATCAAGGCTTTCACTTCTATGCGGATGACACTCAGTTGTACCTTTGCTTTGATCCCTCCCAGCCTTCGAGCACCTCAAATTCTCTCAACTCACTAGCTGCATGCATTGATGACATCCGCACATGGATGACAGCACATTTTCTAAAACTTAACGATGATAAAACTAACTTACAAGTTATGGGCAAACCCAGTGTGATCCAGTCTCAAAATTGGCTCTGCCAGCATATCTCCAGTTCAATCAGCTCGAAATCTAGGTGTCATATTCTAAAGCGACCTCTCGTTAGACGACCATATCAGCTCCACAGTCAAATCCCCCTAATTTCAGCTTCATAACATTGCTAAAATTCGGGCTTGCTTAGATAAAGATACCACATCTAAGTTGGTCCGTGCATTCGTGACATCCTGTCTCGACTTCTGCAACTCACTGATTACTGGCCTACCAGCATGTGCGATCAGGCGATTGCAGCTGGTGCAAAACTCGGCAGCTAGACTTGTCTGCCATGAGCGTCGCAGTTGCCACATTACTCCACTTCTCGCCGACCTGCACTGGCTACCAGTGAGGCAACGGATTGACTTCAAGGTTCTGTCGCTCACTTTTAGGTCCCTTCATTCTATGGCTCCAGCCTATCTCTCAGATATACTACCCCATCAGGCCAAGCATCGTACCACCCCCTTTTCGGAATCCAAAAGTCTAGAAATACCTCGTACAAACCTTAAATCCTTTGGAGACCGTGCATTTAGCTCATATGCTCCCAAAGCCTGGAACTCCCTCCCGACCTGCGTCAGAACATCCCCTGACCTGACAACATTTAAAAGTAAGCTAAAAACACACCTATTTAGGACAGCATTTAGTGGGTCCCTGTGATTCGTCCTTGATGTGCTTATGCGTGCTGACACTGTGCATGCTGCCACTAACCACATTTGCATGCTGACCCTGTGCATGTCACCCGTAACCATATTATTCATTTCGTTTGTTTTTCAAGCATGATTTTACTTACCATTCAATTGCATTTCACTTTACAGCAAATGTAAAGCGCCTAGAGAGAGATTAAGTTCTCTGAGGGCGCTTTATCAAGTGAATTATTATTATTATTATTATTTTCACATTTTTAAATGTACTACAGTGAAGTACAACTATAGAGCCAAACGGATTCGGATCATCAGTGTTATACTCGGGTGGCTAGTTGCAGCGAGGTTTATTTAGAACAACTGCGTGAGCTGTTTTGACTTGGAGTACACACTTAGAAAACTCTCCTGAGTAATGCCTACTTATTCTTTGTGTTTTTGTGAAGTTACAGAACTATTGGATGGATAAATTAGATTACTTTACTTAAAAGCAGTGCAGTAGCTAGCATGATGAACCTTTTCGGAGATTGTTTTCTTTTCAAAACTAAGCAAGTGGCTAAACTCGTTCAATATTTTGCCAGTTACACTGTTGAATTTAGTTTAGGGCCATTATTCTAAACGAGTGGCTACGGCAATCTTCAGACCTGAATCCTATCGAGTGTCTCTGGGGTGAATCGGATAGCAGGCTCAGAATTCAGGTGGGTCGTATCGCATCTAGAGAATCGCTTATCTCATGTTTGCCGGACGTCTGGAGACCTTTAAGGCCAGATGTTTGTGTAGGCTTAGTTCAGTCCATGCTAGAGCAGGTCAGAGGTTATTGCTTAGGTTGGTTATGTAACTTTATTTCAACACTAAAAATTAATAAACTTGTAATATAAATTTGCTAACATATCACAGAAACTTTTATATAATTCACGATTAAAGTGGGTTGCAATAACGTTGTTTTTTATATCAGAGTCAGAACGTTTAGGGTCCGTCGGCCATTTAAGAATGCCTTGCTGATACTTCTTGGCTTGCTCGAGTGATTATACTAGTGTAGTATATATATATATATATATATATATTAAAAAGAAAGTTGTATATGTAGTATATATACAGTATATGTACTACATAATATACTAGTATAATTAATCGATATAGCACATTAGAATAACTTCGTCTATACCCAGGTGCTTCACGCCCACAGCATGGCTCGAACCCTCGACCTTGGTTGTTATAGGAGAGAACCTCACATCGCTGAGCTAAACCAAGAACCCAGTGCCATTTCATTCTGCAAGCTTCCCATTTATAGCACAGGAAAACCAATGAACAAGCTTTTCACAGCTGCCTACATCTAGTGGGGCAGAGCCAAGCAAGGAAAGCAAAGCAGACGAAATGCGGACCAACGCAAGGAAAACATGGTTGAATGGGTGGTCGAATGAGCCCATGGCATCGGTCAGTGCAAGCTTTTTTTTTTTTAGAAAGGAAACAGTTGATACTGGAAATGTCATTCAAATAAGAACACCAGCCCCAGCTTTTGTCCAACAAGCAATTACAAAACACATTTGCTTATCTCACGAGTTATGCAACCTTGCCTTTTTGTACTGTTTTTCAAATGTTCAAGAATCTTTAGTTGGCCAGCTTACGACACAACTTTGTCTTGCCAAGCTGAACCCAAGAAGAGACATGCTCAGACGGCAGCTTATGCCTGATATTGTCTGACTACAGTACAAGCATTTTTTTTACGATTTGCCAATGTAAATGAATTTAGAGACGTTCCATTACTCAGAACTACTGGCAACACCTCTGCAAAAACGAATAGCATGTTTGAGCTACGTATGGTCTCCGCCATCCAGAAGGCTATTGGCAGGGACTGCCATTCAACAACTGCTACACGGTTTGAGTTTCCATCAGAAGTATCATCCGTAGTGAGCTCATAAGTGTAAGAACAGATATGTGCATTCCTTCGAAAATGCTTGAATTCTAGACGAAATTATTTGAATTAAATATAGGCAACCCCTTTGACACACAAAGCCTACCTAATTGTAATACTATTGTTTCAAACTTTCCCCAATGTTCCCCCCCTCTCTCTCTCTCTCTCTCTCTCTCTCACCCTATCCACAATCTCCGTCTTTCTATCATATATAAAAGTAATACTAGCAACCGAAGGAACTAAATCTCTTTCTAAGCAGGTAATACAGGCTGAAAAGAAAGAGTGTGGATTCCTTAGTGATAACAAGCAGAATGTATAAATGCAGAATGCATGCGTAACACACGCGAAGGAAACTAAAAATGCACAGAGAAAAATTCTGTGAAGAACATGTTACAAGGTAAGTGCTTAGCTTCTTTTAACATGTAATAAGATCGGGAGGGAGGAATTTGTATGACATCCATGGAGAGAGAGAGAGAGAGAGTGAAAGAGTTCCGGGCTTTAGGACCATAATAATTAAAGTCATTGTCTCAAAAACTTTGCCATAGTCTCTCTCTTGTACTCCCTCCCACAATCACTTTACCTCTATCTCTCTATCTCTCTATCTCTTTCTCTCCCCCTCTCTCTCTCCTTTCACAGCTCACGGAGCTGCCAGTGATTGACACGGGTACCGGAGGAAACGAACAATTTGCTCACAACCTGGCTCACAGCACTGCATCTAATGCGCTTAATCTAAGCGGCCATAATTTAGCTTGGCTAAAACTCAAAAGCGCCGCGATGGAATGCCGGTGGGCGGCCAGCGTGCCGGTGAGCTTCAAGCACGGCTTGCCTCGATCGGCGGTGCATTGGCAAACGTGGCCTCTATCACCGCGCACCCGGTGCGAAAACTCCCTCTTGCGTCGCCGATCCGAATGCTTTCAGGCTTCCTCAAGTTAATAGCCGCCTCTGCCATCGAAAATATCGGATTTCATCACGGTTATGGGAGCAACAGCAGCCGCGGTAGCTCTGCAGGCATTGGTGCCATGGTGTCGGTCAAGGACGCGGAGTCGGCCGCGTTCAACTGAACCTCCAGTTCAGGAGGACACCCGGAAGCGTTGGGTTGTGGTAGGCCGGTCAAGATGGCTGAGGTTGATCCAGTGTCCGAGAAAGACAAGGTAATGCTACGCGTGCCACCGGTGCCCATTATATGCTGCTAGTCATAGATAACACATCATTATAGTTTTGGCAGAGTCGGTAGGCTTTTACTGGGCTGTGGATGGGCTGCGGCCGAGCCCACCGCAGGGCATCTTGCACGTCCTATACTTCCGCTATCGGCCTCCCACTTCTTCCCCCTAATAATAATTTTCCGTGTTTGATGACGGTGCTTGCAAGACACATGGCCGTGTAATAATCTGGATCAGATATATTATTGACCTCGCGGTCACCGACTGTGTACGATTTCTTGCCCATAGTTTCCATATGACCTTCGAATGACGGCTCGTACTCTGCCCGAAAACTCAAAATGCCAGCACGATGTTGGAGCAGCGAGGCTGCCGTTTTCTGGCTTGAAACCAGCAAAGTCTTAGAGCTGATTTCGTGCATCTCAATTCTTGCGAAGATGCTCGCCTTGTCCGGTCTGTTACTCCCTCCAGCCGCCAAGTAGAAGTGGGTGTTGCCCTTGATTTGTGGGCAGGCTGCTGGAGGCCGGAGCTTGCTGCAGTGGAATACCCAGTGATAATGCACGGCTCCAGGCTGCTAATATTTAGCCGCCCCGTCAAAGCTGTGGTGCCGAACCGCATCGTCACGCTTCGTCGGCAGACGGCCGATTTTCGTCATCGTTTCCGGCTCGGTTGGCAGGAAGCTAGGTTGAAATTCAGGACCAGCTAGACGTCACACTGGACGTGTTGGTGCAGCAGTAACCCTGTAAATTTTGCCCGGGGAGACCGAATGTAGATTCGAGCAGTGCAGAGACTTGATATGGCTAGTTGCTATGATCCGTCTGGGTCAGCTTAACAAAGGTTCAGCATGGGGCATTATGTGAGAGGACCTGCTTGTGATCTCGCTAACTCTTGCTGCCTTGTAGCCTGGTAGGCTGAATCGATTTGAGATAGCTGCTTATATTAGTACCTAAAAGTGAAATATCACATTTCCGGAGTGCACATGATTTAATGCAGCAAAATCTGCAAAACGGAAGAAACTCTGACAAAGTTTCTTTTTGATAACGAAGGCCAGCAGAAAGCTGATGGAATAGCATTGACCATACTTAAGAAAGCGATGGAGCAGATAATTTTGCATCTGCTGACTATCATTGAATTGTATGTGAGGTAGGTGGCTGTCGGAAAGCTGGCCAGAATTAGGCTGACGCCCACATCGGTACAGCGTTGGCAGCAAAATCGCTTATGGCAATGCATTTCGTTATATTTAAAGGAAACAGCTGCATGCCAGATGGGTTATAGTTGGTTTTTTGAAACACACTCCCAGACGTAACAACGTTCAAAAAGAAACTAAGAATGCATCTATTTATTGCATTATTTAGTGGGTGCCATTAACCATTTGATCATGCTTTCATTGCAGCAAAGAGCTTGAGTTCTCTGAGGGTGCCATATGTATTATTATTATTATTATTATTATTATTATTATTATTATTATTACTTTGTGTCAGTATAATGTAAGTGCAGGAAAACCGCTGCTCTTGCATCGGCTGGCTCTATGCAGCAATGTTCTAATAAAAAAATCATTCATGGAAAGAGTGTGTGTGCATGTGCATATATGTGTGTAAGCAGCAGCTTATCGACTTCAACGTGTTGTCACCGACTTAAAAGTCAATTTATTTCCTTGCTCCAGTATTCCTAAATGCAGCGCTTCTTCCAAATCAGGCCAGGCACCGTACCACCCCTTCGTGACTCGTCGCAAACCTGTGCCCCTAACCAACCTCAAATCCATTGAAACCGTGTCTAAGGCTCATATCTCAAAGCCCGGAACTCACTCCAGACGGACGTCACGACATCCCCGAGCTTGACAGTTAACACTAAGCTCAAATGTATCTTTCCTCACAGAATTTGGGGAGTCCTTGTGAATTGTGCTATGTCGGCTTATGCATAAGGACACGGGATGTTATAACTTAACTATTGACATGCTTACTTTACATGATGTAAAGCACTTAGAAAGAGAGGTAACAATAATGTAAACACTTGATAAAAGCACCCTCAGATAACTCAACCTTTTTCTAGGCGCTTTACATTTGCTGCAAAGGAAACACGATCGAATGCTGAGTGGATATATCATGCTTTCACACGACACAAATAACATGGTTAGGGGTGGCATGCACAGGGTCAGCCTACAAGTGTGGTTAGTGGCAGCATAAAGATATATTTTATATCTCGTGGCATGCTATATGATTATTTTTTATTATGATTGTGTATGTGCCCGTATAGTGGTCGTGTCATAATGTCCTTAAAATTGGCTCTGCTAGCGTATCTCCTGTTGAATCAGCTCGAAATCTAGGTTTCATGCTCCATGGTGACCTCTCGTTAGACGACCACATCGGCTCCAGTCAAGTCTGCCTACTTTCAGCTACATAACATTGCTAAAATTCGGGCTGGTTTAGATAAAGATACCATATCTAAGTCCATGCATTTGTGACATCCCGTCTCGACTCCTGCAACTCACTGCTTACTGGCCTACCGGCATGTGCTATCAGGCGATTACAGCTGGTGGAAAACAGAGCAGCTAGGCTTGTCTGTCGTGAGCGTCGCAGTTGCAACATTACTCCACTTCTCGCCGACCTTCACTGGGTACCAGTCAAGCAACGGATTGACTTCAAGGTTTTGTCGCTCACTTTTAGGTCCCTCCATTCTATGGCTCCAGCCTATCTCTCCGACATACTCCCCCATCAGGCCAAGCATCGTACCACCAGCTTTTCGGAATCCAACAGTCTAGAAATACCTCGTACAAACCTTAAATCCTTTTGAGACCGTGCATTTGGTTTGTATGCTCCCAAAGCCTGGAACTCCCTCCCGACCTGCGTCAGAACATCCCCTGACCTAACCGCATTTAAAAGGAACCTAAAAACACACCTATTTAGGACAGCATTTAGTGGGTCCCTGTGATTCGTCCTTCACGTGCTTATGCGTGCTGACACTGTGCATGCTGCCACTAACCACATTTGCATGCTGACCCTGTGCGTGTCACCCCTAACCATGTTATTAATTTTGTTTGTTTATCAAGCATGATATTACTCACCATTCAATCGCGTTTCTCTTTACTGCAAATGTAAAGCACCTAGAAAGAGATTGAGTTATCTGAGGGCGCTTTATCAAGTGCATCATTTATGTTATTATTATTATGTCCCAATTTGATCTCTGCTGCAATAGAAAGTAAAAGAAGTCCCAGGAATGCGCATGTCTTGTTTAAGAATAAGGAGACAAAGCAGATGTCTGGATAACTAGCCATTGTAAGAGCCTTATTTGACTTTTGGATGATTCCCATCTGCAGCACTTTATGATAAATTATTCTTAGCTCTGGACAGCTACATATAGCACGTGGGATTCGGTATCATTAGCCCTGAATTGTGCTTCGTTCCCTGGGCTGGAATCAATGCCCAACACATTCACTTCTTTTTATAGCACTACCGTAACGTGGAACTGGTCGTTACATGGAATAGTTCGGGAGACTCTTGTACTCCTCTGTGAATCGGCAGCTAGTTCACTCGTCCTGTGTAATAAGTGTTATTTCTTATTTCCTTCAAGGATTTGCTTCACTACGCTAGCTATTCAATTGAAATCAACTCATTTACAATAGATCGCAAATAGTTTTTCAAGGTTTACCTTTGTAATGCAAATAAGTTTTACAAATCAGCATCTAAAATGTGGCCTGCCATCATGTCCTCGTTATACTGTCCTTGGTAGCTTTGTTATAAGTCCTGGAAGTTCCAATTAAAGCACCGCCCTCGGCCTCTGGTTAAGTCCCACATTCTTCTGGATGTATTACGATGAGCATTCTGGTTATGGATTTGAAAGGACATCCTGAAGCCCCCATCGTGCTATGGTTCTTCCTTGTAGTCTCAACTCTAGATCGTCGAGGTCTAGATTGTTGTCCACCCTTTGGTACCCTGGATGCCCCGAAATACTGGGACCAAGCTGTTCCCTTCTGCTTTCTCCTTATCGGTGATCCTCTTAGGGAGTTAAGCGCTCTTAATAACGTTTGCCTGTGGTCCCACCGAGACACCGGTTTGCCTTTTACCTCGGGCAGCTCAAGGAACAAGCATCAAATATACTGGAAGGCTCCTGTCTTTTCATCTAGAGCTGTGGCATTTTTTCTCCTTAAGGCCCATTAGGATGTGCAGTTTTGTCATTAGTACTATCCAGAGATCCACCTGAGGCTTTCTTGGCCATTAATGCTCCCCACATAGAAGTCGGGTCCACTGTCGCCAGTCTGGCCTGTGTTACTGCTTGTTGCTGTCCCTTATGTCTCTAAGGCAATGATGACACCTAGTAAAACTGCCACAAAGATCCATCGGGACGCCCATATTCTTAGGTCTCCAACGATCTCGCAGCCGAACTGATCATACCTGTAGTCGTCCAATTAAGTCTTGACTGTTATGAACGAGATGCAGTGTGTGAGCTTGAGAACAGTGCAGATACTTGTTCATATTATGCAATAGCACAGGTTTGTGTTCTTTGTAATAAGCTGTCAATGAAGAGACACAACCTGTTCTTATTATTAGCGATAATTCCTCGAACTGACTCATCACATTGTGGCAGAAGCAGAGCCAGCATTGATTTTTGAAGTCGGGGCAAAAGGCTCGGTGATGCTTCATCTGATGTGACTTGCACGGTTCTGTCCAACGAGTTCCACTGCTTCAGCCTGGACGACAAAAAAGGCGCCATTAGATTTTCTAAAACCTAGTTTTCTGATCAAAAAATGTCGGCTTTATATTTTCCAAATCCTAGTTTTTTGATCGAGTCATTTTTGGTTGGGACAATAAGCTTTCCTTTTATTAGGTTGACACCTGAAGTTGTAGTCTGATTCTACAACCTGTTCCTAGCTCTGACTTGCTGCTTTTATCCCAAGACGACTGGTCTCTAGTTGGTGCTGTGGGTACTGAAAGTTAAGGGAAGTAGGGCATCGTGGTAGTTGTTGAAGTTATGTATATATATAATAATAATGCATTTGATGAAGCGCCCTCAGAGAACTCAATTTCTTTCTAGGCGCTTTACATTTGCTGAGATTGCCGGTGCTCTTGCTAGTCTGAAGCTTGGAAGGGTCCGCCATGCAGACATAACTGGTGCTAAAGCAGTTGCTTGAGTCAGTGAGTTCCACCAAATTCGCGAGATATCCAACTGTCTTGATTTTTTCTGCTCTGTCCCATTCTGCCCATTCTGCCCATTCTGCAAATGAAGAGTAACATAGTAACAATGAATAAATGCAATTGTATCACCAACGAATAATTCATTTTACTATTGACTAGCACTTTTATTATATTCAATTTTGAAGCAACAGCCTGCCATCTTACTTTCCAGGGTGTTCTTTCAGTTCTTGCAGATGAACCTATGTATCCAGAATTTGTCTTGGCCTGAAGACAAGCAACTCGAAATGTGCCATGAAGCCTCACACATTCTAGCAAGTGCTTGCCTGTATCTTGATGAATTGGCTACCAAAATTGCAAATGCATTGCGGGTGGAATACTTCAGTTCATGTCAACTAAACAAATGATTTTTGGAGAATGATGGCCTCGTTCTGTCGTTTAATCACAAAATGAATCAGGAAATAATTTGTTTAACAAGATCAGGAAATAATTTGTTTAATAAGAACTAAGATAAACTATAAATTGGTTAAGCAGTCTGTTGCGATCTTGAGACCTAGCAAGACCCAGATACCGCTCATTACATTCTGTAAGGTTGGGGAAAATAAGTCATTATTACCTTAATTAACTATTTCATTAAATAATTAATTAAATCACGGCACGGGAACTTTTTCATCAACCTTAAATCCAGGTTTATCTCTCAGTAATGGCCAAGCAAGTCCTCTGTGTTGTGCTGCAACTGCTCAGCTTTGTAAAGGCACAATGACGTTCTTGCATATATGGCTTCATTGATCATGATATCATGATCTAGCCGTGGCTGCCATCACAGTGGAAGAAAGATATGCAGCTCGTGGTAGCTGCAGCAGCTCATTGAGTTCATCAGGCAGGTTCTTTCACAGCTGTGAGCAGATGCTTCATTCTTATGGTTGCTAGTGTTTATGACTCGACAGACAGCAGTCAATTAGATCGTTGAGCAGTGAGATGCGCGTGAGAAAACTAGGGGTCTTAGGATGCATATGAAAATAGGACAGAACAGTACATGCACAGCTCCAGAATGAAGAGCTGAAAGAGAGCGTTG
The DNA here is from genome assembly GCA_009760855.2 of Cristatella mucedo. Classification (NCBI taxonomy): domain Eukaryota; kingdom Metazoa; phylum Bryozoa; class Phylactolaemata; family Cristatellidae; genus Cristatella; species Cristatella mucedo. The sequence goes on from WPIO01000043.1 coordinate 2,098,015, forward strand.
CCATGAGTTTATCCTGCTCCCGCCTTATCAGCTTGTTAGCACCATGGCAGCAAAGGAAGCACCCGTGGGTCGTCAGTCGGCTTTCTTTCCTTTTCTGCTACAGCAGCGTATTTAGAGGGAATCTATATGGCAGGATAAGTAGGCTTAATTTCAAGGGTGCCACACAATCCATCGATGCAACTGACGATTGGGTGCGGCTTTTTTGGCATCACTTGTGCTGTCATTGGGTTTGGCCCCACATCTAATCTCACCCTGCTTCTTGGAAACCGCCAAGCAGCCTTGATTCCTTCGGTACCCAGCAGCTCAGGTGACAAGAGGGAGTGGCCTGAAAGTGGTGCAATTGACACTGACCTGTTTATGGTCCAGTTGAGAGTCATCACACCGGCAGTGACCATTAACCAGTGACCCCTCCTGATCAAGTGCCTGGTTGTGAGTAGGCAGTGGCTAAGACACGTCTTTCCCAATCGTTTTCTTTTACGTTGCAAATAATTTTTTGCAGGTTAGGATTGCATCCGACTTCATAACTCATGCACCACCTGGCGAGTTCAACGAGGTCTTCAACGGTACGTCATGGCTGCTGTGAAAACATGTAAATCGCTGCTTTATGTCCACCGTGGAATCTCCCTCCACCTTAAAGCCCCTCCCCGGCAGTCGGTCAGCTTGATGGGATAGCACTCCAGCTTCACTCGGTTGGCTACCTTATAGTCATAGGAAGCCATTTCGGAAACTCTGCTTGTTTTTGTTTTCTGAATTGGCTGCTCAAATGCTGCATTGACCTGCAAGGCGAGTTTTGTTATGTTTTCCTCTGAGCAGCTGAGTCGGCCGGTAGCCTCGTGCTTGGTGTTCTTTTATGACATTGGTGAGCCGTGATGGCACACTAAGTAAGGTGGTTGCTTTTCACTACCTCGGCCCCCCAGGTCGCGGGTTCGAATCCTGCAGTAGGCGATCCTTTATTGCCACTGTAAGCAGTGGTGATAGCCGTAAAGGCTCTTCTATCGCTATACAAAAGAGGCTGTTAAATCAGCTAGTTTTTTTTTATTGTTATAGCTGGCTTATATAGGTAGGCAGATCTACATAGCATGAAACAGAGGAACGGGTAGAGTGAGATTCGAGCATGCTTAGAGAGATACTATATCTAAATTGGTCTATGCATTAGTGACATCACGTCTCGTCTTCTGTAACTCATTGCTTGCTGGTCTACCGGCCTGTGCAGTCAGGTCCTTACAGCTGGTGAAAAACTCTTCAGCTAGGCTTGTCTGTCCTGAGTGTCCCAGTTGCCACACCACTCCACTTCTGGCCGACCCGTACTGACTTCCAGTCAAGCAAATCATCAATTTGAAGGTTCTGTCACTCACTTTTTGGTCCATTTATTTTTTGGCTTCAGCCTACCTATCTGATCTACTTCCCCACCAGGCTAAGCATTGTACCATCTGCTTTTCTGAATCACTAGTGATTGCTGTGCACGAAATGTCTTGTCTTGCCGACTGGTGACTCAGTTCTCTATTTTTGCCACCTGATGTACGTTGGATATGGTCTCATGCATATTACTACTAGCGTTAAATCATATCATCTGTATCCAGAGGATTTATATCCTTAGATGCAACTTTCTAATAACAATAATCATAATAATGCACTTGATAAGCGCCCTCAGAGAACTCAATCTCTTTCTAGGCGCTGTACATTTGCTGCAAAGGGAAACGCGATTGAATGGTGAGTAATTTCATGCTTGATAAACAACATGAAGAACATGGTTATGGGTGCCGGGCACATGGTTAGCATGCAAGTGTGGTTAGTGGCTTAGTTAAACACTAAAATGAATTCACTTGACTGTCGTCACTTTGAGCAATATTGCATTAGAGCAATCATGTAGCACCCTAAGAGAGCTGTGTGACTGCTAATGTGTCCCGTTTGAAGGCGTCACAACACAATACTGCAATAACAGGCACGTCAGAACGAGTGGGCTGTGCTAATACCATGGCTTTGGTGGGGGTGTATTTATGGGTACCGAAAGCCTCATAGGCTTTGAGTAGGCAATAGAAAACTCTCCTGTGTAACAACCACTTGTGGCTTTGTTGATTTACAGACAGGGATACATTACATTACATTTCCGGACAGTGCACACTTTCATTTACAACCAAGGTGCTTTGAGATTGTTCAGGCAGTGATAGTGGAGCTGTAGGGAAGGTCAGATGCAATAGTGTTTTATTTCATTGTCAGATAGGGCTGCTGTGCCAGATGGTCAGCCTTCTAGGCTACTGCCTCAAGTTCGAACAAATTGCTCAGGTGTTTCCTGGCTCTTAAATGTTTGGTTGTCTGTCTCAGGCAAGTTGGTCTGTTTTCTAGATCCATTCAGGCTTGTCTGCTCTTCTATACCAAACGTTCTTGACTCACCTCCATCTGTCGTTGCTGAAGTTTTTCTGCAAGTTCCGACTTAGTTGTGATTACGAGTCTTTGCCTAGCTGATCAGGAGACTTTGTGTAAAACTGTCCTTGCCTTATCTGGTTTGATCCAGCGGTTAAGGTGCTCGCCCGACCAAGGTCTGACTGAGGTCGTGGGCTCGAGCCTGGAGGCATATATGAAGCGCCTGAATAGAAATTATGTTCTCTTAGGGTGCTATACAAATGAATTATATATAATTATATATATTCCACCCTAGCCAGCCGTGGATGTAGCAACTGCCGCACTCACCAGTTCGGTAGCAGACATTTTTGGCTACATGCAGCAAAACTTTCTTATCACGAACTCTAAAATGATTTTGGTTTTTCTTAAGCAGACTATTATATCAGTCTTTTAAGTGCTCCAATTTAGTTTTAGTTTGTCTGAAGCCTTTTGATCTTGATCGGTTATGCTTTGGTGCTTCCTGCAACCGGCTTAGGTCGAGGGCTCGATTCTTGCTGCAGACTATTCTTTGTTACCGAATGCAAGCCCGACACAAGTCACTATTGCTCATCTGGCTCTGTGAAATTTAAACTTTTTATTTACTTTGTTCCGAAAATCTTGAAAATAAAAAATTACCTTAACTTTTGTCTGTCCTATGAACCTTGCAGTCTGTTGTGGCTAAGCATTCAGTGTTTCAGTGCTCGTTAATGCAAGCATCGCCACAGGGTGTCTTGGGTACCTCCATTTTCTTGCTCCGGCCTCATTTCTGAATAGCTCTCTCTCTTCGTTATCTTGCAGCTGCCGGTATATCTGAAATTCTTCCCTGTTATGCTTCACGCCAGTTTCGGCTCCATTCTTTTAGCTACCTCTCTCACCAAATTTGGCAGCTAAAGGTGGCCATGCCTTTAGCTCGAACGATCCCCAAGCCTGGAGCTCACACCATACTGACATCACTAATCCACTGACTTGGTGAACTATGCACAGCGCTATATTGGTGAACAGGCAATGGTCCCTACATTGTGCTGTCTCTGGTCCATTCTAGAATGCTACATTAGTCTTCTGTCAATATAGGATGTGTCAGTACGAATTAAGGCCCACTTTCCTTTTGAATCATTTTTCCTATTGTTATGACTCCTATTGTTTCCATTGCCCACTGTTCTTGGCTGCCTTAGCTGTAGGCTGTCAATAATATATTAAGCGACTGCACACTGAAGCTATGCATACTTTCAGTGTGTTATCATGTGAACCGCACTAGCCTAACAGTCACTATACGTTGGTACAACAATGGTTGTGTGGTTGAAGATTGTATAGTATGAGTTGTGCTGTATCTGAGGGGAAGGGATAGAGAGAAAGAGAGAGACAGAGACTGAGACAGACAGACAGACAGATAGACACACACACACACGCACACACACACACACACACACACACACACACACACACACACACACACACACACACACACACACACACACACACACACACACACACACAGATAGAGAGGGAGGGAGGAAGGGGGAGAGAGGGGGCCAGACAGCCGGACAGAGACTACGACCTATTCTGTAGTAATTTTAATAGTATGAGAACTAAATCTCTTGCAGGCACATTAAATATGCTGGAAAGTGAGCACTTCAATTATTTAGTGAAAACGTGCACAGTTGTCTGAATGCATAAGCTCCCACTCAATTTAATGTAATGAATCTCTGTAACTCCGCAAAGCCATACAGACTCTGGGTGTTATGCAGGAGAGTTTTGTATAGCGCACTCGCAGCCTAAGCGACTTTCGGTGCGCATTCGGTAGCCAACCGACTTCGTCTCACGCAACAAAGAGAAAGTGGGAAGCATAGCAGAGTCAGGGGAGCAGTTGAGGTAGTGAGTAGTATAGAAGTAGCAGCTCAGGACCGCTGAAAAGAATGAGCCATAGTCGGCAGCAGGAGAGTATTTGTCGATTCGTAAGAATTGTGGAAGCGAGTTCCACAGCTTAAGGCCTGCAGAGCTAAAGCTTCTGTCGCCAACGGTCTTTAAGCAGAGGAATGGAACAGCTAATTTATTGTCTACAGGACCTGAGGGCCCGAAGAGGCTGAAACTGGTGCAGCAGTTCAGCTAGGTACAAAGGAGTCAAGCCGTGGCGGGCCTTGTGGGTCAGCATTAGAACTTTGCTCTGTATCCGTTGCTCAACCGGCATCCATCCTAGCTCTTTTAGCAAAGGAGACACGTGCTCAAACCTCTGGGACTTGAAGACTAGCCTGACAGCCATATTCATAGTCAGCTGCAGTGGTCTAATAGCTTTCTTTGGTAGCCCAGCCAAAAGGGAATTACAATTATCAAGCTGAGACAGAACTTAGAGGAGCTAGTTAAATGTTTGCAAGCAACTGTGCAAGACAACTCCTTATCTTAGATAGGAATCGGACTAGTTGGCTAGCTGTGGAAGCAGTATTTTGAGTGACGCTTTTAAAATTGAGGCAGCTGTCGAAAACGACCTAAATTTCGAGCACGTGGTGATGGTCGCACAACAGCATCACCTATTAGAAGACCAAAGCCTTTTAATCCAGCCACACGTTTAGGGGGTCGTATGAGCAGCAGTTCGGTTGTATCGTCATTTAGTTTCAAGGAGTTTTCCTACATCCGGGATCGACATGTCGGCAAGGCAAGCATTCAGTTTCTCAGTTGCTGCAGCAGATTTTGACGGTTTGAATGACCAATACAGCTGATTATTGTCAGCATAAAAGTGATATCCTATTCCATGTGCTGTAATCACTTTTCCCAGAGGTTGAGTATAAATGGAAAACAGTAAGGGACCGAATGGAGACCCTTGAGGGCTCAAGACAAGACTCGTGGAAAAAGCAAATGCTTTTAGATAATAGTAGCTTTTTAGCAGCTTTTGTGCATAGAGCATATTTCGGTGTTCGTCAAAAGGGAATTTTTGGCTTTGGTTGCATGCTTACTAAAGGTGGCTTAAAAGTGGGCGTTGAGGCAAGGCAAGATGAAGCGTGATGTGTCCAGTGAAGGTTTTTACCTCGGATCTTTACTATCTTATATATCTTTCTTACGAAGAAGCTAGAATGATGTGCTTTACGGACACATGGATCGGTAAGTAAGGCTGACCTACAAGTTAATCAGGAGATTGTTGATGTTATAACTCAGGATTTTACGATTGTTTATCTGTGATTACACTTTTTTGTAGAAGCTAAAATTGGCCCTTAGCTAGGATATTGTGGTTGGAGTTAATGTATTCCTTGTATGCCAGTTGATGAATAGTCAAGTCTTGATCTTATGGTGCTGTTTCTTAAGCTAGTGCTTAGTGGTGTTGGCTTGTCATGTAAGCAGTGAACCATCGGCCATCTGTATAAGAACATACATTGTGGTCTGTCATAGCAGCAAGCTAATCGAGAACAACTCTTGTTTATTGTTGTAGTATGAGGCTAAGGAGGTCAGACTTAATATATTGTATTCGATTTTTGGAAGATATTTTATGGACTACATTTTGAGTATCTTTAGGTTGAGAGTTCACATATATTGATGTTGCACCTGGTCAGAATTTAGAAATCTTGGCAGTGCTCGATGTTCTCCGAAGCAGGCCTACCTTGTATGCAGTGGTTTTTCGACACCATCTGGGAGCATGTGTTTGCATGCTTAGTGCTTTCGACAGCACTGCTATGAAATTGCTGTCTGCTATTTGGCTTGCCTATGTCACAGGTAGTTTTTATGTGGCCCACTGTCAGTCAGTTTACTTGTAGGGTGTGAGCGATGTGGTAGTTGAGAGTTTGCTTCTATGCCACATTGAGATGACTCCAAAGTGCAACCCTTAGCCGGTATCGTGTGTTGGTGCTTCATTTTTTAATTCTTTTGTAGATGTTCGTGTGCTTCTCAACAATGACACCCTTCTCAGAGAGGGTGCAAGAGGGTATGTGTTGCCAGTAAATGCTTGCTCGATGCAATCTCTGTATTATTGGCTACTACTCGTGAGGTACTTGTGGGCTATCTATTGCTTCCCACCTAGCTGGCCCCCTCCCCAGGGCAGTTGATACACTCATTTTCTCAAGTCACACAAAGCCCACAACTTAATTGTTTGATCGAACGATCCAAGTGCAGGCATCGGCTCCGGTGAATAGCGACTCCAGCAGTTCAAGTGGAGCTGCTGGAGCAGTCAGTATGTTGTGCATATTAAAACTGTAAAAGACCAGGTAGTTGCTATGAAGTTTGGATTATTAAACATGGAATGTCAAGGGGCTCACATTCTCGTTTCTCTCTTGCCTTTTTTCTATACTAATAATAATAATAATGTTCTTGATAAAGCGCCCCCAGAGAACTCAATCTCTTTCTAGGCGCTTTACATTTGCTGCAAAGGGAAATGCAATTAAATGGTAAGTAAAATCATGCTTGAAAAACAAACAAAATGAATAACATGTTTAGGGGTGACATGCACAGGGTCAGCATGCAAATGTGGTTAGTTGCAGCATGCACAAAGTCAGCATGCATAAGCACATCAAGGACGAATCACAGGGACCCACTAAATGTTGTCCTAAATAGGTGTGTTTTTAAGTTCCTTTTAAATGTGGTCAGGTCAGGGGATGTTCTGACGCAGGTCGGGAGGGATTTCCAGGCTTTGGGAGCATACTAACTAAATGCACGGTCTCCAAAGGATTTGAGGTTTGTACGAGGCATTTCTAGACTTTTGGATTCCGAAAAGCAGGTGGTACGATGCTTGGCCTGATGGGGGAGTATGTCGGAGAGATAGGCTGGAGCCATAGAATGAAGGGACCTAAAAGTGAGCGAAAAAACCTGAAAATCCATTGCTTGACTGGTGGCCAGTGCAGGTCGGCGAGAAGTGGAGTAATGTGGCAACTGCGACGCTCACGACAGACAAGCCTAGCTGCTGTGTTTTCCACCAGCTGCAATCGCCTGATCGTACATTCTGGGAGGCCAGTAAGCAGTGAGTTGCAGAAGTCGAGACGAGGTGTCACGAATGCACGGACCAACTTGGACGTGGTATCCTTATCTAAACAAGCCCGAATTTTAGCAATATTATGAAGCTGAAAATGGGCAGATTTGACCGTGGAGCTGATATGGTCGTCTAACGAGAGGTCGCTTTGGAATATGACACCTAAATTTCGAGCTGATTTGACAGGAGATATGCTGGCAGAGCCAATTTTGAGAGACAGCCTTTCCAATCTCTGAATCACACTGGGTTTGCCCATAACTAGTAAGTTAGTTTTGTCATCGTTTAGTTTTAGAAAATTTGCTGCCATCCATGTATGGATGTCATCAATGCATGCAGCAAGTGAGTTTAGAGAATTTGAGGTGCTCGAAGGCTGGGAGTGATCAAAGCATAGGTACAACTGAGTGTCATCCGCATAGAAGTGAAAGCCTAGATTGTGCTTGGCAATCACATCAGCAAGAGGGAGAGTATAAACCTTGAAAAGAACCGGATCTTGCACGGAGCCCTGAGGTACTCCATATTTCAGAGGTACTTCAGATGATCTTTGTCCATTCACGTCAATACTCTGGAGTCTCCCAGTGAGATAGGACCTGAACCACTGCAGAGCAGTGCCAGTGATGCCCAGGCGAGATGAGAGGCACTCTAGAAGAACTTTGTGATCGATGGTGTCAAAAGCTGCCGAAAGATCGAGCAAATCAAGCAGAGACACTCTACCCATGTCTGCATTCCTAAGTAGGTCGTTGTATACCCTAAGCAATGCTGACTCAGTGGAGTGATTAGCTCTAAAGCCAGACTGGAACTTACTAGCAAGGTGTGACGTTTCGATATATGAGTTTAGCTGGTCTGCCACGACCCGTTCCAGAGTCTTTGATACGATATACGATATATATGATACGATCTCCTATACTATATATATATATATATATATATATATATATATATATATATATATATATATATATATATATATATATATATACAATTTCCTTTAAATCTGCACAGTCACTGAGTGTGTGAGAGAGATCTGGTTATCCTACTTGCTGGCTGATGGTCGGCTTCTTCTGACTCATATTACCTAGTCCAGCATGCCTAGGAGGTCGACGTGCAACAGCACCCGCCCGGGTGACAGCAGGCTACAAGTGGAATGAGCCTTAGCAACCGACAAGTGTAGCAGGTTCTTTCATTCAAAATAATTCCAACTTACTAGTTATGGGCAAACCTAGTGTTATTCAGAAATTGGAAAGGCTGACTTTCAAAATTGGCTCTGCCAGCATATCTCCAGTTGCATCAGCTCGAAATCTAGGTGTCATATTCCAAAGCGACCTCTCGTTAGACGACCACATCAGCTCCACAGTCAAATCAGCCTATTTTCAGCTTCATAACATTGCTAAAATTAGTGCTTGTTTAGATAAGGATACCACGTCCAAGTTGGTCCATGCATTCGTGACATCTCGTCTCGACTTCTGCAACTCACTGCTTACTGGCCTACCAGCATGTGCGATCAGGCGATTGCAGCTGGTGCAAAACTCTGCAGCTAGGCTTGTCTGTCGTGAGCGTCGCAGTTGCCACATTACTCCACTTCTCGCCGACCTGCACTGGTTACCAGTCAAGCAACGGATTGACTTCAAGGTTTTGTTGCTCACTTTTAGGTCTCTTCATTCTATGGCTCCAGCCTATCTTTCAGAGATACTACCCCATCAGGCAAAGCATCGTACCACTCGCTTTTCGGAATCCAACAGTCTAGAAATACCTCGTACAAACCTTAAATCCTTTGGAGACCGTGCATTTAGCTCGTATGCTCCCACAGCCTGGAACTCCCTCCCGACCTGCATCAGAACATCCCCTGACCTGACCACATTTAAAAGAAACTTAAAAACATACCTATTTAGGACAGCATTTAGTGGGTCCTTGTGATTCGTCCTCGATGTGCTTATGCGTGCTGACACTGTTCATGCTGCCACTAACCACATTTGCATGCTGACCCAGTGCATGTAACCCCTAACCATGTTATTCATTTTGTTTGTTTTTCAAGCATGATTTTACTTACTATTCTATTGCGTATCACTTTGCAGCAAATGTAAAGCGCCTAGAAAGAGATTAAGTTCTCTGAGGGCGCTTTATCAAGTGCAATATTATTATTATTATTATTAAAATCAGCCATTGAACTGTGAGCTGCTGTCTCAAATCATTACAATGCTTAGAAGTATGACTTGAAAACTGTGCTCAGGTCACTCAAAAAGACGATCTGGCTGAACGAATTTGATGAACCCAGCAAACCTAGATTTTTCTGTTTGCTTTTGCTCTGTTGTCTATGCTTAATGCTGTACCCTTTAATGAACTTCCATCTCCCAATCCAAGATAGTCTACTAGTGCTCTAAACCCTCCTTGCTGTTTTCCTTATGAAATGCATCGATTTTCCATGCCCTGTGCGACTAACATAATAATGACTATGTCCATGGCCTCAGGTGTTGTCTTGAAATCCTATTCAAGGGCTGCTGTTTGGCTACTCTTAAAGAAGAGCTAATCTCTCCATTAAGTCAGCATTGCTTCGGGTTGATAACGATCTTTTCAGGAATGAAGACTTACGTAAAATCTCAGCTTGTTTTGCTAGATCTTTGGGAAGCATGCTCGTGTGCCTCCCATTATGTCTTCGCATCACTGGCGCTGCACTGCACTCCAATAGTTTAGGTCCTATCTCAGTAGTAGACTCCAGAGCATAGATCTCTAAGGACAAAAGTGATATCAAAAGGAATCTCTTAAGTTTGGTGTACACCATGGCTCTGTGTTGGGTCCACTTCTGTTTGCAATTTACTTACTCCCTCTTGCCAATGTAATTGACAAACATAATCTAAAAATTCATTTTCGTGCAGATGACATGGCTGTACCTGTGCAATCAATCCTTCTCAACCTCTCAGCATGTCAAACTGTGTTAACTTTTTTGCTGCATATCTTGTTATGACCCGTCAGTTTTTCAGCTGTGTGTGACCCATAACCGTGATAACAATAATAATATTAGTACATTTGTGTATCGCCCTTGGAGAATTTAATCTCTTTCAATGGACTTCACAGAAACTGTAAAGAAAGTATTATCAAATGGTTAGCGTTAACATACACAATGTCAAGCATTATGTCGTTTGCGGTAACATGCACATTGTAAAAAATGTAAATATGGTTAGTGGCAGCATGCACAGTGTCAGCATGCATGAGCACACAAAGAACGAATCACACAAGGACCCACTAAATGCTGTTAAAAACTGGGCAGTAGTAGTTAGAGGGGAGCTTCTTACCCCTAGGCCAAACCAGGGTGGCATGTTTTGGCTCCTGTGGTACTATTGGTGATAGTACGACAGCAACATGTCAGACTAAATGTCGAGTAAAAGAAGTACCTTAAGGTCAGGGATGTTTAATCTCCTGTTAAACTGTTCACTCAACAAAGGATGTTTTTAATGACACAGGTCATTAAACATGTAGATTATAATAGTGAGGAGAACCCATTCATCAATTTCGTTAATATGATCACCCCTTTGCCTTGCAAGCTGTAATGTAATGTAATGTATCTCCGTCAGTAACTCCACAAAGTCATAAAGACCATGTGGGTGTTATGCAGGAGAGTTTTGTATAGCACACTCACAACCTAAGCGGCTTTCGGTACGCATTCGGTAGCCAACAGACTTCGTCTCACGCAACAAAGAGAAAGTGGGAAGCATAGCAGAGTTAGGAGAGCAGTTGAGGTGCAGTGAGTAGCATAGAAGTAGCAGTTCAGGACCGCTGAAAAAGATGTGCCATAGTCGGCAGTTGGAGAGTAGATGTCGTTGCGTAAGAATTGTGGAAGCGAGTTCCACAGTCTAGGACCTGCAGAGCTAAAGCTTCTGTCGCCAACGGTCTTTAAGCGGAGGAATGGGACAGCTAATTTATTGTCCACACACGACCTGAGGGTGCGAACAGGCTGAAACTGATGCAGCAGTTCAGCTGTCAGCCCACACCAGGTAGGGATCAGTGTACTGGGTAAAACATGACTTTTTTGAATGAGTGTATGTGGGCAGCCTCATTGGTTGGGTGAGATGCCTTCCGGCTAGGTATTTGGTATTGTGTGCTCTTATTAGTGTCACAGTCTGGTGGCATGTACAATTTGATGCAGTCACAATACACAGTAGGCTGGTTGTGGAACCGACATGTTTGCACATCGAAAGTACAGCTATTCGGTGTTATCTTGTTGGTAGCCACCTGCACATGTATAGGACTGTATAATATTATGCAGTGCCCTTGCGTTTGACCTGTTCCCGGTCTGGTGGCCTGGCCTTGAGAGTCAATGAAGTGACAGGCTGAGCGAAGGCCAAACTAATGTCTGATTGGACTGGCCTTCGTGGGACGGTTCTTGTGGCATGCACACAGGCCTCTCTATCCTTATGAGTTAATAGTAATTTATTTAGTGAGCTATTTGTATCTCTCCCTAAGATAATTAAAATTCTTTTTAGGCTCTACTCCTTAAGAGCACTCGGTGGTAGCTGACATTCCCACTTAATGAGCAGTGACAGTTAGCAGCCTACTTAATTTTGCTGGTTACATACTATTCATTGGCAGCTTGTGAGTCAGCTGCGGCCGACTTTCGTTGCTACCCTCGAAGCGTTGTTACCCTGCAGTGGCTGCTCGTGATGCTGAGCGAATCTGCTTGCTGGCAAGTCGTTATCTATGCAATCGTGCATTTGTCTGCTCACATAATTTTGTTATGTGCAGGATGGAAGCAGCTGTTATCGGTTTATAATGTGCACTGATTGTTCTTTCCTTAACGTTAAGGGCTTTTGCTCAGTACAATAAAGACCAGTTCACACCGTGTCGCCTGGAAGGAGCACCCGAGCAGGTACTCTAGCGCATGCAAGGCGTATGCTAGTTCTCCCCCTCCCCTCGGGCAGTACAGTATCTATTCCATGGTGCACGGATTGGGCGGCGCACTCCCATCAGCCCTAGATGTCGCAATGATTCTTTGCAGGTACTCATAACGGAGCATGGCAGCCTCGGTGAAGGACGGTTCCTCGATCCACGCACGAAACAGTCGTTTAGGTACAATATAAACAGAAGCTTCAGCACGGCGCTGCTGTTTCGGCGTGCGCCTCTGCATTGTCAGAGCAGCCTTGCTTTGGCTCTGTGCTGTATTCTGACCAAGTGGCATGTTGCTGCTGCTACTCGCCCCATTGAATTCGAAGCTGCATCGGCCGCCGAAGGCACTGCATTGCCAGAATCAGAGAGATGCTCATTTTTTTCTGTTGGAATGGTGCTGGACAGGTTGAGAGCCGACTGTAAGTCTGCTGATTGCGAGCATCGCCCAGACGATTTGATCCGTGAGTTTCCGTGAAGCCGGTTAATAGTGAGTAGAAGGGCCAGTGACATCCCTAGAGTCTTTTTCTGGACTTCCGTGACCTTATCACGTTTGAAGAGCACATATAACCCGAAATGGGCCTTGTGTGTTTGCACTGTGGTTCATTTGGGCCATCATGTTTTCTTTCTTTTTTTATTGTTGGCAGTTCTTTCTCTGGCATCTTTCGTTTATTTGCTTCTACCTTTTCTTTAAATATTTTTTGTTTTTATGCGGCTCTTTGCTCAAGCTTTGCTGTGAGCAAAAGCAGCCACCTTTAGGTGATCACAATGATCGGGCGTTTATATAGAATCCTAAAAGAACTCAATCTCTATCCAGATGCTGCACAAATCGCTGCCCTAGTTGCAATAACCAACTATTAATGACATGCACGGTATATTGCTTAGCCGAACATGCAAAAACCCACATATATCATTCTTAGACAAGCATGTAAACACACGAGAGCACACTCGGAGCCATCTGTCAGTTGGGCCTCTCTTTAGTAGCATGTGTTGAATCATGCACAGGTAAGCTTGCACAGCTCATTATAATAATAATACACTTGATAAAGCACCCTCAAAGAACTCAATCTCTTTTTAGGCGCTCTACATTTGCTGCAAAGGGAAACACGATTGAATGGCGATTAATATCGTGCTTGATAAACAACATGAATAACATGGTTAGGGGTGACATGCACAGGGTCGGCATGCAAATGTGGTTAGTGGCAGCATGCACAATGTCAGCACACATAAGCACTTAAAGGACGATTCACTGGTACCCACTAAATGCTGTCTTAAATAGGTGCGTTTGTAAGTTCTTCTATAAAGGAACGGGAAAAATTTTCATCTGAACTGAAAAAAATACTAGTGCCCTTGGGCTAAGAAAATGCTCTCAGTAACAGATTCATCTTTAGCTGAGACTTAAGTGGTGCCAAGTTAATGCAGGTAATAAAAAAAAGCTAGAAGCAAGTTTCACACTTGTGGTGCATGTGAACTGAAGGCTCGATTGCCAAAAAGTTGCAATCTAGTGTGAAGGACAGTGACCCGGTGGGAGGTGCCGTGTGGTGAGCTGGTTCTTCGAAAGCAGTTTGTGGGAGTATTATTTATTAGATTTTTATTTATTTATTATATATTTCACTGCAGGTTTGAGGTGTTGGCCAAAGTATGCGCTTGTTCTGCCACTCTGCTGTGCTGCACTTAGGTACGACCATCTGCGCAAGGAGGCTAGCGATCTGCAGCCCGTTGATCTTGATGAAGCGGCTGAGCCGTGGCGCTCTGCCCTAGAGACAGCATTCACGACGTACGTGCGCGACCACTACCAGTACGGTGTAACGACTGTGTATGGCAGCAGCAGCGATGGTGTAATCACGCTAGTAGCATGCACTGAGAGCCACCAGTTTCAGCCAAAGAACTTCTGGTATGTTTAGATATAAATCTGCGAGTATGCAATTCCGAACCCACGTGACTATGTTTCTGCCGTCGTTCTCAGCTGCCATTTGCATTTTTGTTTGGTCACTGGTGATTCCTCTGCACCGAATGCCTTGTCAAACCGACTTGTGACTCAGTACAGTCTATATCTATTCTTTGCCGTGTCATACACGTTTGATGCTGTCTCGTGCATATTACCACTATCCTTGAATCATATCAGCTGTTTTAGAAGATTTCTATCTTTTGATGCAACTTTATTTCAACACTAAAATAAATGCACTAGACTGTAGTCACTGTGAGTAATATTGTATTAGAGCAATCATGTAGCATCCTAAGAGACCTATACGTTTTCCTACGCACATTTTATTTTCTGGGATAAACAGGTGTATCCTCTTTTTAATTACCTCAATTCAGTGGATTTTAAATATTTAGTTCGGATTTAGTTTCAGATTTTTTGGTGATGCTATCTGAAGCTTGCTTAGCATGACAATGCTAATTAAAATAGTGCCAATAGGGGTCATTGATGAAAGTACTATTGATATAATGATAAATTGCATATGCCCGGCACATAGAACGGGTGAAATTTAAAAGAGAAAAATGATCAGATTCTAATAAATGTGTTGTTTCAAGATCTCTTTTATTGGTTTTTTGCATAAATCAGGTTATCCATCCTCTGACTCATATCTGCACTTGATACTGCTTATCTTGGATACACATAAAGATTTAACGTATTCCTTCCTCTTATTAGATGGACATAGAATAGTCCATATACAAAAACATACTCTAGCAAGAAAGCATCAAACGGAAGCACAAATGAAAAATTCACCCTCTACACAAATCTAAGCATTCCTTTGTAGCTGTCTGGGAAAGCTCGGGATAGTTTCTCGACCAGTTGAGAATTCCAGTGAGACTGTTGAGCTAGCCGAGCACAGTTGTAGCCGACCATGACCGATTGCCAGCTGCCCAGCCAAGGGGGCATCAGCTGCTTCACTTGTGCCATGTCGTTTCCAGATACGGTGTGGCTGGAGATGGCATCTTGGCTGGTCCTGTGGCTTTTGCTAGGCTAGGCTCACCGAAGTCATCGTAAGGGTCGTAGGTTTTCTTCCTGTTAATGATAGTGCTTCTCATTGTGAAGGATTAGTGGTAAGTTTTTTATTCCTAGATTGTTTACTCCACTATCCTCAAATACTAGCTTGTTGCTTCAAGATTAGCCTCCAAGCAAATTGATAGACCATTGAGAATAAAATTAACCTACATTTCCAATTCTTTGTGTGTATACGCACGATACCTTTCGAACCCGAGAGTTACCAGAACTATATGATGGTGAATTGGTCAGCTGTAGCTGATGCTGCAGTGTTATGCCGAAATATGGATTATTGCATGCACATTGGTTTTGACAGGAATGGCCGTTGGCGGTCGCAGTGGTCGGTTTCTTTCCCAGAGTCTGGTGGCAGTGCTGAGCTCACAGGAATATTGAAAGTGCAGGTGAGTGAAGAACAAGTTGTGTCCCTTTCTGTTACACCTCTAGTGATTGACATTTATTGAGCAAAGTAATCATGACTATATCTTTGACTGCCGGCTTTTACTTGCCAGGTTCATTACTATGAAGATGGGAACGTTCAGCTTGTCACATCAAAGGACATCAAGGAGGCAATCACTGTGAATGTGAGTGAATGCAGTAATTGAGCCTACATTATTCAGATTTCAGGAAGACTATCTTAATTGCTACTGCTGGGTTTTTTGTAACGTTACAGAGTGAGGCCCAGCTTGCCAAAGAGTTAGTGCAGATTGTTGAAAATTCTGAAAATGACTATCAGGTATGCTCCTGTCGTGATCATTCTCGAAAGAGGAGAGCGGTTGACTCGCTTGCTTTGGTGGTTGGAGGCGCGTTGATTATTGCTTCTATGCGTAGCTGTTGTTGCATTGAACTTATGCTAAAGCATAGCTGCTCGTTTGGGCACAGGGAGTATACTGCCGGTTATTTAAGGGACAAGAAAAGGTGGCCAGCTTAAGTACAGCCATAGAAAAGCAAGGCAACCACAAACAACTGGGAAAGGCCCATTCACGATGGCCTGGCCTCCAACCGATGCCTTTTTGTTTGGTCGTTTACTTGGCTTTTCAGTGTCTGTTTGAGCAGCATGTCTGTTCAAGAGTGTGTGCAGGCCTTGAAACGTGCGGATGCGTGAGTCTGCAAGAGAGTTAGTGAGGTATATAGAGATCGTCGCGATTTTAGGCCAGTGGTTAAGGTGCTCACCTCGACCAAGGTCAATGTCAGTGTATTTGATAACGTGTATCTGAGGTCGTTGCCTTTAGCCCCGTGGCGTATGTGCATTGCCTGAGTAGAGGTTAATTTCTCTTAGGGTGCTTTACAAATGAATTTTATTTATTTATTTATAATCACACTGTGATTGGCTTATTGAATCTTATACTTTCTACTTTCACTTGTGCTTGTGTTTGTGGGTCGTGCCTGCTCTGCCGTGTCCTCAAGTGATTTGAGTCACTACCTGGCACATTCAATGGCATCGGCTAGCCTAGCGCTCGTCTCTTGCAGACTGCGATCTCGGAGAATTATCAGACCATGTCGGATACTACCTTCAAAGCTCTGCGTCGCCAGCTGCCTGTCACTCGTACCAAGATTGATTGGAACAAAATTCTGGGATACAAAATCGGCCAGGAGCTTCGTCACACTTCCTAGGATACAGCCTCTGTATGCCTAACTAGAGTGCTGTGTTCAACATTATTATGGCCCTAGCAGCACACTTAAGCAAACTTGTAAAGTCTAACTAATGCTGCTCTTTCTCGGCGTCATCATATCGGTCAAGAACAGGTTGCAGATCGACTGTGCTATCAGACGTACTGCTGTAGCTCTGCCCATCGAGTAAGCTGCTGGTCTTTTAATGCTGGTTTATGCTGTCTTGACTGGCCATATGCATTATAAAATTGATCCATGTTTTAACAAGATCTATCCACCGATAATGCTGGAGGTTTTTGGTTTTGGCTTAAACTTGCAAACAGCAACACCATTTGTTGTCGAAAAGATCCCCATCCAATATATTAGGCTGGACTTTAACGTTATTGGCTCAAGGTCGGCGGCCACTCATGTGAGAGGGGAATCTGTTTGCTGAGCTGATAACTTAACTGATTGACCTTTGTTCATATGACTATTCAAATCAGAGTAAGACCATTAAGGATAGAGTAGGTTGGCAATCATGCTGTGCAATGTTATCTGTAAAGATGATGAAAGCTTTTAAGCTAGGCCTATCTGTCAGGAAAGTTCTAATTGAAACGTTACTCCACTTTTCACGAAACATTGGTTTCTCATCAAGCTATGTATCGGCTTTAAGGTTTTTTTTTCTTACCCCGACATAGTTATTTAAAATGTTTTGGGGCTTACCTCCTCTGACTCTGGTTACCTAGCTTTGCCTTCAAGCAACCTTAAGTCCATTGACTTTCATGCCGTAAGCAGCTATGTATCATGGGCCAGGACTAGATTTGAACCTGAAATCACAGCATCCCTTGTTTTTACACTTACAATGAAAACCGAATTTAATATGTAGCCCACAATATATGCTTTGTGCATGTTAACCTTTTTATATTTATATAGTGCAATTGTACATGAAATTATTACTCTTAGGCTAACATATAACTAACGACCCGAGCGAGGATTTGGCCCCTGTCACGAGGATTTAGGTTTGGTCCAACACCTCAATCGTACCACCCACGTCGGTGGCCATATTCTAGATCTCGTGATCACTAAGGATGTCCTCCCCACTGACCTTGTCTTGTGCCCACTGACCCTCTCATATCATTGTTCGGTCTCGTTCGATGTTCCTGCTTCCTTGTACGTACAGGGTGATGTCGAACTTGTCTAGCGACATAACTTACTAAGCATTGACATAGACAAGTTTTTGAAATCTGTTTGTGGTGCAGGTCTTCTTGATCTGCATTCAGACTCGACCGGCAGCCTCGATACCCTCACTGATGCAGTGAGCATGACCCTCAGAAGGGCACTTGACCGGCATGCTTCCGTTCATTTACCCGTGTAATGAGTCGTGATTTCTTTCAATTTACAAAAGCTAAAGATGCGCCGGGTTTAGCACAGGCTTGAACGTCGTTTAAAGAAATCAGGGTCTGATGCAGATCTAGTCCATTTCGAAGACTTCCTTCGAGTTTACACACGGAAGTTAGAGTAACCAGGGCTTCCTTTTTCACTCAAAAGCTGAATTCCTGCCAGTCAGACCCTAAACTGATTTATAAGACAGTGAACCATTTACTCGACAATGCTGAGAGGTCTCGCTCCCCAGATATTGAAGGCTCAGCCGAAAGGTTTTCAGCCTTCTTTACTAAAAGAATTGTGCACATTCGTGCCTCCATAAAGCCCCCTCCGTCTTAAGCAATTGCAGCATCACAACGTGTGATCTTCCTTAAAATGTTTTCCGAGGTTTCTGCATGCGATGTGGCTACCTTAATAAGGTCCAGCAAAAGAGCTCGTCTCCTGCAGACCCTATACCATCGTCTCTGTGGTCTTGACTGGCAGACCGACTTAGCCCTGACACAACCGAGATTTGTTATGCTTCTTTGGGAAAAGGGGTCGTCCCCAAGTCCGTCAAATCGGAAATCGTTGGACAAATCCTTAAAAAGCCTGGATTAGATACAGAGGTCCTTTCAAACTATCGCCCAGTTTCCCTTCTTCCTTTCTTGTCAAAGATTCTTGAAAAACTTATTGCTAAGAAACTGGTTGAACATATTGAAAGTAATGAAATGTCAGAAACTTTTCAATCACGGTTCAAGAGGCAGCACTCCACTGAAACTGCTCTCCTCCGTGTTAACAATGCCATTCTACGCGGCAATGATGACGGGAATGTCACTGCCCTAGCTCTGCTAGATCTGTCAGCTGCCTTCGACACCATTGATCGCGATGTTCTACTTGAACGATTGAGAACAACGATGGGTCGTGCAGACGAAGCACTGGCGTGGTTTAAATCATACTTGTCTGATTGTTTTCAATCCGTGTCGTGTGGAGGTCAGGTCTCACACACGAGTCCGGTCACGTGTGGAGTCCCTCAAGGGTCTGTACTCAGTCCCTAGCTGTTCTCCATTTATACACAACCTCGGTGGAGGGAAGTGATTAAGGCCCATGGAATAGGATATCACTTTTATGCTAAAGGTACTCAGCTGTATGGGTCATTCAAACCGTCGGAATCTGCTTCGGCAACTGAGAAACTGAATGTTCTCCTTGCCGACATTCGATCCTGGATTTCGGAAAACTTCTTAAAACTAAATGGCGATAAAACCTAACTGCTGCTCATACGACCCCCTAAATGTGTGGCTGGATTGAAAGACTTGGCTCTTCTAACAGGTGATGCTGTTATGCGACCATCACCACGTGCTCGAAATGTAGGTTCGTTTTCGACAGCTGCCTCAATTTTAAAAGCTTCACTCAGAATGCTGCTTCCAAAGCTAGCCAGCTAGTCCGATTCCTATCTAAAATATGGAGTTGCTTTCCATGGTGGCTTGCAAACAATTTAACTAGCTCCTTAGTTCTGTCTCGGCTTGATTATTGTAATCCCCTTTTGGTTGGGCTACCAAAGAAAGCAACTAGGCCACTGCGGTTGACTCTGAATATGGCTGCCAGGCTAGTCTTCAAGTCCCGGAGATTTGAGCACGTGCCTCCTTTGCTAAAAGAGCTAGGATGGATACCGGTTGAGCAACGGATACAGTGCAAAGTTCTTACACTGATCCATAAGGCCCGCCCCGGCTTGGCTCCTTCGTACCTAGCTGAACTGCTGTACCAGTTTCAGCCAGTTCGCGCCCTCAGGTCCAGTGTGGACAATAAATTAGCTGTTCCATTCCTCTGCTTAAAGACCGTTGGCGACAGAAGCTTTAGCTCTGCAGGCCTTAAGCTGTGGAACTCGCTTCCACAATTCTTACGAATCGACAAATACTCTCCTGCTGCCGACTATGGCTCATTCTTTTCAGCGGTCCTGAGCTGCTACTTCCATACTACTCACTACCTCAACTGCTCCCCTGACTCTGCTATGCTTCCCACTTTGTCTGTGTTGCGTGAGACGAAGTCGGTTGGCTACCGAATGCGCACCGAAAGCCGCTTAGGCTGAGAGTTCGCTATACAAAACTCTCCGGCGTAACACCCACGTGGTCTTTATGACTTTGTGGAGTTACAGACGGATACATTACATTACGTTAGCGGTATTTCGCCCGAAGAGCACAGCAGCTATGGGCCACGGGGATGGCTGGGTGGACGCATGAAGTGGCCGGACGTCCAGGGTGCGGATCGGCCTACCGAAGCATCGGAGAGCATAATAATTATAATGCACTTGAAAAAACGCCCTCAGAGAACTCAATCTCTCTCTAGGCGCTTTGCATTCGCTCACATGCGCTAGTCAAGTTCATTCCGCCGTGGTAGTCGATGGCCCGGCGACCTACTGGGCCTATTTCGCCTGGTTTTCCTGGTCAGAGTGAGGACACGGGCCACAGTTGTGTAACCGCGAAGTGCAGGTGAACCCGCGCAGGGGTTGTAAAAGCAACAGCACAAGCGTTCGTCCTCGGACTCTACCGGAGGGCCGTGCAATGCAGTGCGGTTAAAAATACAAGCGGCCGCAACTGGGTGGCGAAGTTTATTGTGGGCCGGTTAGTAGTGGTTACGCGCCGGTGCAAGCGTTTACGCTGGAGAATGCTATACACTATCCAATGCCGGCGATAGCTAGCGACGGTCACGACCCCGAAGGCGGACCACTACAGCACCTCAAGGTACGGCTAGCTAACTAAGTAGCCGCTAGAACACAACTGGGCAGTCCTAAATCGCATTTAGCTGTTCGTCGCCGTAGGTTCAAGCTCTCGTACTCCAGAAGCCTAGTCTTGCACAGGGGCAGCTCTCACGTTTGCCACAATACTAGACCATGCCTTAGTAGGTTCGACTAGGAGGGCACCTAGAGCCACCCGTAGCGGGCGGATCTGGCCAAGCAGAATTGGGACAAACATTCGTTAACCGGGGAGCGGAACGATGTGTCAATCTGACAGCGAGACCCGCTCAGGTTAGATGAAGCTTTGGGCAGACAAAGAGCGATCAGGATGAGAACCGGCCGATGTAATTCATAGATAAAGAGCGAGAGGGTGGCAAGCTGGCGCCGGAGCCAACTAATAAATTAAAGGCCCGAACGAATATACGGTGGTACCTCGGCTTACGAGTTTAATTCGTTTCATGTAGGAGCTCGTACCTAAAATCATTCGCATGTCAAATCAATTTTCCAAATTGAAATGAATTTAAATGCCAGTAATCCGTTCCGGTCCTCCCAAAACAACTGCGATTTTTTTCATGTTTTTAAATTAAAAAATGTACTTATAAATAACGAATGTACTTATAAATAACGAATATTGTTTTAAAAACAATACAATAGGTCTAGCAATTAACGGGTTTTAGTAATGTTAATGTACAGGAGTAACTTGTCAGACGACTTAAAGATGCTAATAGAGTTAGAGGAGAAAGGGCGAAATGAATATCTTAATCTTATTCACCGATTTTTGCCTTTTTCGCCGGGCTTTCGTCGGTTTCAGTTTATTGGCCTTTACGCGGACGCGCCGATTATTATTAGTTATGCGATGAACTCTCACACGATGATATTGCCTAAATAGAGTACAGTACGTACTTAGCTGTTCCTGTCGCAGTCAGATTTAACAGCTGAGTCTGGCGATCTTGCATGTCCAATCACTGCGACGGCTCGCTCGATTCTGTCGTGGAGCGAACCAACAGGCCTGCGTTTGGCGTCACATCCGGGTCGTAGGGCAGCGTCTTGCAACGTAACGTCGTTCGCTACCCTACCCTTATTGGCCCAAGTAACCGCATGAAGTGTGAAATTCGCTGCGCCAACTAGCGGTGGAGTATCTGAAGCTGGCTCGTAACCCAAATTTTAGCTCGCTACTAAAACCAAAAAATCGGCCAGGAGAAGTTAATAATAATAATAATAATAATGCACTTAATAAAGCGCCCTCGGAGAACTCAATCTCTCTCTCTCTCTAGGTGCTTTACATTTGCTGCAAAGGAAAATGCAATTGAATGGTGAGTAATATCATGCTTGATTAACAAACAAAATGAATAACATGGTTAGGGGTGACATGCACAGGGTCAGCATGGAAATGTGGTTAGTGGCAGCATGCACAGTGTCAGCACGCATAAGCACGTGAAGGACGAGCTCATATCTCAAAACGCTCCTCTGCCGGGAAACTCGTAAGCCGATGTACCACTGTACTTGAGAAAGGACGCCAAGAGTGGCGGGGAGGGGGGCGAGAAAATAGTAGCTATGCTCGAGGTCAGGAGTTCAGATGCAAGAGAATGTAATGGAGACGACTGAAAGAGCTCGGGGCTGCAGCTTCCGTAGTCGTTGCGAAAGACTACGGTTCCACGGCACAAGAGTTCGAACCTACGGCGATGAACAGCCAAGTGCAACTTATACTGCGGCGCAGTGGTGTTATAAGGGCTACTCAACCACTCAGCTGCTCGTTTCTTGCGGCGCTGTTGCCTTCGGGGTCGAGACCGTCGCTGGCGACCCAGGCGTAGGGTAGGCTTATTACACTCAGGCTTCGGGAGTCCGCGGAGTTAACTCCATCAGTACGGTGTGCGCCGCGGAAAGGCGTAGGGTAGGTTTAAATAGTCGGGCTTTGAGAGTTCACACGACGTGAACTCCGTCAGTCCGTTTCGCAATGCGAAAAGCGGCCAGCGCGTAACCGCAACCAACAGGCCCGCAATAAACTTTCGCTTTCGGCGCCCGCTTGTGGCCGCTTTGTTTTTAAGCGAACTGCAGCGCTGCATTGCACGGTCCGCCGGTAGAGAGCTGGGGACAAATCTTTTCGGGGTTGCAGTCTCTCGCATCAACTACTGAAGTTGCAGCCACGAGCTCTGTCAGTCAGTCGTCTTCCTTTTATTCGCTCTCATATGGACTCTTGAACTCGTGCTATTTTCTCGGAGCCACCTCTCGGTGTCCGCTTTCTGGCTTAGTCACTTTCGCCTGAGGCCCATTAGATGGCTCATGCACCTGCTTGCCATCTTTGCTACTTACAGTGCCGATCACTCGGTCTACCTCCTAACCGCGTCATCTGCACAAAGCTCCATTCTAACCAGAGCTAGGTAGGCTATTAGCCGGGTCTGTACTAGTTGCCCTAGTCGAACCCACTCAGTCAGGCCAGGGCTAGCATTGCGGCTGACCTGAGAGCTGCCCCTGTGCAATTGAATGGATGGGCACCCATGGCCTTTATTGGCTTCTATACCTACCCCAGGGTTTACGCGGCCTCTGAGATTGGCTTCGGCCTTGATAGCTACTGCTTATGGGACACTCGATCGGCCAGTCACAACCGGAGCGATTAGCTCTGGCACCAATGTGTCGTGAAGTCTGCGCACCGGGTGCTTCCCCACACCGTTGCACTGGTGAAGGTGAATGGCATGCTGTTTACTAGACTGTGGGGACACAGGTGCGAATATCTCCCCGCCGGCAGCATCTTTTGCCTGCCAACTGGATGCCTCCCCATGTCGGTCGCTTCTGTTCGAGCCTCCACGGGTTCTTCCTCACCTTCCTTTCATATTGGCCGTGAGAGCTAGCCTGCAAGAAGAAATCAACCGTGAGCACAAAGTTGATGATACTACAGATTCTCTGCAGCCGCTGGGGACTGACTTTCTTTGCTGCTGCTGCTGCCCTGTCGCCAGTCACATACGACTGCAAGCTTGGAGCTGTGCAGGTGGGGATCGCCAGCTATAGCTAATGGCTCTCTATATTAATATTTATAGTGAATTTTTTATAGCGCCATCGGAGAACTCATCTCCTTCTGGGCACTTTATATTTGCCGTAAAGGAAGCACCATCGAATAATTAATGGTGGCATGCTCAATGACAACAAGCATTAACTGATTAGAGATGAAAAGCCTAGGGTCAGCATGAAAATATGGTTAGTGGCAGCAGTGGCACAGTGTCAGCACACATAAGCACACAAAGGACGAATCACATGGAACCATTAAGTGCTATGATTAATAGATGCGTTTTAATTTATTTTTTAATGTGGTCAAGTTAGGGGATGTCTTGACGCAAGTCGGAAGTGAGGTCTACACTTTGGGAGCATACGAACTAAATACTCGGTCTCCGAAGGATTTGAGGTTCGTACGAGGTATAGGTAAACGATTAGATTCCGAAAGCATGCGGTACGACGTTTAGCTTGATAGGGAGTAGATCTGATAGGTAGGCTAGAGCCAAAGAATAAAGGGACCTAAAAGTGAGTGACAGAACCTTAGAGTCGTTGCCTTGCTTGACTGGGAGCCACTGCAGGTCGCCAGAAGTGGTATGATAATAATAATAATGATAATAATGCACTTGATAAAGCGCCCTCAGAGAACTCAATCTCTTTCTAGGCGCTTCACATTTGCTGCAAAGGGAAGCGCGATTGAACGGTGAGTAATATCATGCACGATAAACATGAATCATATGGTTAGGGGTGACATGCACAGGGTCAGCATGCAAGTGTGGTTAGTGGCAGCTGCGAAGCTCACGACAGACAAGCCTAGCTGCAAAGTGTTACCATCTGTAAGCATCATTCGAGGAACCTCTAATATATATGGTACCTCAGGGCTCGGTGCTTGGTTCAGTTGTTTTCACGGTTTATACTCCCCCTCTTGCCAATTTGATTGCCAAGCACAATCTAGCCTTTCACTTCTATGCACATGACACTTGGATGTACCTTTACTTTTATCTTTCTCAGCCATCCGTTTGTGTCGAATTCCCTCAACTACCTTGCTGTAGGTATTGATGACATATGCTCGTGGATTACAACACACTTTACTGAATTTAATGATGATAAAACCAACTTACTAGTTGTGGGCAAACCAAAGGTGATCAAAACTTGGAAAGGCTAATGCTCAACGTCGGTTCTGCAAGCATATCACCTGTTTAATCTGCACGAAATCTAGGTGTCATGTTCCAAATTTACATTTCATTAGATGACCACATCAGCTCTTCAGTGAAGTCTGCTTACTTTCAGCTACATTACATTTTTAAAATTTGGGCTTGTTTAAACAGGAATACCAAATCTAAATCGGTCCATGCATTCGTGACATCTTGTCTCAACTTCTGTATTTCAACGCTTGCTGACCTACTGGCCTGTACAATCAGGCGCTTGCAGCTGACGCAAAACTACATCTATGCTTGTCTGTCGTGAGTTTTGCGGTTGTCATTGCACACCACTTCTGGCTGACCTGCACTGGCTCCCAGTCAAGCAACACATCGACCTCAAGGTTTTATCCATCACTTTTAGGTTCGTTCTGTCTTTGGCTTCAGCCTACCTATCAAATTTACTCCCCCACCAGACTAAGCATCGTACCACTCGCTTTTAGGATTCTAATCGTTTACCAATACCTCGTGTGAACCTCAAATCCAGTATAGACCGTGCCTTTACTTTATATGCTCCTAGAGCCTGGAACTCGCTTTCTACTCGCGGCACGACTTCTATCTATCTTGGCTACATTTAAAAAGGAACTAAACGCATATATTTTCTCAGAATTTAGTGGGTTCCGTGATTTGACTTTAATGTGCTTATGCCTACTGAGACCGTGTATACTGCCACCAACTATACTTGCATGCTGACCCTTTGCATTTCACCCCAAACCATGTATTCTTATCGTTATTGAGCATGCTACCACTAACCATTTGATCGTGCTTCGTTTGCAGCAAATGTAAAGTGTCTAAAAAGAGAGTTTTCATGGGGCACTCTATCAAATGCATTAGTAACAATATTATTATTATTAAGCACTCGCGTTGGCTCTGCCACTCCAGGTGTGCCCGGCGACGGACGGGCTGGGCAGGTCACCGAAGCTACAACATCTGTGGTATGGACAGCCATGCACGGTGGGCAAACCTAATACCAATATCTCAGCTGTAGATGAAGATAAGCCAAGGCTTTGGATCGTCCATATCAACTGCCGTAAGCTGGCTTGGGTTTGCCAGCTCCCACTGTTACTAGGCTCTCGGTCTGAGACACAGCTAGCTTCGAGGCCGGCACCATTATATATTTTTGAGGCAGCGAAGCCATTATGCCGGAGTCAGGTTCACAGATAGGTCACCATACTAGTGTCTCTATTCACAACACAGTGGAAGGCTGAGCGACGCCTCCACGCCCTCGCCCTCTGGCCCAAACTGCAGGAGTTGGAGTTGGTCAGGACCATCCAGGAGTTGGTCAGGACCATCCAGGAGTTGGTCAAGACCATCCACGAGCTGGTCAAGACCATCCACGAGCTGGTCAAGACCGTCAATCTTTAGTTGTGCTTGAGGATGCCCAGTGCCGTAGGCTGCCCCGTGACCGCGAGCGTATGCCGAATCATTGATACCGAGATACGTGGTGCTAATGCAAAGCCGCTGAAGCATTGCATTAATGCCACCCCGGACGGACCAAAGTGTGGGATTAGTCCACTATGGGGTACTATGCTTTTTCCCACCTGGGCCAGTGGTTTTTTGTTTAACACTGGACCCCGTACTGAGGAGACGTGAGGCCCAACCTCTCGCGAACGAGAGTTATGCACGGGGGCAGCTCCCAGGTTAGCCGCCATACGAGCCCTTGCCTTAGTGGGTTAAACTAGAGCACCTAGTAGCCTGTAGCACCGATCTAGCCGAGTAAAATGATGGAACACGACCCATTAGTTAACTGGGTGTGGCGTGACGGGATAATCTGACAGCTAGGTCTACTCAGGTAAGAATTGAGCTTCGGGAAGTCGATGCGGTCAGGATGTGGACCGACTAATAAACTACATTAACTAAGGCAGAGGCTGATAGGGAGGCACAGGAATAACATTGTAATATTATAATAATAATATTGCACTTGATAAAGCACCCTGAGAGAACTCAATCTCTCTCTAGGCGCTTTACATTTGCTGTAAAGTGAAATGCAATTGAATGGTAAGTAAAATCATGCTTGAAAAACAAACCAATTGAATAATATGGTTACGGGTGACATGCACAGGGTCAGCATGCAAATGTGGTTAGTGGCAGCAAGCACAGTGTCAGCACACATAAGCACATCAAGGACGAATCACAGGGACCCACTAAATGCTGTCCTTAATAGGTGTGTTTTGAGGTTCCTTTTAAATGTGGTCAGGTCAGGGGATGTTCTGACGCAGGTCGGGAGGGAGTTCCAAGATTTGGGAGCATATGAACTAAATGCACGGTCTCCAAAGGATTTAAGGTTTGTACGAGGTATTTCTAGACTGTTGGATTCCGAAAAGCAGGTGGCACGAAGCTTGGCCTGATGGGGTAGTATATCTGACAGATAGGCTGGAGCCATAGAATGAAGGGACCTAAAAGTGAGCGACAAAACCTTGAAGTCAATCCGTTGCTTGACTGGTAGCCAGTGCAGGTCGGCGAGAAGTGGAGTAATGTGGCAACTGCGACGCTCGCGACAGACAAGCCTAGCTACAGAGTTTTGCACCAGCTGCAATCGCCTGATCGCACATGCTGGGAGGCCAGTAAGCAGTGAGTTGCAGAAGTTGAGACGGGATGTCACGAATGCATGGACCAACTTGGACGTGGTATCTTTATCTAAACAAGCCCGAATTTTAGCAATTTTATGAAGCTGAAAATAGGCGGATTTGACCATGGAGCTGATATGGTCGTCTAACGAGAGGTCGCTTTGGAATATGACACCTAGATTTTGAGCTGATTCAACTGGAGATATGCTGGCAGAGCCAATTTTGAGAGTCAGCCTTTCCAATCTCTGAATCACACTGGGTTTGCCCATAACTAGTAAGTTAGTTTTATCATCGTTAAGTTTTAGAAAATTTGCTGCCATCCATGTGCGGATGTCGTCAATGCATGCAGCAAGTGAGTTTAGAGAATTTGAGGTGCTCGAAGGCTGGGAGGGATCAAAGCAAAGGTACAACTGAGTGTCATCCGCATAGTAGTGAAAGCCTAGATTGTGCTTGGCAATCACATCAGCAAGAGGGAGAGTATAAACCGTGAAAAGAACCGGACCTAGCACTGAGCCCTGAAGTACTCCATATTTCAGAGGTACTTCAGATGATCGTTGTCCATTCACGTCAATATTCTGGAGTCTCCCACTGAGATAGGACCTGAACCACTGCAGAGCAGTGCCAGTGATGCCCAGGCGAGATGAGAGGCGCTCTAGAAGTACTTTGTGATCGATGGTATCAAACGCTGCCGAAAGATCAAGCTAAACAAGCAGAGACACTCCACCCATGTCTGCATTCCTAAGTAGGTCGGTGTATACCCGAAGCAATGCTGACTCTGTGGAGTGATTAGCTCTAAAGCCAGACTGGAACTTACTAGCAAGGTGTGAGGTTTCGATATACGAGTTCAGCTGGTCCGCCACGACCCGTAGGGATGGATTTCCTGATCTTGTCTATCTTCTGCGCAAAGAATCGAGAGAAGCGATCGGATAGATCATCACAAGGATCATCAGGTAAGGAGCTAACCTGGGAACGGTTGAAGAGATGGTTTATTGTCGACATCAGCATTTTTGGATTGTGCATCTGTGATTCAACAATGTTTCTATAGAAGCTAGACTTGGCTTTTGCTAGGATCGATTAGTACGACCAACAGTAGTCTTCATATGCCTGTCGATTGACAGTTAGTCCGGATCTTTTGTATGCCTTTTCAAGCTTTCGTTTAGTAGACTTGGCTAGTTTAACGTCTGTGGTAAAACATAGGCCGTCTGGGCGGGGCGCACAGTGAGCTTTGTCAGAGGTGCAAACTCGTCGAGCGTGTCAGCTAGTGTCGTGTCGTAGCAATCTACCAATGATGACAGATCGGAGGGAGGATTGAGCAGCAGAGGTGAAGCAGATATTCTCTCACGGACAGCATCAATGTCAAGGGTCTTGAGGTTTCGCGATTCACAGGTTATTGTAGAGGAGGATGTGGGCACACACTGTAGATTGAATGAGATCTGCATGTGGTCAGATAAGCATGATTTGGTAATAATTGGTGATGACAGAGTGCAGCTATACGAGAAAATCTGGTCGAGTGTGTGACCCTTGATGTGGGTAGGGCCATGCACATGAGCCACAAGAGACAATGAGTCAGTCAATGCACGAAATTCGGTGCTGAAAGCGTCAGATAAGTTATCAAAGTGAACGTTGAAATCACCCATTACGAGGAAGGATCGACTTCTTTCACACAGAATCGAAATGAGATCGGAGAAATCTGAGATAAAGGAGGATTTGGTACCTGGTGGGCGATAGACTACTGCCACTATCGGTAGCTTGTTTTCGGGTGAGACCAAGACAACTGATTCAAAAGACTGCTTCGAGGGTACTGCAAATGGCTTGAAGTTGAATTTCGAGCTCACGACAATAGCAACTCCACCTCCAGTTTTGATTGATCTAGGGTGTGAAAGAACGAGAAACCAGATGGAGTTGCGTCTTTAATTGTCAGGCAGTTTATCGATTCCAGCCAAGTTTCAGTTAGGGCGAGCAGGTCGACACCATTTTCAGAAATAAGGTCGTTTATTACTGGAGGTTTATTGCACATTGAGCGAGGATTCCAAAGGCAAGCGTTAAGTCTGGCCGATTGGGTTACAACAGGCCTGATGACCACTAAGTTAGAGAGATTTACAGTGACGCATGCAGGGGAGCGTGCTGAGCGGTTCGAGACAATGCTAGGAATACCAAACGAGCGGCGTCTGAGCTGGCGGTTCCGGCCACCGCGGCGGCTACGGGGTGCTTTCCTTTTGTTAATGCATAGTTCATGAATCTTAGCAACAACATTAATATCTAGGAATGCATTTGATATACTATGACGAAGCGATAGCAGCTGCTGAAGATCATACCTAACAAGTAGGTTACTAGCCGCTGGCGTAGCTAAGGCAGCCGCCGGCGTGGGAGATCCAGCAGCCCGAAGCGATAAGCGTTTATATGTCCATAGGCACGTAATTTCTTACGCGCTACGGTCAAATAACAATCAGAATAACTTTAAACAGGTCTTAGCTGTATCGTTTCCGTATACGATGTTCGCAAGAACTTCGGTTTTCGGAAGAATTCTGCAACGAACACGAACGCACGTTAGAGCGCTCTGTCAGGAGGCGAGAGAGTGCCATCAGCAGAGCGTTGGGAGCGAATTAACAAAACGTATAAAAATAAGAATGGACACCGAGTGTTGGATTGGAGAGGATAACAACTACGCCCTTGTTCAGGTCAGATGGAAGAGAACAAAATTAAGACGACTGAACGATCTCGTGGCTGCAGAGCCAGTACTTCAAGCAAAGAGACCGGCTCCAAGAGCACAAGAATTCGAACCTATAGTACAAACAGCTAAGCATAGCTTAGTAAGCAGTTTTGTTTAGCCAACTAATAATTTAGCCGCTCCTATCTTTTTAGGCTGTAGCGGTTCACCTTCGGATCTGAAAAATTGCTAGCACTCGCAGGCGTTCGGGAGGATTTTTATATTCAGCCTTCGGGGGTTCGAATAGTTAACTCCTTTGGACCGGTACACTGTGACAGCCCTCCCCACGACTTGTCGTCGGGCTAGGTAGCGCGACCGAGCAACACGCCTGCCGGCCATACAAATGTAAAGCGCCTAGAAAGAGATTGAGTTCTCTGAGGGCACTTTATCAAGTGCATTATTATTATTAACACCAAAACCTTTATTCTAAACCACGCCAGCCAAGCATAGTCTATATACTCTAGTCGGCTGCTGGCGTCGAGGGATCTAGCCCTACCTCCTCTCGTAGTCCTTTGGCAGCCGTTATATTCCATGCATGAGCTGTTTTTGCACTGCCGAGCCATTGTTCGTTCCGAACCCGCCTGACAGCTGGCGGCAGTTTGTGGTAGGTGAATGTCTCCACAGATGCCGCCAATGGATGGATTTGGGCCGGACTGCCGAGTCGTATGCCGAGTCATCGTCTGCCATCCAGCACTCGTGAGCCTGCGGTTGCTTAAGGAGTCTGAGCCCTCGCAGGGTCTCCGCCCAGTGCTCGCAGGCCGCAAGAGTCATGTTCTCTCACATGCACTTACATACAGTGCTTAATCGGTGAGTAACCACTGCTTACCGGCCCGAAATAAACTGTCGCTTTCGGCGCCCAGTTGTGGCCGCATACCTTTTAACAGCAATACGATGCTGCATCACCCGGTCCATTGGTAGAGTACTGGGGTACTGACATACTCCCATGGTTTCATGTATAGCTTCGACAAAATTGCGATGTGTTCCGTCCTTGGAGGCCTGACAACTTTCAAGGTGGCTATCAATCCTCCAGAAAGAAGCAACCAGGCTTTCAGGGAGCTTCTAAGCGTCTAGGGAAATGCTACCAGCCGTCCATGCTTGTACACCATGAAATAGGTTCTAGGACAGTTCATCCACTAACGATTCTCTACTGACTGTTCACGCTGACATCGTATTAAACTCAATATCGTATTAGACAAAGTTGTATTGAACCTTTATTAAAGATATCTCTTTCAACATTTCCAGTGTAGTTCTTAAGGAGTTCATGTTAACAAGTTTAGATAATATTCTGGACGATTCGTCCGTGGCTGATGCGTCCTCTGGATGGAAAGCCCTCTTGACGAATCGTTCAGGATGAACAGTCTGGGGATCAATCGTCCTAGCGCCCATTTTATGGTGTACACGCATGGACGGCTGGTAGCATTAGTTATTAGTTAGCATTAGCATTGGTAGTTGCGAGCGGCCGAAAACGTCTGTCAACTGCTCCGGACTACATACTGGAAAGACGGGAGGAGAGGACGGAGAGGCGTGGACGGTGACAGCTCCGGCCGCCGTTAGGCAGAAGCTGGATTGATAGTGGGGGTCACATGATCAGCGTGGTCGTCTGCCTGAGCTGGAGACTGGAAAGGGTGTTGACAGCAGCACTCGACTTTCTGGGCATCCGAACAACAGCTGGAGCTGGTTGGTTGGGTCGCACTCCCAAGTGCCGATACAGCTAGCGAGCGTTCTGGAGGGCTAGCTGACGTTCTGGAAGGGCTACCGTGCATTCGGGAAGATACTATCTTACGTCTTGGGAAATGCTGAGAGGCGTCCAGGGAGAGACTACCAACTGCCGAACTAGTTCAAGCATTTGTGACTTCGGGTTTAAATTAGAATGTTTTTATATTTAGCTGTCCCGGCCTGGGTTCAAAATCGACCGCATTTAGGGAAAACATCGGCAGCCAATCAGCAGTGCTGCTGCCACCATCGCACCGCTTTGGTCTGTCAGTAGTCCACTATCTAGCGTAGCATCTACTTCCAGATCCTCTCAACCGGCATAATGGTTGCCTCACCAACTTGCAACAACCTACCTATCCAACCTCATTGCTCCTCCAGTTTGCTCTCGCATCGCCCTCTTATCGACTTCCTGTCTTTTCGCAGTTCTTTACTCAAAGCTGTAATCCTTTAGAAATCAAGCATTCAACTCCTATAAACCGAAAGTCAGGAATGCACTTTGACTTCCTTTACCGTATGCAATAGATTTGCATAACTTAAGTGTTAGCTCTAGACGCATGCGCTCCTGTCAGCTTTCCCTGAGCCCCAGCTAACTTATCATTGTGTGCCTCGTGATTTGCATTGTCACCCACTCTCGATTTCCTGCATTTTACTGACCAAGGGTCACACTCACCGGTGCCTGATTGTTTTCTTGTGTCAATTTTCGGACTGATCAAAGTAGCGTACTTATGCACTTGCGCATGCTTGCTAAGCTAGATAAAGTAAGTGTCAATAATATGGTTAAATTCAGATAGATAAATATAGAAAGATAAAGTAAATTTCATTAGCCCGTGATTATTGCTTTTCTTGCAGCGAGTTGTAAAGCGATTGAATTGATTTGTAATACTCCTACGGGTTATGGCCGCACTAAGTTTGTTCGCCAGTGGAGATCACAGAGGAGATAATACACAGGGTACGAGCTCTTTACACTTTATTTTGTTAGGGTTGCTACATCGTATATAAAAACCTTGGAAAGCATGTTAAGTAAGGTTGCAGATCAACATTTTCTCTAATAGGATGTGGCGTCATGGAAGCACGGGTTGTGCGACGTTTCAATGATGAGGGTGGAACACATATTGTCAGGAACACTAATATTCAGGAAGTTAAACCTTTCACAGTTATTATGCAAATGATAAAATTTCTTACAATTAATTTTCGATCTGAATGAAAGTATTTTATTTTTTGAGTGAAAAAAGAATCCCTGCTTTTTCCAAGCTTATGGCTGTAGAGTCGCAGAATTCTTTGAAACTTGCGAAACTGGAGTCACACCCAAACTTTGTAAAGCGGTGGTCTGTGCTTTGCATATCTTGCAGTTTTTTGGCAAATTGAAATGAATCTGAATGACTCTGTACACGGAGAAAATGTGGGGAAGCACACTCGTCAGGGCACTCCTAAGTTTCTAGTGTACTGTCAATTGACGCGCTTAATTTTAAGCAAAAGAAAATTGCATAGAGTGAAATTTCAATATTCAGTTCACCTAGAGAGCCACACAAATGTTTATTCGGCAAGGAAATTAAAATTTTAAATAAAGTTTGTGGGCTGCTGAAGATCCAGTATCTACGTGCAGTAGCAGTTGAAGGCCTACACAGGATTCTGTAACTCAGCCAAGTCATTTCTTGTTGCACTAGCATGGGCTAGATAGATCCTGAAAAGTAGTTCAGTGAAGCTTTTGAAAGTCCAAAAACTCTATCAGTTGTTCATTACGATTCTTGGAAGGAAGCTACAAGGCTCGCAAATTTTGCAACTACAATTAATTAATACCAGCACGCACGTAGTGGCTCTATAATCTAGATGGAAAAAAGGTTAAACAACTTTTCTGAACTGGCAAAATGGGTCCAAGGCACACAGTTAGAAAAGGTTGCTAGATCGATTTCGCTTTCGGTGCTCACTTTCACTTTCACTAATTTTCACTTTCACTATCACTATTTCGGTGCACACTTTCAGTATCAGTTTTCCGAAGGGAAACATCTGCATTTGCAATTTTTACGACTGACTGGCAAAGTCACACCGTTTAAAAAAACTCT
Organism: Cristatella mucedo; assembly: GCA_009760855.2. NCBI lineage: Eukaryota > Metazoa > Bryozoa > Phylactolaemata > Cristatellidae > Cristatella > Cristatella mucedo. The sequence goes on from WPIO01000043.1 coordinate 2,132,099, forward strand.
TAGAATCGCATAAAATAGGGATATTAAGAAGGCCGGACATTTTTTTACTTCATGCATACAGAGCTATTCAATTCTGAAGATGCAAAATAGATTCCGGCCCAGGTAATTCGAAGAGTAGGCTTTATAGTTAGTGAGAAATGATGTCTTTTGGTTTAATCTCCATTGCGTTTCGGAAACTTCACAGCATTCAAGTGTGAATGCTTAAAGAGCGAGGTGCTAGAAGGGAAGAAGGAACTGAGGTTTCAGTACCACCGAGTGTTCTTTGAATGATTAGGAAATACTGTTTTAGGCATTAACGTATGCAAGAAGGAGGTCAGTCGTATAATTTAATGTTAAGCGAAACGGCATTCAATTTTGTGGTACTTTAATAATAATAATAATAATAATAATGCACTTGATAAAGCACCCTCAGATAACTCAATCTCTCTCTAGGTGCTTTACATTTGTTGCAGAGGGAAATGCAATTGAATGGTGACTTTAATAGTCAGCAAAGCGTTCGCGTTTGATATGTAATTAGACTACCAGACTTAATATCTGGGAGGGTGAGTGGTGTGATGTGGTGTGTGGTGGAGTTAGCAATGATCCAGCGTGGCATTATGATGAGATAATAATTACCCGATCCATCAGATATGGTCTAGTTTAAGCATATATTTTATGTGGGCATCCTACTCTTATTATGGTGCAAAAAGCGATACACTTAATTGGTTTGATTTGTTATCAAACTGAGAGCTTTCATCCATCACTCAGGTAGGTGATCGTCAGAAAAGGCAGTCGCGGATCAAAACTAAATTGTTCTAGTGCTAGAAACTTCCAAATCAAATAACAGAATCATTAAATTGTTTATTTACAATATTTTCTCTACTGAAATCAATCGCGAACTCGGTTTGAAGCTTGCCATTCCAATGTTTTAGCAAATATACCTACTTTACGTCAGCTTCCAAATAGTTCAATCTCATTAAGTGACATTTTTGTCACGGGTAATGTGGCCAGGCGCTTTTCGCAAGTTCAAAAATCGAATCCGCAACTGGTGACGATGAAAGTCAAAGTGACACAGATGACTGTTTGATGTGGCACCAACGTAATCACTGCAAAAGATTAATTCACAGCAATATATAAGAGCAAAACTGTTAACATTTATTGAATGTAAAGGTCAAAGTTACACGGTCACTTAAAAAGCTAAAAATCTCTTCTTTTGCTTAAGGAGATATTATAATTAGAAAATACAAGTCAGCAGAGTTACAATTGCAGTCACACACCATTAATAGACAGCAAGGTTGTCAATGCATTATCACCCATAGCCTTGTCTAATCATCTTGGAGAAAGGATTATACGTTAAGCATGCATTGCATTGCAATTTGTCTCTGCTGCCTTACTACTTGAAACGTTTTATAGTCATTTTTTTGTCCGTAGCAGTGAAATAGTGAGCTATAAAAGGTCAGCGCTGGATCAATTACCTGAGTTGGAAAGGCGGCTGCCATCTTGCTGCTGACACCTGCTGGAAGTCAAATATCCATTGTAAGTTCCCGATGGTCCACTCGCTTTGTTCGGCTTCCAAGCCACGCACGAAACGTTTGGATTGTTGCACATCTCTGACGTATTGAGAGAGTATCTAGCGTGTATACCATACAGTATGAGAGAGTAAGGCATCTTATCGTCGTCGCTTCGAGGTGATAAAAGCTCTGAATAGCTACCTGATGTGTTGGTCTCTGATGTTACGTCTTCTGTACCTACAATCAGCTGCAAAAAACATAAATTTGGAGCACACTGATAACTTCTAATAAAATTAGAGAAGAGCACTTCGAAATCCCCACGGTTTAAAAAGGCTCAGTCTTTATCGGCTAAAGGCTGTGTCTTTTTAATTGGGACTAGCAGCCTCTGCAGTTTGGCATTCGGAGGCTACAGCTAAACTGTAGCTTCACTGCTCCAGCCTTCTCAGAGGTAAGGAAACTGTAAAGTCAGATATCATTCTGGGATTATTTTGTTGGACATATTTCTGTAAGTGTATCTGAGGATGGCCTTTAGAAACATTTAGTATTAGGCTTGGGCCGTTCGCCCAATGCCAAGCAACGACGTGAAACAGCCGCTGTTTGTGCTCTGTGTAACAGTGGAAGAAGGCCAAGCTGAGATAAATTAGCTTTTGAAACCTCACAACAGAGATAGAAAACAAGTACTTGTGAGTTTCCTGTCTGAGGCCACTCTAAACTAAAACGAGGAAGGATTTGGGTTTATCCTGGTGAAGTGCTTATCTCACCCATTTTGATCGCCTCGATCCTTCTGGCAACCTGGTGAAATAGAATCGTACCGAACCTTTAGGCTAACGCTGAAATATTGCAGAACTATTTCACTGATTAAGTAATTAACGAGTTTCTGGCATACGCCAGTGAAGCCACGTATCCGTAGGTGGAGCATCTCAAGCTCTCAAGTTACTAGCATTTTTGTCTATGTCGGTGCCAGTATTCTGCCAATCGACCTTATGAAAGGAAGCCCATATTCTCATCTGCGTCAAAATATGAAGCTTTTTGTGAAAAATAGCAGTAGGAGGGATTCTAGTAACACTTTATCGTGCCTTAAGAGAGCAAACTCGCTGGCCTAGGTACTGCATATTCAATGGATGACTAAGCCTAACAATTTGGTAGTGAGAACGAATGAAGTTTCAGAAGTCATTAGCTCACGAAAGATTACTCATATTAGCCTCACCAAATAGTGTCTGGAAAGGCATCCTTTTGAGGGTAGATCGCTTAGCTTAGTTTGTGGCAGGATGGTTTCTGGCTTCAAAATCAGGTGTTAGAGTAATGCTTATGGTTTAGATTTAGATTTTGCAGAGGCGGCTTATAGGTTTGAACACCTAGGCGGAGCCACTGACATTCGATATGTCGGGCTGGGCGTCGCCTTGCCTCTGAAGGGCAAGGGGCCTGGGGTCAGCTCCCAGATGCCCGAGGACCGTTTCGGCAGAAGCTCTCGACGGCGTTTGACGTCGGCTTCGTCTAACCCAGAGTAGTCAGCTAGCCGTGTCTTTGACGGCGTACGCTTGTACGGGTGGAACGGAGTCCGTGCGATGGCGGGACTGCAGAAGCCGATTGGGCCACTGCCACGTTGTCCGAGTTTGGGGCGTCCACACGCGCCCCCCCCGATAGTTTACCTTGGTAGGATCCCCCTGTAGACCCGTCTAGTCCCCCCTCTGTATAGCTCATGCATGTGCATTATATAAAGTTTTGTGTACACGGTCGATCACCCTGGAACCACTGTTGCCAGAGGGCCCCCGTTACGACCTAGGACGGGCATAGATAGTAGAGGGCTGTAGCGGGAAAGGCTAGAACCCGTGAGCTCAGCTACATATTTGCAGGCGGGTGGTGAAGAATGATTTATGGTTTGCGTTCGAAATAAATGGCTTTGCACGCGAGCTTCAGCCAGATAACTAGAACACGTACCTTATACACGGGCAGTTCATTTGTTGCTACCATTTTGCACACGATTGTAGCTATGTCAAAGCCGTCAGTGCTAAGCGAGGTAGTATCCAGGGAATAGTCGTCATAACTTTCATCAATATCGTATCCAGGGTGCACATACAAGCTGGCGGACGGAGGACCTGAGGAAAAACAGCCCGACTTCACATCGACAAGGCTTTTGCAGCTATAGGACATGCACCATTTATATTTACGTTATTGCACGGGGTAATTTTGATAATAACAATAAAAAATGTTGTAATATATTTGATTAGTGCCTGGGAGGTATGGATCTCTTTCTTGGCACTTTAAGTTTGCTGCAAAGGAAGTACGATCAAACGATTAATGGTAGCATACTTAATGTTAGCAAGCATAATATGGTTAGATGTGACATGCATAGGAACAGCATGCAAAGATGATTAGTGGCATCATGCAGTGTCAGTACGCCCAAGCATCCTAAGGAAAATTCACACCGACCCACTAAGTGCTACGATAAATAGATGCGCGGGTAAAATAAATGGGTGACAGTCTTTACATAGCGATAGTGAAAGCACGTCAAGATTTAAAAATGAGCTGAACAATTGTGATGGAAAGTGGATGCTTCTCGCATGAGTTCCGAGCACATTTCAATCTGATCACTAGCATTTGCTGGATCTACTGTCAATGTGGCTATTGCAATTTACGTACATGAAAAGACGTCTTTACGGTCGCGTAAACTCACCACTCCGCCAGCCGTATTACCCTAACCTTTCGGATGCTTGTCAATACAATATCTAGCCCTCGTCTCTCACTTTAAAAAAGCAATTAAGCTGTCAGTGATAACAACTTTATTTATTATAAACCAATACGAGCTTGGTAAGAAGTTGCTGCAGGATCGGCCTCGTTGTGCTAGAGATCTATGCTCAGTGCTACACTTTCTCGGGTTCAGTCGCCGATAATTACACTACGACTCCGAGCGTTGCCTCTCAACTTGGTTCTAAAGTTGGTTTTATCATCATGCTGTCAAAGACCGCACATGTTGGAAACCACCAGTTGGGAGTGCGAGAAAGACAAGTGCCTCAGCTGATTCGCATGATGAGAGAGAGAGAGAGAGAGAGAGAGAGAGAGAGAGAGAGAGAGAGAGAGAGCAGTCGCTCTTTCTTCGGCACAGAGGCGCTTTGAATGGCGAAAATATTTTTGTCGACAGGCCTTGCATACAAAAACTGCATCGAGATGTAAAGCATACTAAGCCTTGTCCCAACGTTTTCCCCTTGTTGCCTGAGATGAAGTCTGTTGGCTACCGAATGCCTACCGAAAGCCGCTTAAGCTGAGAGTGAGCTATACACAACACTCCTGCTTAACACCAACGTAGCCTTAACGGCTTTGTGGAGTTACAGCCGGAGATACATTACATTACTTAGGACACTGCACGCGTGTGTTGCCATATATGAGACAATAGCTCCGCTCCGCATGGGCTGGGTTTAGCGAGAGGAGCACAATATTCAATTTACGAAAGAGCATCATTAATCACACATCGTCAATATTCGCAGTTTAATATCCAGGAGGATTTCAATTGGAATGAGAGGTCAAATAAAAAAGTTTAAAGTCAATCATGACAATGGATCAGATTTGGCTAAATCAGTAGTGCGACCCATGCTTTCTTCCAGGATCATATTTTCAAACTGCAGTTCATCTCGCTGAATGGTTATCAGGCATCGCCGGGTACAATTATTACTCTGCCTCTAAACATTTGCCAGTGTCCGAATAACCTTTAATTTTCCGGGATAGTTCCATACTGTCTTAAAAATTTAAAGCCTGAAATACTCTTGGATGATATCGTGACATCTTCAAGCTGTCGGATATTTAAGAAAAGCAAATGATTCCCAAAATCTTCACAGTATTATTTAACATCAATTGCGTATTATGAGCTTGCTAGCGTTTAATTTTTGGTTTTTCTGCTAATTGGTTTGATACGCTTCCTCGTATATCCAGAGAGAGGGAGAGAGAGAGTGAAAGGGAGAGAGAGAGAGATAGGAGAGAGAGAGAGAGAAAGGGAAGAGAGAGAGAAAAAGGAGAGAGAGCGAAAGGGAGAGAGAGAGAGAGAGAGAGAGAGAGAGAGAGAGAGAGAGAGTGAAGGGGAGAGAGAGAAAGGAGAGAGAGAGCGAAAGGGAGAGAGAGAGAGAGACAGGGAGAGAGAGAGAGAGTAAAAGGGATAGAGAGAGAAAGGAGAGAGAGAGAGCAAAAGGGAGAGAGAGAGAGAGAGAGAGAGAGAGAGAGAGAGAGAGAGAGAGAGAGAGAGAGAGAGAGAGAGAGAGAGAGAGAGAGAGAGAGAGAAAGAGAGAGGAAAGAGAGAAGATGAGAGAAAGAGAAAGAGAGAGTGAGAGTGAGAGAGAGAGAGAGAGAGGAAGAGAAAGTGAGAAAAAAGCGAGAGAGAGAGGGGAGAGAGGGAAAGGGAGAGAGAGAGAGAGAGAGAGAGAGAGAGAGAGAGAGAGAGAGAGAGAAAGAGAGGGGGAGTGAGAAAGAGAAAGTGAGAAAAAAGAGAGCGAGAGAGAGTGAGAGAGAGAGAGTGAGAAAGAGAAACAGAGAAAGCGAGAGAGAGAGAGAGAGAGAGAGAGAGAGAGAGAGTGTGTGTGTGTGTGTGTGTGTGTATGTGTGTGCAGAAACATGGCTTCACCTACAGCCTCCGAAAATAATTTTCAGAAACTTATTCAAAATTCAGCCAAAACTGAGAACGAGAAGACAGTATGGGGCTTGTCTAAGCAATATAAGAGTCCCAATGCTAATTTTATATAACGATACCGAGAGCTATATTGAATGCCAAGATGCAAGCCCTTAATTCTTTCGCTGCTTTACCAGCAATTAAATGAGGTCGTTCGTGATGGCAAATTGATTTGTAAATTAACTCATTGTAAATGCTTTGGATATGGGATAACCTACCTGAAGTGTCAGCTTTGACAGTTGTTGAATTACTTTGCAGCAATCGGCCATTTCCGTTGATGTATAGGGTAGCGCAACTGTATAAACCAGAGTCTCCAGGTGACACACCTTTAATATGATTTCGGTTGTTGCTTACTGGATCATGAAAAGTGAATTCTTCAACACTGACATAGCCATTTGAGATTCTTCAGTATTTAAGATTGTATCTAGATATTTAGCTCGATATTTCTTACGTTCTTTTGTGCTTGAATATATCAGCTGCATAGGCGCGTTTAAAATAAAATATGTAATCTGCTAAAGCAGCCACGTTATAAGTGTGCACGCATTAATGGCGCAAATAAATTATTGTAAGGTTGGATTCACTGCAAGTATCAGAAAAAAAATGTTTCATCATTTCATAAAATTAGTTTGAAGTATTCAAGAAAATAGAAAAAGAAAAGCTGGTATTGTAGGAATTTCAGGTCCGCTATAGCGCGTGGCTCATAATAAGATGCTTGAGACTTGCATTGAGTAGAATAAAATATAGTAAGATGTCAGCATTAGCGTTGCTTGTATGATGCCATGCCACTGTTAAACTGTTTTGGAGACATTGTCTAAGATCTATCAAAGTAAAGTGCGAACAACTTCAAATAACTTATCTTAATCGCAGAAGGTAGCAAATTAAGCTGAGGTTAACATCGTCATTACTATGGTGGGATTTTATCGCTATCGCCACAACTGTTTAGTTATAAATATAATGCCTTACGTTGTTTTATTGAGCAGTAGTTAAAGTCGTATGGAATTGTTGGTGTGGACATCATCTACAGATAACGCTGGTCGATAAGATGCAAGACATGCCCAAAATAATTCGCTCAAAGGTATGCAACTATTCTATCTCATATAAAGCCCACAAAATATTTAGTTTATCAAAATTAACGCTGAACTACTACCATAAGTCTGCTCTTGGCAAGTTATTTAGCTTACACGACATTTAAGTAAATGTAATAAATGGGAATACAATAATGATAACAATAATAATAATGCACTTGATATGGCACCTTCGGAGAACTAAATCTCTTTTTAGGTGCTTTGCATTTGCTGCAAAGGGAAACGCGATTGAATGGTGAGTAATATCATGCTAGAAAGCAACATGAATAGGATGGTTAGGGGTGACATGCACAGGGTCAGCATGCATATGTGGTTAGGGTCAGCATGCATATGTGGTTAGTGGCAGCATGCACAGTGTCAGCACGCATAAACACACGAAGGACAAATCACAGGGACCCACTAAATGCTATCCTAAATAGGAGTGCTTTTAGGTTCTTTTTAAAGTTGGAAGTCAGGGGATGTTCTGACGCAAGTCGGAAGGCAGTTCCAGGCTTTGGGGGCATACAAACTAAATGCACGGTCTCCAAAGGATTTAAGGTTTGTACGAGGTATTGGTAGGCTCTTGGATTCCGAAAAGCTAGTGGTACGATGCTTGGCCTGGTGGGGAAGTAGATCTGAGAGATAGGCTGGAGCCAAAGAATGAAGTGACCTAAAAGTGAGCAAAAAAACGTTGAAGTCGATGGGTTGCTTGACTAATAGCCAGCGCAGGCCTTCGAGAAGTGGTGTGATGTGGCACCTACGATGCTCATGACAGACAAGCCTAGCTGCAGAGTTTTGCACCAGCTGCAATTGCCTGATTGCACATGCCGGTAGGCCAGGAAGCAGTGAGTTACAGAAGTCAAGACGGGATGTCACAAATGCATGGACCAACTTAGACGTGGTATCCTTATCCAAACAAGCCCGAATTTTAGCAATGCTCTGTCACAAAGAAAGTAGGATACAAAAAAATTAATACTCTGTCGCAAAGCAAGTAGGATACAAAACCTGCGACTCAAAAATTTAAATTGAAAATTTTCTTACCTGCACACTCCGAGGCTTAGTACAACGTTTTCGAATTTTTTTCACCTATGGCTAAATTATTCACCGTAGAAAAGTATTTGTCTCCATCCCTATTTTATAGATTGAAGCTCATTGATATTAATAAGTTATCAGGAAATAAATTCAGCTTAACCATATATGAATACAACCGCATGACCAATATTGCTGCTAAGTGTAAATTTCTTTGGATAGCGTCTTCAGCTCACTCATTTGAAATTTTTGAACTACTATCACTACACTCTTTTCCTGAAGTGACCATGCATTTTTAAAGTTAATCGCCTCTAAAGGTGTAATTTTTGTCTATACGAGTGCAGATGATGTTCTTGGACCAAAATTCACCGTGAGCAGTGACTCCCTTAGCTGGAATGTAAGCTTTGCATAGGCGAAGCTTTGAAGAACGACGTTTGATAATTTAAATGTAGTCGTGCGATATAAATTTATAGCATTCAAATGATTCTGTCAAATATTCCTCTAAATATTATTTAGTGGCTTGCCAGTAATTGCTCCTATGGATAATTCGTGCATCACAATTTTTTATGAGTTCTATTCTATATTTTAATAAGCTTGATCGGTAAAGATCAGAAGATAGTCTGCCATTCAGATCCGCCGTATTTAGTTATTTATCGAAAATATTTACTTTGAATTCCTGAAAGGGATTTATTTTTTCATGTCTTTATTTTTCAAGTGTTTAGGCTCTTCAAACCTCTCAAAATCAATCAAACAAGAGCCACTATGCTGTAAAATAACCAAAGTGCTCGCCTTTAACGACCAAGATCAAGTTGAATGTATTTGATGACCGAGATTGTGTGCTCAAGCCCAGTGGCATATGTGAAGAACCAGACATCCCGTCTCGACTTCTGCAACTCACTGCTTACTGGCCTACCGGCATGCACGATCAGGCAATTGCAGCTGGTGCAAAACTCTGCAGCTAGGCTTGTCTGTCGTGAGCGGCGCAGTTGCCACATCACACCACTTCTCGCCGACCTGCACGGGCTACCATTCAAGCAATGGATCGACTTCAAGGTTTTGTCGCCCACTTTTAGGTCACTATATTCTTTGGCTCCAGCCTATCTCTCAGATCTACTCCCCCACCAGGCCGAGCATCGTACCACTCGCTTTTCGGAATCCAACAGTCTAGAAATACCTTGTATAAACCTTAAATCGTTTGGAGACCGTGCATTTAGTTTGTATGCTCCCAAAGCCTGGAAATCCCTCCCGACTTGCGTCAGAACATCCCCTGACTTGACCACATTAAAAAAGAACTTAAAAACACACCTATTTAGGACAGCATTTAGTGAGTCCCTGTGATTCGTCCTTGATGTGCTTATGTGTGCAGACACTGTGAATGCTGCCACTAACTACATTTGCATGCTGACCCTGTGCATGTCACCCCTAACCATGTTATTCATGTTGTTTGTTTATTAAGCATGATATTACTCACCATTCAATCGCATTTTCATTTGTAGCAAATGTAAAGCGCCTAGAAAGAGATTGAGTTCTCTGAGGGTGCTTTATCAAGTGCATTATTATTATCATTACTGTTATAATTATTAGAATAGAGAATAAGTTCTTTTAGAGTGCTAAAGAAATAAATTGCATACACACACACACACACACACACACGCGCGCGCGCGTGCACACACACACACACACACACACACACACACACACACACACACACACACACACACACACATATATATATATATATATATATATATATATATATATACAATACGCCGGATTGAACTGTTTTTTTCAGTGTATGAATTTTATTTACTGTGATTACTTTTTCTGTACTAGGCTGATGTCGTCAATTTCAGATGGCCAAAATTAAAGCAAACTTCAGAATAAAGGTGAAATTTACACATTAAAAGTGAGCAGTATCGACAATTACTAATAGAGTACGTAATTAAATGCCACTAAATCGCTAAGCATTTTACAAGCCCATAACGAGAGTTTTTTTTTTATAAATGTGTGATACGATATTATGCTAGGAATATATTGCTTGACAATCCACTAAGATTTGCCAGTTTAACTGAATAACTAAAAGTAAAAGTTAAACAAAACGTACTGTCTATATTTACACCTGATGACATTTGTTGTGGCCATTGCTGATTCGGCTTGACCCATTCCATGTCGTTAACTTTCCAAACAAAGCTGGAGTTGTAGATAAGCTTCCAGCCAGTCCATAATGACTCTGCCGTGGATCCATCAAAATGATATAATGTCAAGTTCTGTGCCTTGGATATTAGTTGGGCTATGATCCTTGCAGTGCTGTCTTCAACTACGACGTTGCATCGTATAGCTAATGGCGTCAAGTAAGTTGGCTGATATTCGTAAACTGACACTGGCCGGTTTTGAAAGGTCAACCACGTGACTGCTTGAAATGTACCTAAACGTAGAAGTGGCACTAGCAGTGGCCGAAACCTCGAGTCATGCAATCTGAAGCGCGGCTTCACGTACAACACTCGATGGCTGCCTATCGTGGAGAGACGACGGAAATCGGATGCTTAGACAAAGCTTCAGCTATGAGTGGACAGTGAGACATTGGTTACTTGCCAAGCAAACAGCTATGGAAAAACTTATTGCCAAATTCAAGTTTAAAGACCTTACTCTTTAAAATTGGTTCAGCTAGCTTCGCCCAGTAATTTTCATCAACATGCGTTATATAACTAAGTAACTAAATAATTAAATGATTAAATATATGTATATATATTGCATTATATATATGAATAAATAAATAAATACATGTATATATATATATTTATTTATTCATATATATAATGAAATATATATATATATATATTTATTTATTTAGTCACTTTCACTAGTCACTTTCGCTTCAAAGCTCTATTCTAACCAGATGTTGGTCCCACTACTTAAGGTTCCCATCGAATTTCTTTCATTAAAAATAATCTTAATACACGATTTATAGTACCTTGCACCCTGTTTGCATCGTTTAGCCAATGATCCCGAACTTTAGAGCTGCTCAATTATTTTAATCAGTACCCGCTGATGGGCGCCGCCTTAAATAAGTCGGTTGATCGCAGACTGCAGTGCTCTGCAAAAGCTGAGCCGGCCACGACTTTAGCGGAGCAAGAGAATGCGCATGAGAGACTGAATGTGTCTGCGGCTAACCAGTAACTTTAAAATATTAGCTTGTTTACCAGCCTCTTTTTGTATAATGACAGAAGAGCCCTAGAGGCTTCCCCCACCGCTGGTAATGGCAATACAGAATCGCACACTGTTGGATTCGAACCCACGACCACAAACAATCACCTTACCTAGTGTGCCATCACGAATCTAGCCACCGCTGTCGCGGCTAGGTCCGCAACTCTTGCAAAGTAACATTTTAACAATAATAATTAATATACGTCGCTTGCATAGCACCCTAAAATAATTTATCTCTATTTAGGCGCTTCAAAAGTCGTTACACGAGCATCTATACGAAACTGTTAGCGATACATGCACGGTTTCAAGCATGCGAAAGGAAAACAGTATAATGCTCTCTGGCTTGCATAATAAAGCAAGCACGAAGACCTTCAATACTGCCAGTTGGTGAGAGCTCGGGCTAGCAATATGTGCACTGAATCATGCACAGTGCACGAACGTAACGCTCACCTGAGCAAAAATGAAAAGTTCGCTGTGACGAAGGAGCAGCTGACCGGAAGGAAGTCGGCTTTAGCTCAGACTTGGAAGATGTAAGAGCATCGCAGGTTGCGACCGTAGTGGGATGCGAGTGCCAGACTTTCGGTTCATGACCGCGGTGAAGACTAAACCGCCAAAGGTTTCAGTTTAGCTTGCGGGGCCGTAGAAAGACTCCGGAGCGAATGGTGAGAGAGCGCACTGGAGGAGCTAGGAGCTCGGATTGGCGGGCTGGCGCTAGCGAGTGAAGTGACCTGCAATGCGGGAGATTTCGGAATCGATTCGGCGCTCGCGAGGTAACGGACGCCGCTCTAGCAAAAGTGGCACGCTGTCGCTGCTGGGCCGTTGACGTCCCGTCTCGCTTTCGCCTCGTTTCGTGCTCGAGACGTCGAGCCGCTGCTTTGTGCTGCGACTGCCGTGCCGCTCGCTTCCTCGAGCAATTCCTCTCGGATCCACTCGATGCCGCTCATATCAATAGATCAATAGATCACTCGATACCGCTCATATCAATAGATCAATAGATCACTCGATACCGCTCATATCAATAGATCAATAGATCGCTCGATACCACTCATATCAATAGATCAATAGGTCACTCGATACCGCTCATATCAATAGATCAATAGATCACTCGATACCGCTCATACCAATAGATCAATAGATCGCTCGATACCGCTCACCCTCTTTTTATTTCGCGAAATGCAGCCCGTTTCTTACGCAACGACAACTGCTCTCCTGCTGCCGACTGTGGCACATCTTTTTCAGCGGTCCTGAGCTGCTACTTCTATGCTACTCACTGCACCTCAACTGCTTTCCTGACTCAGCTATGCTTCCCACTTTCTCTTTGTTGCGTGAGACGAAGTCTGTTGGCTACCGAATGCGTACCAAAAGCCGCTTAGACTGTGAGCGCGCTATACAAAACTCTCCTGCGTAACACCCACATGGTCTTTATGACTTTGTGGAGTTACTGACGGAGATACATTACATTACATTACCTTTGATATAGGCACCGAAGGCACGTAGCGCTCGCAGAGTGCTATAAAAAAAGACTAGTCTATTCCCGCGAAGGATAGCGGGAAATCGCATAACTACTTTACCATATGGACCAGGGCGTCCGCGGACATAGCGGTCAGCCCAGCCAGCTGGTGAGCCCGGTCCTTCTTACCACGACCTAGGTCGTTAAGTGCTCAAAGCTTACCCCCAGTCTCCAAGTGCTTTGACCCCTTCATAAGAAAGGCTATCCCCCGAGCTTTAACCGCACGACGCTCCCTGACTTCTGTGTCTTCCGGTTGCAAAGTTTGTCATAGGCGACGTTTCTATTGAGTTTCAGCAGCGAGTCTTTTGGTGGCTTCTTTTATTGCTTGATTGTCTTGCTATGGCCTGCGCTAGGGACGCACATTTTGGCTCGCTTTGCACCTTTTTTGTTCCCAGCTCATTACTCTGAAAACTCGCCGGTCCATAGTAGTGGCAGAAATCGAAGGTTTTATACGGAAACTAGCTTGCACTCGTGAAAATCGCAGAAAAAAAATCGAATTTTGCTTTGGAAAGTGGGCCTGAGTGTTCCCTGACCTAGCCGGTGAGCCCGCACGACTGACCGCCTGACATTTTTTAGTTAAACGAGCAGGCTTTGTCTAGGAGGAAAACTGAAAACTGCATTTATAGATTTATTTGTACCAAATTTTTTCGTCAGCCTCGGATGACGAAAAATGGCGTTGCCCGTAGTTAGCCCGTGAAGACGGGATGACAACACATACATTTGCATTTACTTCAGAGTAAGTGCCCCTGAAGAATCGCGGGCAGGTTCTATTTGCGTATATCCACTACTTACTAAATGCTGATGCAGAAAGGCATGTTCAAAATCGATTACAATAGTGCGCATAGCGTCTTAATATGAAAATAAGCAAGTTCTATCTCTCCTTTTTAATATGACACTCATTACGCCAAGCTGGATTGGTCCAGCGGTTAAGGTGCTCGCCCCGACCAAGGTCTGGCTGAGGTCGTGAGCTTGAGCCCCGAGGCATATGTGAAGCGCCTGAATAGAGATTAAGTTCTCTTGGGGTGCTTTGCAAATAAATTATGTTATATTATTATATTATAACTGCTGTGCAGTCTTAGTGCCACTAAAAAATATCACTAACGGGCATAGTGTAAAAACGACTTCAGTGACTGCGACGAACTCACTGACTCACTATCTACATTACCAAGAAACCCAACTTATTACATGAGTTGGTATCCAGAGAAAAGCCAACAATTATTTTTACTCTGTGGATTTATAGCTGCGGTTATTTGGACATTTGAACCCCACGGTGGTAACCCGGGTTACCATGGTAACCCGGGTGGGTTCGAACTGCGATAGCTACTTGAATATTAGTCCAAATTATATGCAAATAGGCTTAAAGTAGCGGGCTCGTCGAGTTTTAGTCGTCGGAAGTAAGACAGCAATTTAGAAAGCGATTATTTTTATTGCGTAAGTGGGCAGCGGCTGATCAGATCAAGGATCCAGGGCTCGATCACAAAAATTGAGCCTATTTTTTCGAGAAACAGCTCAAGGTTGATGGCTGGTTATGGGACAACCGCTGGTGCCTTCTTCGTGCGCCCCACAGAACGTATCTGCACGCCCGGAGCGGCCTTCAACGCCGATGCTCTTTTTTCTGCCAAGAGTTTCGCCGTATCGGATGCTGCCACCAACGGCGCGCCAAGATTGTCAGGATCTTTGTCCCCTCTATCAGCGATACTAGCCTGGCGAGCGCTGGCGCCGCGATTCCGGACATCACGCACAATCTTTTCAGACCAGTACGGTGGAAGGGAAGGTCTCGGGAAATGTTTCCAAAAACTTGCACATCAGCTCAATTGCGTTGTTAAGAACATCATTGCTAACATCTTTTATATCGTCATTATAGCCAACCATAGCGTGCATTCTTTCATTGAGCTCATGCGCACACAGTTCTTCGGATTGCTTCGACACGATTCTGACGGTGCTGCTCCTGAATCAGGTCAGCGGCGTTTTAGACTTAAAAACGCTATATTTTTTAGAGCTGCTTTCCGCATAATAAATAACTAATTGCGATTCTACTTGTGGAAATTCGGTAGCCCGAAAACCGCCATCGGGCTCATTTATGGAAACAACATGCCTGTCAGTGCCGTAAACCGTTCGTAAGTATGCCCCGGCTCTCGTTTAGCCTGTGCCTCTCCTTCAGACAAAAAGTGAAGTTTAGCAGCGTGTCTTCGACAACACGTGAACCTTGCAACATGCAATAAGCTTCTCTCTTCAAGGTATAGCGTAGTGGAAAGTGCTACAAATTTATATTTGCATTACGATATCGCATTAATGGCGTGAAAATTCATAAGCAGATAGACATGCAAAATAATAATGCCGACATCTGTACTTATTCCGAAACCGCACGTAAAAGCCCATTCCCGACGGTGTACACGGAGACCGCATGTCAGGTCATTCGAAGGAGAAGAAAGCGAGCAGCCAACGCCATTAAACGCATTGGATTTAAAACGCTGAGCGTTTTTCGGAAACGTCGTTTGAAGGATCGAGCAATGTCCACGATTCCCTATATTTACGGTTACGGTTGAGGATAGGAGCAGCCAGGTATGTCAGCGCAGCGGGAACTACCTCGTGTGACCGACCTTGCCGCCACTGAACTCCTGGCTCATCAATATATATATCAATATTCTAGCGCTCTTTAATGGCTACCGCGCCTAATACTTTCAGATATAAGACTCTATCTTCACAAACTAAAACAATATTACAAAAGCTAATCGTTAATCTCAATTTAAGATGATCGTACAGCCTAGCGCATGGGCATCCCGATGAAACCAAACATTTTCTGCAATAAGTGCACTGAATCCGGGTTAGGAGACATCTGTGCAATATTATTATTATTATCTACGTCATGGTCGAAGGCATTTTACTCACCCGATAAATTGATATAATTTGACTGCTCTTGCACGGCTGAACCTCCTGGACCGACAATGTACGATCCATTGCAGTAGTAAATGCCGATATCACTCGGTATTGGTACTAAAAAAATTAAAGTAACTTATTCTACGAAAATGCATTGTAAATTTTTTCTAATTGATTTAACGAGATCGCGGCAAAAAAGATCGACAGAAAAAATGAGCTAGTGGCTAGAGCCATGCAATTTTCATGCAGTGGACAAGACTCGCAATATTTTTATAGAGGAGAGTGACCAGCACGTAATGAAGAGTTATAGTTAACAATCGTAGAGCTTATTCGATACGAACTCCGCGGTTGCTCGTCGTGTTGAGTTAGAGCAGAGCTCGTCCAACTTTTATTCCTTCTCGCCTTCGGACACCAAGCGCTATTAATATTACTTGTCTGTTTCTGAACTATCTTTCACAAGTCGAAGTTCTTACGAAAATCAAATACGAAAACCGAAACAGCTAAGACCTGCTTAAAGCTTATCTGTTTGTTGTTTGACCGTAGCGCGTAAGAAATTACGTTTGTATGGACATCCTAACGCAAGAAAGAAAGAGACTGAGTTCTCTGAGGATGTTATACAAATGTATTACTACTATTATTATTATCGTGTGTCCAGTTATTATCGTTCGTGTGTCCAGGTTCAGTAAGGGACAGTTGATGTACTGATGACAGCTGAGAATCAAAACAGAGACCACCAGAGTATCAATACAAATGGAAAGTGTAAATTATAGCTGTATAATAAGTGCTTCAGAATTTTACATAATACTTCAAAATATAGTTTTGTTAAGCATAGGGTTGAACAATAGTTTTATTCTGTTTTACCCTGGAGCACGCCAAATGAGTCGCTGGAGTACCCTTCCGACCCAAGTTAAAGAGCTACGAAAACTGTCCCAGGTAAACGCTGTTCTACAAAACTAAGGATCAGAGGACAGGATGTAGGTAATGCTGCTTTTATATCTAGCTAACTTTGATAAACAATACGCCATGGTACGCCTTTAAAGTTAAATGGCGAGACAAAGATACAAAAACGTGAGAGAAAAGCTAACAAACGAGAGAGAAGTATATGTACGGGTCACCAAGCATGGCAGGAAATCCACACAAGTGCCACTTTGTCTAGTGAAAGTCATGCTCATTCGCTCATTTTCCTGATTGGGAAATGTTTTTGTCGTCTCCTCACCTTGGATTGTAAATCCAGTACGCAGGTAAGTGACACTAGGATGGTAAGACATTTCCTCCGTCATCCGGGATGGGTCGGGGAGAAAACCTGGATTTTGAAAGTTGTTGTATATCAAAGACCACTGCTCAGATGAGTTGCTCAAACTACTTGAAAAATTTGAAGCCTTCCAGATCGAGCGATCTGCTGTAATTAATGCTCCTCCTCCGCCAGTGATCGTCGTAGTGCACAAGATGGTGAGTGGCTCCCCAGTAGTCGCATATGCTGAATCGGTCCGGTTGTTAATGGACAGCCAAGTCTCAGCGTATATTGTTTCTAAAATGTAACAACTAGGTGAATAAACGTACCGACACGTTCTCTAGCAAAGTTCTGTGCAAATTAATCGGTGCGAATCGGAGTGACCTGTGACCTATGACATAGCAAAACTCTGTGGGATTGAATAAATCACGATTCGATTTCGCGAAATGCAATGCTCTCTCGTGAAGTTTGAAATTTTTGGCCTCCACAGAAAGATCAAAAGGCTTAGATATGGACTAAATGCAGTTGACTATACAAGCTTTTAACTAAAAGAATTAAAAAGTATTTAACATAATTCATTTTTATTACGCCCTAAGAGACTCCAATCTCAATTCAGGCCCATTGCATATACCTCAGGGCTCAAGCCTACGACATAGGGAATCGAGTGCATTGACCTTGACTTTGATCTTTAAAGGCGAGCAAGCGCCTTCGTACTTGGGCAAACCAGGCTGGCTGAATCCATGTATTTTTTGATCAGTCTTTCTTTATGAATTACAGTTTTTAATACTTTATTGGGTGTGCGAAAGGTACAGGGAATCCTGTGTAAGTCAGTTCAATTGAAATATTTTAATTTTTTTTTACTTTCTGATGTATGATATTAATATTCCAGAGTTAACCATCCAATAATGAGTTTAATCAGTACAGCCCATTTTTTGAGAAATGCTCATAAGTGAGAAGTGATGGTTTGCGTTAATTATATGCACACGCAAGCATGTTAAAAGAGTAGAACACATATGTAGACGTTTTTATGATTAGTTGTAATTTTAAAACAGTTTATTTTCTTCCACTCTGAGGATTTCTGAGAGATTTAGTGTAATGCTGCGCCAATCTTCATCGGACGAATAATGCAAAATGAGTGGGACGCATGTCTTGATTTTTGTCTTATTTATGAGCAGCGCCCTATAATTGAAGCTCAGAGCAATTTAGGCAGAATATAAAAAACTATACTTCCATCTAGGTCAAGACTTTAGTACTTGAGGAATATAATTTCAGTAAATAATGTTTGATGATAAAATACAATAAAATTAAACTTACCGAATAGCCAGCTTGCCGAAATCAGCAGCCTTACTGTTAACATTGTCAGACCATTTGCCATAATGATGTTACGCCCTGCACACCAAACCTTATACTAATGGCAAGCGAGCTTGCCTCACCCTTTGTTCGCAAAATAGACACTGATGCTATCCACCAGTGATGATATCTGGCTGCGATAAGAACAGATAGGGAAAAACTCAGCCAGTAATGGTATTAGTGCATTGGCCACCCCTCGGGCGTTATCTTTGCAGCCGTGAAAATTTTTCTCACGGAAAGTGTGACGCACACACTTGTCACTGTACAGATATTGCGTCATAATGGTTTTCCCCACCACAGACTGCATATAGGTGCACATAGGTTTAATGGAATTGATTATTATTTGTTATGCTGTATTAAATTATGTGGTATCTATGTTTCTTTGATTATATGACAATATATTCTTTATTTTCTATAATATTTACTCGCTATGATACATATTTTATGAAAAAGACAGGGCGAATGAGAATGAGAATGAGAGAAATGAATGAGAATGAGAGAGAGAGAAAGAGAGAAAGAGAGAGAGAGAGAGAGAGAGAGAGAGAGAGAGAGAGAGAGAGAGAGAGAGAGAGAGAGAGAGAGAGAGAAGAGAGAAGAGAGAGAGAGAGAGAGAGAGAGAGAGAGAGAGAGAGAGAGAGAGAGAGAGAGAGAGAAAGAGAGAGAGAGAGAGAGAGAGAGAGAGAGAGAGAGAGAGAGAGAGAGAGAGAGAGAGAGAGAGAGAGAGAGAGAGAGAGAGAGAGAGAGAGAGAGAGAGAGAGAGAGAGAGAGAAAGAGAAAGAGAGAAAGAGAGGACATTAGGAGAGAGGCAGGCGAATGGGATGGCCAAAGAGGGTGGCAGACATAAGGTAAGGGTTGGAGGAAGAAGGTGAGGATGAGAGAAGAAGAATGCGAGGAAACGAAAATTAGTGGATGGCAGGACAAGAAGTAAGGTTGGAAAGTGGGGAGAAAGGAAGAAAGTGGGAGAGACGGAGGTAGAGGTAGGATGAAGTGAAGATTACCAGGCGGAAGGTAGGGGTACTGCGACAAGTAGGGCAAGAGGAGGATGAAGATGAGGGTGAGAACTCAACGAGGAGGTTTATTCAGCATGGTAAACGAGCGCAAAACGGATCTTTTCAGGAATAAGGATTTGGGGTGAGCATGATAAAAACGATGGGAGTGATGGGAGACAACGCGAAGAGGAAACACAGCAACGGAGAGAGTCGGTGGCGCTTGTGCATTACCTTGTACAAGATACACGGCTGGTAAGTAAATATGTAATAACAATAATAATAATAATGCACCTGATAAAGCGCCCTCAGAGGACTCAATCTCTTTCTAGGCGCTTTGCATTTGCTGCAAAATGAAAGGCGATTGAATAGTGAGTGATACAATGCTTGATAAACAACATGAATTACATGGTTAGGGGTGACATGCAGAGGGTCAGTATGCAAGTGTATTTAGTGGCAGCACTCACAGTGTCAGCACACCTAAGCACATGAAGGATGAATCACAGGGACCCACTAAACGCTGTCCTGATAAGTGTGTTTTAAAGCTTTTTTTTAAAATGTGGTCAAGTCGGGAGTGAGTTCCAGGCTTTAGGAGCAGACGAACTAAAACCACGGTCTCCAAAGGATGTCAGGTTTAAACGAGGTATAAGTAGACAGTTGGATTCCGAAAAGCGAGGGTGGGGTACAATGCTTGGCCTGGTGGGGAGTATTTCTGAGAGAGAGAGAGAGAGAGAGAGAGAGAGAGAGAGAGAGAGAGAGAGAGAGAGAGAGAGAGAGAGAGAGAGAGAGAGAGAGAGAGAGAGAGGCTGGAGCCAAAGAACGAAGTTAGCTGAAAGTGAGCGACAAAACCTTGAAGACGATCCGTTGCTTGACTGGCAGCCAGCGCAGGTTGGTGAAACGTGGTGTTAGGTGGCAACTGCGGCGCCGACGATAGACAAGCCTAGCTGCTGAGTTTTGCACCGGCTGTAATCGCCTGATTGCACGTGCTGGTAGGCCAGCAAGCAGTTAGCTACAGACGGAATGTCAATAATTCATAAACCAACCTAGACGTCGTATCCTTATCTAAACAAGCCGAATTTTAGCATGGTTATGTATCTGAATATAGGCAAACTTGATTGTGGAGTTGATGTGGTCGTCTAACGCGAGGTCACTTTGGGACATGAGACCTAGATTTTGAGCTGATTCAGCAGTTGATATGCTGACAAAGCAAGTTTTGAGCTTCAGCCTTTCCAATTTCTGAATCACACAGGGTTTGCCTGTAACTAACAAGTTAGTTTTATCATCGTTTAGTTTAAGAAAATTTGCTGCCATCCATATGCTGATGTCATCAGTACATGCAGCAAGGGAGTTGAGAGAATTCGAGGTGCTTGAAGGCTGGGAGGGATCAAAGCAAAGGTACAACTGAGTGTCATCCACATAGAAGTGAAAACCTAGACTGTGCTGGATATCACATCAGCAAGAGGGAGAGTATAGACGGTGAAAAGAACCAGACCTAGCACAGAGCCCTGAGGTACTCCATATGTTAAAGTTACCTCGGATGATCTTTGTACATTCACGTCAATACTCAGGAGCCTCCAACTGAGATAGGACCTGAAACACTGAAGAGCAGTGCCAGCGATGCCCAGGCGAGATGAGAGGCCCTGTAGAAGAACTTTGTGATCGATGGTATCAAAAGCTGCGGTAAGGTCGAGCAAAACAAGCAGAGACACTCTACCCATGTCTGCATTCCTAAGTAGGTCGTTGTATTCCCTAAGCAATGCTGACTCTGTGGAGTGATTAGCTAAAAAGCCAGGCTGGAGCTTACTAGCAAGGTGTGAGGTTTCGATGTATGAGTTCAGCTGGTCCGCCGCGAACCGTTCCAGTGTCTTTGATAGAAATGCTAGAAGGGAGACTAGGCAGTAGTTGCTCAAGTTCTCTTGGTCTAGTATCGGTTTCTTGAGAAGTGGCCCGACTACAGCCTCTTTGAAAGGTGCTGGGACATGACCTGAGGCTAATGACATATTAACGATGTTAGTTATGCACGGCAGCAGCAGATCAATGCATCATAGGAGCAGGACAGTGGGAATCGGGTCCAAAGGACTTATCTTCTTTGATTGAGATATGAACTTCAGGACGAGATCACAAGTGACCTCCTTAAATGTGCACATTGAGTGGCAGCCAGAAATCGGGGGGGGGGGGGACAGCATTCAATGGGGGATGCTGTCATCGGAGGGGTGGAGTCTCTGATCTTGTCTATCTATACAGTTGTACCCAGGCTGGGTTCGGTTGGCTGGGACCGGACGGCTATAGTGAGGGTTAGGGTCACCGGCTAGGCCGGGGTCGCACCTACGGCATGGCCGGATGTATGCGGTGACGTTAAGTCACCGGGGCTCTTGGGTACGGGAAGTTGGCTGAGTAAGTCGTGGTGTTGGAGGCTCCCGGTCTCGCCGAGTTATGCACCTGGATTCGTGCAGGCGTGCTCCGGCGATGCTGCCACGCACGCAAGGGAACGAGTACCAAAGGCCCGAGCGGAGCTGGATAGCTCGCTCGTTGTTGACTTGTTTTTATTCCGCTTTCCCCGTGTAGCGTGTTCGTGACCCCCCCGTGTCTTGGCGTCTTTCAGTGGAAGCTTACGACTGTGGTAGTTGTCGACTCAGACTAGCCAGCAGTTACTCAGCCAGCCGGGTTTTGGACGGCGTACGCTCGTACTGTTGGATTCGGAGTCGGTACAACGGCAGGACTGCAGAAGCCGACTGACACCAACTAACACGTTTGTTCGCGCTTGCTGCGTCATCTTGCGCTCCCATAGTGTACTGTGTATAGGACCCTCCCTGTAGACTTGTTTAGTTGCTCTGTTGTTGTTGGCGCATGCGTTATTATAAAAGATGTTTAACCTGACGGCCGCTCGTCTTACCCTAGTTCGGCGGCATGGCGAGCGGCAGCGCGGCCAGAGTATGGCGGGGTTTGGCGGGAAATAGCCTTTGACCCCTGGAACCCGGTTACACAGTTATACACACACACACACACACACACACACACACACACACACACACACACACACACACACACACACACACACACACACACACACACACACATATATATTATAAATAGCTTTTTAAAGCGTAATATATATATATATATATATATATATATATATATATTGTAACTAGCTCTTTAAAGCTCAATATACATAAGTATGTGTATTGAGGTTTAAAGAGCCAGTTTACTGCAATAATTCTCAGCCTGAGATCATTAGAAGGGCTTGGGTTAGCTCGTCCAGAGGCATACCTAAGAGTTTTCAGTAGATGGCATCTTGTAAATTCTTCAGCCACTTCCTCTTGCAACATGCCTCATTAGAAACCGACAGTAAAAGTGCAGCTACTGTCCGCCACAAGGCAAACTACATATGAATAATATCTTTGACTTAAAATGGTTCAGATTCCCTAAAGAACAGTCTTTGAATCAGGGCATGGTCTATGTGATGAGGCAGCCAGGAAGAAGCAATCTTTTATTCAGTGGCGTACTAGTGAAGGGACGTGCTGCCATTTAATGCATAGTTAAAATTCAGTGCTCAGCTGCTAGAGAGAAATTCAGCTCTTCCTTTAATAATTCTTCGCTTTATCCGTTCATCTGAATGCATGAGGCTTGTAGTAAGAACTGGCTTATCATCTCCTTAGAAGCATCGACGGCCTCATTTATATGCTGGCTTAAGAGCCTTAGAGGCTATCACTCAAGCTTGATGTGGGCGACAAAGATTTTCCGCTGCATGTCTCAAACCAATCATCCAAGTTTTCAGTGCGAGAAACTCCAGTCTTAATCATATGATTTTCTTACGTAACCTAATGCTGAATGAATCATGACTATTGAATAATGGAAGTGTAGCTCCCCATCTGGCTGTCGCAGACTGATACATTAACTTCCCTCATGCAATCTTTC
Organism: Cristatella mucedo; assembly: GCA_009760855.2. Lineage (NCBI taxonomy): Eukaryota > Metazoa > Bryozoa > Phylactolaemata > Cristatellidae > Cristatella > Cristatella mucedo. The sequence goes on from WPIO01000043.1 coordinate 2,155,409, forward strand.
CAATACAAACAACAGTTTTGTAAGGCTCATTGAGCATACAAGGAAATTAATAATAATAATAATAATATGTACTATATTTTCGTCCCTACGCTAAGCCATAAGAACTAAGTGGATGCTGCACAGGAACGTTTTCTCCTGCACACTAAAAGCCTAAGCTGCTTTCGGTGCGCTTACGGATTTACGCCGACAGATTTAATCTCATGCAACAAAGTGAAAAGCAATGCTGAGCGTCACGAGTGCAGTCAAGGATTGGAATGCTCTTAATACAATGTGCCATTGTATTAAGAGCATTCCAATTTTAGACAGATAGCATATAGTTTGCGGACGAAATGTGTGGTACGTCTCCCAAGTTAAGGCTGGCTGATTGCAACAGTCGCTACTAAAACTGTACAATTGTGACGCAGGCATGCAAACTCATTGTCTAATGTATGCGTCATGAATTTTTGTCAGAGATTTTTGCCCACTGCTGTTTCGCTGCATCTCTTCATGCCTGATACGTGCAGTATTTTCACGGTCGGCTAGCTAAATTGCGAATAAAAGGATGTGAGAAAATTGTGCCCATCATTAATTGAGTCAGGTGCCGCGAAGAAGTGCACTATGACAAATGCCCAGTTAATTTCACCCACTACCCTGTTCATTTCAATAACTGAGTTATTCGGTAAGTGCAGTCGGCTTTAAATGCAGTTGAACCATGATGTAGCTGTATTTTGAAATCGTGACGTCTGGAAAATTGAAAGTGCTTTACGAACATGCTGCTGCTTAATGTTTGCATCTGCTTCCCAGGTTAATGATTACCATGCTAGCGAACGTAAAACACGAAGATAGATAAAAGTTTGATGCTGAAGTATGCCTTGTAAGACTAAACTCTTGCAACTGTTTGAAGGACCGCCATTGATAAGGATTGTTCGTTACGCCATAGTGTGTGAGTGCAATTTCACGAAATAATAATGCAGTTCTATTAGTTATACTCTCCAAAATACAAGAGACCGTGCATACACACACATACCGACGTGTACATAGATAAGTAAATATAGATGTGTACACCTAGACGAAGCAAGACCAATTGGAGTAACACCAAATAATTGCACAGAGAAAAGCGTAGAGACTTAGGTGATAGCTTAGTAAAATCCTCATGACCTCACTCAGTTCATTGAAGAAACTAGTATGGGCGGTGTTGACGCTACGTATTTCTGCCGCTCATTGGTTTTTCAAATACCTAACTGGTCAAGCGCCTAGAAAGATATTGAGTTCTCTGAGGGCGCTTTATTAAGTGCTTTATTATTATAATTATTTTTAAATACCAATGTCCTGAGAAGCAGCCACTGCTGAAGTAAAATTAAACTCTGTAGCAATCAAGTAGTGGTACAGATAATACAATCAAGTTTTCAAAAAGTAGTTCTCAGATTTCCATTAGCCTGCAGAGGAAGGCAATATATGATGCATACTATTATATCCATTTCTATTTCATTTTTCTGGCACAAATAAGTTCTCGCAGTCCAAAGTATACAGCTTAATTTTTCGGACGTGGTAAAACCTAAACTTCAGTTAGATTTATTATAATTGAAACGCGATTTATTCAGACTTTGAACAACTTAACTTATTCAATTCAAGAGCTTTTGAGGTTAATATGAGCAATTTTTAACGATCAGTATGAATGTTACGACTACCTGCACACTCCGAATGCACTGGACTGCAGTAGCGAATGCAGCAAGATATCTGCAACTTTGATAGAGTTGTTTTGATTTTTAATTTACAGCAAGAATTCAGGCAATTACTTGGCTTAGCATTAATGGTCAGACCAATTTAACCTATCAGACCAGCGCTGGTAGTAATGAGCCACTGACTATTCTATGTACGACAACGATACCTGGCGGAAATGGTTCATTTATTGCAGTGGATCGCTCCATTCTGAAAGCCGGGAACGTTTCCGACCATTTGAGCAGCAGCTCTCCTCTATGGTCGTTGATGCATAATATCATTCAAAATCCAGGCTTTCTGCCCGACCCATCCCGTATGAACGAGGAAGTACCGTATCATCCAAGCGTCACGTACCTGCGTACCGGGATAACAATTCAAGGTAAGATAAATAAAAAATCCAGACCCATCGGTATAAGTGATAATTTCACTCACGATAGTCTTATTACGAAATAGGCAACTTTCCTCTGACCAATGCTGATTTATGAAAGCCTTCTCGCATGCATTCTCACTCTCTCTCTCCTTCTTACTTTATGCCTGCTTCGCTGTCACTCAGTCATGCCCGTCTTTCTCTCTTTCTCACGAAATATCTCGTCAGTGCAACTTTTCTGTCTCCCACGGTCTAGACTCTTCTTTTATCTTTTGCTGACACTTAATTTTTTACATTTTGCCATTTTACCTGTTTTGCATGACAATTTTAGTGATCCTAAATATTTTATTGTACCGTTAAAATCTTGCCCAGCTATCTTTCATTTCTTATACCACAGGCTTCTTCCCTACTGTCTAATTTTGCTTTTATTTGCCCCCATCTTCTTGCCACAGTTTCCTCTGTATCTACCTTTTATTCTGATCATTCATTAATTTAAATGGCTGAGCCTTTGGCACAGCCATTGAAATTATAGCTGCCGCACCAATGCACGCACTTACAGCACGAAGGCAACAAAGAGATAGAGCGGCCGTACAGTAATAAAGAAAGTCCATATCCATAGCATGGAGAGGTGTATTCGACAGCTAAGGAGGGTTGGCAAGCAAAGGCAAAGCTTCGTACCACTCGCTTTTCGGAATCCAACAGTCTAGAAATACCTCGTACAAACCTTAAATCCTTTGGAGACCGTGCATTTAGCTCGTATGCTCCCACAGCCTGGAACTCCCTCCCGACCTGCATCAGAACATCCCCTGACCTGACCACATTTAAAAGAAACTTAAAAACATACCTATTTAGGACAGCATTTAGTGGGTCCTTGTGATTCGTCCTCGATGTGCTTATGCGTGCTGACACTGTTCATGCTGCCACTAACCACATTTGCATGCTGACCCAGTGCATGTAACCCCTAACCATGTTATTCATTTTGTTTGTTTTTCAAGCATGATTTTACTTACTATTCTATTGCGTATCACTTTGCAGCAAATGCAAAGCGCCTAGAAAGAGATTAAGTTCTCCGAGGGCGCTTTATCAAGTGCAATATTATTATTATTATTATTATTGCAGTCATCCAACCGAAGCCGTGACGTATACCAATTCTCAAACGGCTTGGTAGCGTGGAGGGCGAAGCTTGGCTCAACTGTCAACGTCCAATTCCTATCTATGATTAGGAACTGTCTTCCACGGTGGCTTACAACGAATTTAACTAACTCTTTAGTTCTGTCTCGGCAGTATTATTGTAGTTTCCTTTTGGACGGGTTACAACAAACGTCGCCAGACCACAACAGCTGGTGATAAGAATGCTGCAAACCTAGTTTACATATCCCATAGGTTTGACGAAGTGTCTCATTTGCTGAAAAAGCTTGGATGGCTACCGGTTGATCAAAGGATGCAGAGCAAAGTTTCTATGCTGACCCACAAGGCCTTCCACGGCTTGGCTCCTTCATATCGAGCTGAACTGCTGAACCAGTTTCAGCCAACTCGTGCACCCAGGGTTCTCCATGGACAATATAGCCATTTTAAACGGATAACAAATTAGCTGTTTTGTTCCTCTGCTTGAAGACCGTTGGTGACCGAAGCTTTAGCTCTGCAGGCTTTAGACTGTGGAGTTCACTTCACAATTCTTAGGAAATGACAACTACTCTCCTCGTGCGGCGCATCCTTTTCAGCCGCCCTGAGCTGCTACTTCCATGCTACTCACTACCTCAACTGCTCTCCTGACTCTGCTATGCTTCTCACTTTCTCTTTGTTTTGCGACATGAAGTCTTTTGGCTACAGAATGCATATCGAAAGCTGCTTAGGCTTTGGCTGTGCTATAAAGCACTCTCCTGGGTAATGCTCACCTAGTCTGTAAACTTTGTGGAGTTACAGACGAAGAATCGTTACATTACGTCACTTTTGGAGTATGGAATGCAGAGCTAGCGCCCCTATTAGACACGGCGACCTTTCCGCATGCTGCTTTCTAGCAGCAGATAGAGAACGATGTTATTACTTTGACTAAAATCAGGTGTAGCAATGGTAAGATCAAGGCAGCCTCGATGTGGTAATATGGGTGACGGCTCAACTTGAAAAGCTGCAGGAAAGATAAGATACTGCCTCGTGCCATGTGTAACTTCGGCTGGTGCGTGGGCAGAAAACGGAACGCTTGCTCTGAGGATAGGAAGATTGTGCAGTGAGGCGTGCCGTGAAGGCATGCAGCGAAAGTCTTGCAGAGAGGTAAGGCGTGCAGTGAGGCCAGGAAGATCTCCCAGTGAAGGCAGGGAAAGCGTGCAGCAAAGGGCGTGCAGAGAGCTCTGGCAAGTCGTGGCGTGAGCGTACTCGGTCGGGGTGCTATGGCACTGGTGCCAAGCAAAATAGATCAGAGCTTCCAGATCTAAAAGTCATCTAGCGAGTCCACCAAGCCAAGCAAAAGGCTCTGCGTTTGCGGTACGACACATTGCTCATCTGTGTTCCGGCGCCCGGTTTTCTTCCGCCACTGGCTTAAGAGTGCCAATGATCTGAAGTCAAGTCCTCAGTTCGAAGCCTGCTTATGCTGATCTCAACCGATGAGATTCCAGTTATTTGGCGACACAAGATTTTCTGCCAATTATGTGACAGCAAATAAACTATCTAGGTACTAAGCAGACATATCTTGAGCCTCAATCTTTAAAAGTTTCGCTGCTAGCAATTGAAAGACCTTGATGAAAGACCTTGATCGTTGCAGAGCACTGTCTCCGGCCGTATAGCCAAATAATGCGACCACAGGAAGTGGAATAAGGTTGTCGCGAACAAAACTTCTTACCTTATCTCTCAATGCAAGGCCTTGCCAGTTGTGAGAGCACCATGCTTGTCTTACATTAATGAAATAGTGTCCGGCCGGGTTGTTTATTAGTCAACACACAGCCAATGATTTTTAGTCAAGAGTGTAGGCAGATTGAAGGAGCTGCCGTCCAGCAGGAGTGTTGTATCTGTATCAGAACTAGCAGAACACGAAGTTCTACTCTCCTGCTGCCGGCTACGGTACATCCTTGTAGTGCCCATGGGCCCTTCACCGTACCTCTATGTACAACCAATCTGTCTTTGGCATTTCAACTCTCAGCCTGCAACTGGATTCATAAATCAACTAGCAGGCTGAGCTGATGGAGTGCGATTTGGCCAGCATCAGCCCAACCTCTCATGGCGTGGAATAGTCTAGCCGATAACATGATTTTAATTAACTTTCTCACTCACTTTCCTCCCACCACTTCGGCTAAGCAGATGCACCTATCTCTGCTTGCCGCTAGGCTTGGTCAAACATCTCTGTCTCCCTGTGCATCTCTTTGTATATGGCGAATGGTCATTCGAGGTGGTCAAAGCGATGAAAGAAGGCTCAGTTAGGCTCTTCCACAGTTACTTTATTTATCTCAAGCTGTCTACTCTGCTTATGAAGGGTGGGACTTTGCTCTATTGAAGATAGATTTTCGATTTTAATAATCAATTTTCGACCATAGAGGTAAAGCCATTCGAAGGCCTTGGCCAATCTTGACACATTACATGACTGACTGGTTGATTCGTCATCGAGGCCCAGTCTGATGACTCAAATAAGCCTGTTCCATTCCTCCGCTTTAAGACAGAAAATTTAGTACATTCATTTAATTGATGACACTTCCCCTGATTGTTGTACGAGTGGGCTGTAGCACTCGATGTGGTAGGCAGTCGAGACGTGCTATTGGTGATTGTTATGACAATGGAGTCGGGGCACTCCGGTGGGCGAGACAGGCTGAGAGAGTCGGGCTTCGCCCTGCTCTGTGAGTGGTAAAATAAACAGGTGGTGTTGCTCGTTGGCTAGCGCTCTGTGCTGCTCGCGGCGATAACTCTAGCTAACAAGCTATTTCCGGCGGCGGCGGTGGCCTACAGCAATGGTGCTTGAGCAATTTCAAGTCGGTGATGACTTCGCAGCGTGGCAGCTTGACTCGGTGCGGAGGCTCGAGCTTTGCGGTATCAATCTAGCAGTCTGGCACAAGTATCTGCCTCTCTTCCCGGGAGGAAGCGCCTTCAATGTGTAATCTTACATGCCAAAGACAATCAAGGATGACTACCGTCTGCTTCGTGAGGCCCCGGCAACAGCGCTGGCTAACCCGGTAGTTCAAGCACGCCTGCTGAGAGCTGAGTTAGAAAAAGCTTGTCGGAGAGAGGGTGGCAACAGAAGGTACAAGAAACAGTATTAGCAATCGCCGATGGTGTGCCGGGCGACAACGATTTTCCAGGATGCCACCGTGGGGTACGTAGCGACAGCGGTCCAGGCTGTGACGGTTTGGCAGGCTCAGATGGTGTGCAACGAGGCAACGGCCTGCGAGGTAGCGAAAGCCATGAAGGTGACGCTGGCATGCAACGAGCAGGTGGGTTGTGACTCGGAGCAAGTCGAAGATTCAGCACAGGTCCGAGACTCATCGGCGACTCAATTGGGCTGTGACGCGGTGCAGGTAGGATACAAGGCTCAGATTTGAGATGCGGTGCAGGTCGGAGATGCTGCGGTGGTGGTGGTGGCGGCGGCCGAAGACGCGGCGGCCACACCCAGAGATGAGGCGGCCGCACCCGGAGATGCGGCGGCCGAGCCCAAAATTGCTGCAGCGGCGACCAGAGACTCAGCGGCTACGCCCGGAGACGCGGCAGTGGCTTGCGAAATGTTGGTGGTGTGAGATGCATCATTGAGCTTCGGGGATTCGTGGCCCGACGAGGTGCTAGCAGTGATGATATATGTCCCCGGCGACGCATGAACGCAGATATCAAATGCAGGCCGCTTGTTTCCACAGGCCATGTGGTCGCCTGCCTCCTCCGAGCAGCCGTTACTTATAATAATAATAATAAAAATAATAATTCACTTGATAAAGCGCCCTCAGAGAACTCAATCTCTTTCAAGGCGCTTTACATTTGCTGCAAAGGGAAATGCAATTAAATGGTGAGTAGTATCATGCTTGATAGACAATATTACTAACATGGTTAGGGTGATATGCACAGGGACAGTACGCAAATATGGTTAGTGGCAGCATGCAAAGTTTCAGCACGCATAAGCACATGAAGGACGAATCACAGGGACCCACTAAATGCTGTCCTAAATAGGTGTGTTTTAAAGTACCTTTTCAATGTGGTCAAGTCAGGGATGTTCAGACGGAAGTCGGGAGGGAGTTCCGGGCTTTGGGAACATACGAAGTAAATGCAAAGGATTTGAGGTTTGTACGAGGGATTGGTAGACTGTTGGATTCCGAAAAGCGGGTGGTACGATGCTTGGCCTGGTGGGGGAGTAGATCTGAGAGATATGCTGGAGCCAAAGAATGAAGTGACCTAAAAGTGAGCGACAAAGCCTTGAGGTCGATGCGTTACTGGACTGGTAGCCAGTGCAGGTCGGTGAGAAGTGGTGTGATGTGGCAACTGCGAAGGTCACGACAGACATGCCTAGCTGCGGAGTTTTGCACCAGCAGCAATCGCCTGATCCCACATGCCGGTAGGCCAGTAAGCAGTTAGTTGCAGATTTCGAGACGGGATGTCACGAATGCATAGACCAACTTACAAGTGGTTTCCTTATCTAAACAAGCACGAATTTAAGCAATGTTATGTAGCTGAAATTAGGCAGATTTGACTGTGGAGCTTATATGGTCGTCTAATGAGAGGTCGCTGTGTAGCATGACACCTTCATTTCGTGCTGATTCAACAGGAGGTATTCTGGCAGAGCCAATTTTGAGGGTCAGCCTTTCCAATCTCTGAATCACACTGGGTTTGCCCAACCCTAGTAAGTTAGTTTTATCGTCGTTAAGCTTTAGAAAATTTGCGGCCATTCAAGTGCGGATGTCATCAATACATGCAGCAAATGAGTTGAGAGAATTTGAGGTGCTCGAAGGTTCGGAGGGATCGAAGTAAAGGTACAGCTGAGTGTCATCCGCAGAGAAGTGAAAGCCTAGATTGTGCTTGGCAATCACATCAGCAAGAGGAATTTGGCTTCTTAATTAAGGATGCGGATCGGCGGGCTATGGGGATGACGAGCTTACTGTTGTCAAACAGTGGAGTATACCCCACAGATCGATCTCCAGATCAGGCGGGCATGTCGTTTATATTTAGTTGACGACGGTGACCCCAGTTTTGGTAAGGAGAAATGCATCTAGCTTCTCCTGTACAGCCAGATCGCTGATAAATAACCCCTTGGTTTTGAGTAAGCGGAAATTTAGTAGGCGAAGTTTAAGAGGCAACTGTTCGACCCCAATTAAGTGGCTTGTTTTGAAGTGAGCAGCCGGCCTGGCAGACGCGGCCCCATAGAATTTGTATTGGACCTTAATAACGATCGCCGGTCGACGTTTCGCAGCATACTGAAGCACGGTAGGTGAGCTAATATCGCAACAAGTACTAATAAGCTCATTAAACTTACGGGTCATCGGGTGCTAATCGAGCTGGGGCGAACGCAGGATGCAGGGAGGTTCTCACTACCCTGCCGAAGAGGGACCGCCGGTAGGTATTGACTAATGGTGACATCGCACCTTATGCTAAGCAGGTCACGTTTTGTGCAGCCTATCCAGAGGCAGCTCATAAAAAGTCACAGCTAAGATAGCAGCGGAATACCCAATGGTATCACGGAGAAATCGGGTAAAGGTCCACTCCAAGCTATGAGTCGCCCGAGGCCGCTTTCTAGCGAGGAAAGGAAATGCCTTACCGCTTGTCTAAGACGACCGGAAAAAAGTGCTGCAAGTGCATCTGAGCTGTAGGTCAGATCGATTACTCGATAATTACAAAAATAAACAACAAATATTGAGGCGAAACTATTGATGAGAGAGAGCAAAGATAGCGGAATGTCTGAACATCCAGTGGTTAAGGTGCTCGCCCCCGACCAAGGTCTGGCTGAGGTCGTGGGCTCGAGCCCGGAGGCATATGTAAAGTGCCTGAATAGAGATTAAGTTCTCTTGGGGCGCTATACAAATTAATTACATTATATATATATATATATTATATTAACATCTTGTACAGCAGGAAATAAGTAAGTGTGCTGGTGGTGGAACCAAAAGTCTGTAGGTCAGCCCCAAGAATAGCACTTAAGCTGAAAGTGGCTGTGCTGAGGCTATAGTAATAATATAATATAAGTTATATAATAATATATTAATATAAGTTCAGTGGCCCATGACCACTTCATTGTGAAATAAATAAAAACTTCAGAGGAATACATAATAATAATAATAAATTTATTACATCACGATCCTCAGATGACCTAATCTCTTTCTAGGAGCTTTAAATTTTCTGCAAAGGAAGCGTGATCAAATGGTTAATGATTGAAGGCTGGATCGAATGGTTGCTGATCGAATTAAAGTGGCTTTATGACCTGAGTAGGCGGTGGCCAATTTTCTCCAGAGCTGAGTGGTCTGAGTGGCAGCTGTGGAACTGTAAGAGGGCACAAGAAAGGGATCTTCATAGGGTTTATTCACCAAATAGTATAGTGTCTGGTTAAAAATATTTACTCTCTTTCCATCTCCATCGTATTTATATCCATTCATATCACCATACCACGGTTTGAGGATACGTGCTGTATCAAAATGTAAAATACGGTTTGTGGTAGAATGCACAGCGTTAGAGCCATGAAGCTGCCAAAAGATTAATCACAAGAAACCACTAAATGCTGTAAAAAACTCAAGCGTTTTAAGCTATTTAAAAATATTCAAGCCGTGGAATGTTGTGAAGTCAGTCGGGAGTGAGTTCTAGGCAACGGGATCACACGAACAGATGGCACATTCTCTAAAGCAATTGAGGCAACAGCAAATTCAACAGAAAAGGCATTCGGGCGATGGTAGCAAAACGATAATATACAAACATGACCTAATTGGGAGGTGAGTAGTAATCGACAAAACAAAAGCTACAGCCCGAAAGGTGGGCAGGCCGGGGCATATGGGACACAGACTGGAGTGGCAAGCGTATAGCTAGTCCACAGGCATGTAATTTACCAAGTGCTATGGCCAAAAAACCGACACATATCCTTTAAACTGGTATTAGCTTTATTGGTTGACGTATATTATGTTCGCGATAACTTCGATGTTCAGAGGAGAATTTTGCAACAGAAAAAAGCGCTAGTAGGGCTTGGTATCGTGAGGCGAGAACCATGTTATCACTGATTATATTTACATATTGACGACATGCATGTTGCCGGTCACCTAATGCTGTCACTGTAACAGCTGCCACTAACCATTTGATCACGAGCCCTGCAAAAACTTGTAAATTGCTTGTAATTGTAAGAGATAGAAATATATTATTTTCTCTGAGGGTGCTAGAGAAACGGTGTTGTTCTTATTTAAGTGCTTCTTTTTTTAAGGCCCATTAAATATGTTAGGTGCTAGTGCAAACTTAATCCACCTGCATATTCAGTCTCACACCTGCATATTCAGTCTCATCACTCCAGGCTGGTACAATAGTTGCATACTATAAGGACACACTCCTCTTGGCTGGACACTGCTCCTACACGGAAATAGGCTATTGCAGAACTAGAACCAATCACCCCTAGAAGTTACCTTCTCCTCGGAACAGTCTGCCGGCCTCGGAACAGTCAAATTTACTGTTTCGCACACCCAGTAATTTATCATACATTTGCCTGAAATATGATAGAAGATCCAATAAGCGAAATAATGTTAATCACAGCGGATATTGCCATTTGTCTATCAATCTCAGAAGCTGTGGCATCTGCAATGATATTATGCCAATGCAGCTAGCTGCAAATTGTGGATGTCCGTTTCACGACTTCCTTGCTTACGAGCGGATGGCCCGAGAATATTAAAGTTTAATAAGAGAAAAGACGAGGCGACTGGAAGATTGAGAGCAAGTGATGCGAATGCACGTGACTGAAATGGCAAAGAGATAGGATAGGTAGGCTGGTGCTTATAAATGAGTGAAGCGACCTGTTAGCCAAACAGAGAACTTTAAAAAACTCTTTCAGAAGTTGATAGGTAGCCGGTTAAGTGGGTTAGAGTTTTTTAAGGTTAATGGGCGGTTTAGGACGTACCAAAAAAATCGCAACGTTTCGCAAAAACTGCAGAAGTTTTATAGTACAGGCTGGATTCGCTACTGTAGATATGTTTGGTTAGATAGAATCGATGTCATTCCCTCGCGAACTCATTTAGCAATCATGTATTAACATAAGCAGGCTCCAACTTTGCAGATATTAATTAGCATAAAATATTCTCATTTGAAAGAAAAAACAAATCCAATGAAGTCATCATGCAAGAGCAAAATTAGATTATGCTCATACTTTTGCCGAGTGACTTTAGACAAAAGAAAATAGCGAGAGTGATGTTGTCAAGGATAGTTAGGGCTCAAAGAATCAATACCTATTAGGCCACGGCATGGCTCCTTCGTACCTAGCTGAACTGCTGTATCAGTTTCAGCCTGTTCGCGCCCTCAGGTCCTGTGTGGAAAATAAATTAGCCTTTCCATTCCTCCGCTTAAAGACCGTTGGCGACAGAAGCTTTAGCTCTGCAGGTCCTAGACTGTGAAACCCGCTTCCACAATTCTTATGCAACAACTACTCTCCTACTGCCGACTATGGCTCATCCTTTTCAGCGGTCCTGAGCTGCTACTTCCATGCTACTCACTACCTCAACTGCTCTCCTGACTCTGCTATGCTTCCCACTTTCTCTTCGTTGCGTGAAACGAAGTCTGTTTGGTACCGAATGCGTACCGAAAGCCGCTTAGGCTGTGAGTGGGCTACACACAACTCTTCTGCGTAACACCCACATGGTCTTTATGACTTTGACGAGTTCTAGACGGAGATAAATACATACATATATATATAAATTGAGTTTAGAGTTAAATTTGTCCCACATTGTAGTAAACTAGAAAAGATGAGGCTTTAAATAGCTTTAAAATATATGATCCACAAAAATTAAAATGAATTGAAAGGTACGTGGCCGGTTCTAAGTTGGCATCAAAAACTATAAAAACTGTCAAAAATGTTTGACACCTGATGCGTATCAAAAACATTACCCTATGTGTGGATGATTACTTTCAAACTTTCAGATACTATTTAAAAAGTTGTCCCACCATCGAGACGTTTCCTTAGGGAATGACTATCATTTCTGCTGCAAACATATATGATAATAATAGGCACCTGCAATAGACTTGTGACTAATAGCTCTACTGCAATTAGCCTGTACCAACGGGCATTCTTCGACAAGTGGGCCTAAGATCAGAAATAGGCCATACAAATAAAACTGGTGCAGGTCAGTTTTATTTGATCAAATTAGGTCATATATATAAATTAGGTTGTAGGCTATAATACCGATTGGATATCAGCTAGTATAAATAAATAGAATTGATAATTTTTTAAGTTAATAATAGTTGAACAAAAAGTATTTATAAATCATGGAGTTAGCGATTCAGTACACAATTTCTGAGCGTGGAAATGCTACTGCGATATATAGAAACTTGAAATACTGGAAGGTAATCGTAAATGCAAGTCGCACTAGGAATTGGCGATACTGCAAATACCGTTGGCTTGGTTGCAAGGCTCGTCTAATAACGAATGGCACTACAGTAGTTAGAAATCGTGCTCCAGAACACTGCCAAGAAGGAAACACAGCAATAGCCCGGGCAAATAAGGCTGTTGGTGACATGAAGGCTAAGATGTTGGGGAAGTTTCTGCGACTCCGGGTGCAGTGCAAGGTTCTGTGGTTAGAAACTTATCTGGCGACGTGCTGATGGCTTTTCTGAAGAAGTCGACCTTGAATCGAGCACTCCAGCGGTAGTGAAAGAAGGACTTGTCCGAGGCTGACGGTACTTCATAACCGATACCCACGGATCTGTTATCTGAAATCCCGCAGAAGTTCATTGATTTTATGCTGTTTGACTCAGAGCGACGACAGGATCGCCTGATTATCGTCGGAAGTAACACCTTACTTAACGGGTTGGCTCGCGAAGACGTGTGGCTAGCTGACATAAGCTTCAAGTACTTCCCTTAATTTTTTCGTGGCGGACCAGCTGAACTCGTATATCGAAACCTCACACCTTGCTAGTAAGTTCCAGTCTGGCTTTAGAGCTAATCACTCCACAGAGTCAGCATTGCTTCGGGTAAACAATGACCTACTTAGGAATGCAGACATGGGTAGAGTGTCTCTACTTGTTTTGCTTGATCTTTCGGCAGCTTTTGATACCATCGATCACAAAGTTCTTCTAGAGCGCCTCTCATCTCGCCTGGGCATCACTGGCACTGCTCTGCAGTGGTTCAGGTCCTATCTCAGTGGGACACTCCAGAGTATTGACGTGAATGGACAAAGATCATCAGAAGTACCTCTGAAATATGGAGTACCTCAGGGCTCAGTGCTAGATCCGGTTCTTTTCACGGTTTATACTCTGCCTCTTGCTGATGTGATTGCCAAGCACAATCTAGGCTTTCACTTCTATGCAGATGACACTCAGTTGTACCTTTGCTTTGATCCCTCCCAGCCTTCGAGCACCTCAAATTCTCTAAACTCACTTGCTGCATGCATTGATGACATCCGCACATGGATGGCAGCAAATTTTCTAAAAATTAACGATGATAAAACTAACTTACTAGTTATGGGCAAACCCAGTGTGATCCAGAGATTGGAAAGGCTGACTCTCAAAATTGACTCTGCCAGCATATCTCCAGTTAAATCAGAGCGAAATCTAGGTGTCATATTCCAAAGCGACCTCTCGTTAGACGACCACATCAGCTCCACAGTCAAATCCGCCTATTTTTAGCTTCATAACATTGCTAAAATTTGGGCCTGTTTAGATAAAAATACCACGTCCAAGTTGGTCCATGCATTCGTGACATCCAGTCTCTAATTCTGCAACTTACTGCTTACTGGCCTCCCAGCATGTGCGATCAGGCGATTGCAGCTGGTTCAAAACTCGGCAGCTAGGCTTGTCTGTCGCGAGCGTCGCACTTGCCAAATTACTCCACTTCTCGCCGACCTGCACAGGCTACCAGTCAAGCAATGGATTGACTTCAAGGTTTTGTCGCTCACTTTTAGGTCCCTTCATTCTATGGCTTCAGCCTATCTCTCCGACATACTTCCCCATCAGGCCAAGCATTGTACCACCCGCTTTTTGGAATCGAACAGTCTAGAAATACCTCGTACAAACCTTAAATTCTTTGGAGACCGTGCATTTAGTTCGTATGCTCCCAAAGCCTGGAACTCTCTCCCGACCTGCGTTAGAATATCCCCTGACCTGACGACATTTAAAAGGAACTTATAAACACTCCTATTTAGGACAGCATTTAGTGGGTCCCTGTGATTCGTCCTTCACGTGCTTATGCGTGCTGACACTGTACATGCTGCCACTAACCACATTTACATGCTGACCCTGTGCATGTCATCCCTAACCATCTTATTCATTTTGTGTGTACGAGCAAGCTGTGACGTTTGGAAATATGAGTTCAGCTGGTCTGCCACGACCCGTTGCAGTGTTTTTGATAGGAATGGTAACAGGGAGACTGGGCGGTAGTTGCTCAAGTTCTCATGGTATAGTGTTGCTTTCTTGAGAAGAGGCCTGACTACAGCTTTTTTGAAAGGTGCTGGGACATGACCTGAGGCTAATGACATATTAATTATGTTAGTTATGCATGGCAGCAGCAGATCAATGCAACGTAGGAGCAGGACAGTGGGAATATGGTCCAGAGGGCTTGTAGTTTTCTTTGATTGCGATTCGAACTTTAGGATTAGATCACTAGTGACCTGCGTAAATGCAGACATTGAGGTGCAGCCAGGAACCGAGGAATAGCATTCTAGTGGGGAGGTTGTCATCGCAGGGATGAATTCCCTGATCTTGTCTATCTTCTGCACAAAGAATCGAGAGAAGCGATTGGCTAGATCATCACAAGGATCGTCAGGTAAGGAGCTAATCTGGGAACGGTTGAGGAGATGGTTTATTGTCGACATCAGCATTTTTGGATTGTGCATCTGTGATTCAACAATGTTTCTATAGAAGCTAGACTTCACCTTTGCTAGGATCGATTGGTACGACTTACGGTAGTCTTCATATGCCTGTCGATGGACAGTTAGTCCGGATCTTTTGTATGTTTTTTCAAGCTTTCGTTTAGTAATCCTGGCTACTTTAATGTCTGTGGTAAACCATAGGCCGTCTGGGCGGGGGACGCACAGCACGCTTTTTCAGAGGTGCAAACTCGTCGAGCGTGTCAGCTAGTGTCGTGTTGTAGCTATCTACCAATGATGACAGTTCGGAGGGAGGACTGAGCAGCAGAGGTGAAGCAGATATTCTCGCACGGACAGCATCGATGTCAAGGGTCTTGAGGTTTCGCGATTCATAGGTTATTTTAGAGGAGGATGTGGGCACACACTGTAGATTGAATGAGATCTACATGTGGTCAGATAAGCAGGATTTAGTCATAATTGGTGATGACAAAGTGCAGTTGTATGAGAAAATCTGGTTGAGTGTGTCACCCTTGATGTGGGTAGGGCCATGCACATGAGCCATAAGTGACAATGAGTCAGTCAATGCACGAAATATGGTACTGAAATCGTCATATAAGTTATCAAAGTGAACGTTGAAATCACCCATAATGAGGATGGATCGATTTCTCGCTTACTCAATCGAAATGAGATCGGAGAAATCTGAGCTAAGGAGAATTTGGTACCTGGTGGGTGATAGACTACTGCCACTATCGGTAGCTTGCTTCCGGGTGAGACCAAGACACTTGATTTAAAAGACTGCTTCGAGGGTACTGCAAATGGCTTGAAGTTGAATTTTGAGCGCACGATAATAGCAACTCCACCTCCAGTTTTGATTGATCTAGGGGTGTAAAAGAACGAGAAACCGGATGGAGTTGCGGCTTTAATTGTCCACAGTTTATCGATTTTAGCCAGGTTTCAGTTAGGGCGAGCAGGTCTTTGTCACATAGTTATCTGAGAACCTACTGTAACATTAAGATCAATTTCATCTAGCACGTTAACCTTTTTTGAAATTTTTCAGAGAAAAGCTGTTTTACTAATAATCCTGTTGCTTAAATAATAAATATAATAAAAAATAAAAAATAAAAATAAAAAATAAAATAAATAATAAAAAATGCAGACAGTCATCAATTCATTCCTAATTGTTTGTATACATTGTGTAAATAAAAAATTGAGTATTATCCTTATAAATTGACATATAAACCAATTGTCTTATAGGCCAATTAGTACAGGTCAGTTGTCGTTGGTCCAATACTGGCAGACAAGATGGCATATAGATCAATTACCGTATCGGCCGCTTCGTATAGGCCAATTGTCGTAGCGTCAGTATTCGCAGGTTCAACAGTCACCAAACCGTGGCGGTAGCAGCCATAAAGATTGAAATTCAACCTTGGCTACTAGCGATTACTGGGTAGGAAACGACGACACGAAAAGTAAACTTTTTGAAAATTCCAGCATTGATAAGTCAAAAATGCAAATCCACAATCCGAGAAAATTTAACACTCACCACTCGATCATGTTTCCTTTGCAGAAAATGTTAAGTGCCTTGAAAGAGATTGAGTTCTGACATGCACACTGTCAATACGCATAAGAGCATAAAGGACGGATCACAGGGACCCAGTGAATGCTGTCCTAAATGCATCCTCATTAAATTGGCAAAACCCAAGGGATGTTTTTCAGAATTCCACTATTAAGTTTTCCAGTTGCTGCAGAGCCGCAGAATTTAACTCTATAATTACCGTTACATGTTATAAATGTTTTAGTACCATTACCCGGTGATACGGGAATATATTTCTGCAATGGCTCACATGTTCCCCGTCCATATGGTGTGCACGTGCCAGAAGAATCAAATCAAATTTATCTATCAGTAACAGGTAAGCAGCGACCTCGCACGTGCATAAGTTAACCTTTTTGAATTACCGACTCTGAGATATAGCTATTATTACTATTTCTAGTAAGAAAGCACACAGCGTATTCATTGGTGCACAAACAAACCTTATAAAAACCAATGCCAAGTCATGCAATCCCTTAAAACATCTTTTTATGTGATTAACTTTATAAATGAATGAAGGCACATGTATTGATTACAAATTAGCTTCTATTTATAAAAAAAACAGCAGATATGTGCAAATAATGTTCAAGAATGGTCGTCCGAGCTCATACAAATCCAACGATATGCTTACAACAATTTATATATCTAAATTGCTCGAAAGCAGCAATCGCTACCGAACCGATGGATAAAACAAACGGAGCCACCTTCGAAGAATAAAACAGTGGTTAACATGGCTTACATACCCAGTATGTTAGATCTGTGTTTGCACTCAGGGACCTTTGAAGACGTAATCACGCTTTAGCTAAAAACTTAATGACTGAAAATAACTCAGAGGCTTCTGATACCTTGAGACATACTAGGTACAAAAGACATCTTAGAAAATGAGCTGAATCAATGTGCCAAGATATAACTGCTAATCTATTCACAAGCAGTTTAGACTGACATTATCCGCCTGCTCCGTATATACCAGTATGCATATGAAGCAACCGAGCTGCTTTGTTGGCATAATTTAGCTTGAAATGGATATCCAACGTAGACGTAAGATGTGAAAAAGATTTTATTCGACTGATACTATAGAGTGCTTCAAGTAAAGCCACTTGCCCTTGCGTACGGCTGAAGGTGCAATTTCATGTGAGAAGTGATAACAAAATGACAGATATTCAATGTTAAACTAGCACTAGACACTTTCTCATTGCCGTGATCCTGTGAAATAGAATACTTGTGATTTTTAATAATAATAATAATATATTTGATATTAAGAAATCCGAGCATTTAATCTCTTTCTAGGCACGCTCAATAAACATCAAGAACTACGTGTTTAGGGGTGACATGCACAGGGTCAGCATGCAAGTATGGTTAGCTGTAGCATAAGCAGTGTCAGCAAGCATAAGCACATAAAGGACGAATCACAGGGACCCATTAAATGCAGTCATAACTAGATGCGTTTGGAGTATCTTTTAAATGTGGTCAAGTCAGGAGATGTTACGATTAAGTCGGGAGAGAGTTCCAGGCTTTGGGAGCATACGAACGAAAGGCACGTTCGCCGTAAGATTTGAGGCTTATAGGAGGTATGGGTAAACAATTACATTCCGAAAAGCGACTGATACGAATGTTAGCCTGGTTGGGGAGTAGATCTGCTAAGTAGGCTGAAGCTAAAGAACGAAGGGACCTAAAAGTGACTTTTTGCAACAAAAAGATTAGCCAATAATTTGGTTTTGTATTCTGCCCCGTCTATCACTAGCTTTTGAAGAACTGCATCAATGCAAGTAGCCACCATGACTAGGCAGTGATATTATTATCAATAATGAGACATGAAAATGATGATTTCAAACATTCGTGAAACTATCCGGATCTATATTTCCCAGTGTTTTAGTGAAGAAACAGATTTAGCTAACATTTAAATGAAACCATTAGGCTCGAGTAATGCTTTTAATAGTAGTCATAATAAAAATAATAATAAGGCTTTGGTTTAGCACCCTAATAGAGACGACTCTCTTTCTAGGCGGTTCAAGGCTGGAAAGAAGAAACAGTATAGCCAGTTATATTGACATGTTGCTTGAATGAAAATAATATCTCAGTTTAGTTGCATTTACTTATGTTGATGTCACGAGAAACAGGCGACTTCATGAGCCATTGTGACGAAAATCAAGCGTGCTATAAATACACACCGCTGTTGCTGAATGTGTACTTTTCTTTGCAAAATTAGAGACTTGTTGTAGCGGCTCCCTGTGGATGAACCCGGAACTGAAACCAGCGTGAATAATTGAATAGTCAAGCGGTAATACTTTCAACCTGTACGAACCCACAGTGTAATATAGTTGTATATACAACATGCATATACAGTTAGAAATGCAGCCTCGAAGTCAAAAGTGAACATTGAGTTGTTCAGTGAGCATTGAAAAAATGATAATCTGCTTTTATGAGATGGTTTTTAAGTTATTTATCTATTTATGTAAACGACATGGAGGTTGTTCCTTGCTTGAACTGATTGCCTTGTTTATCTCATCAACTGTCTACCAGTGAATGAGTCATTGTGGTCGAGCTTTTGTGCAGCTATGCCCTGAGCAGCATTCACGGTCTCTCATGTGCTTGGCCTTTCATGCTTGCTGGTCTTCTAGCGTGTGCAATTAAGTGCTTGCAGTTAGTGCACAATCCTGCCGCTGGGCTTGTCTGTCGTGAGGACCCCAGTTGCCAAATAGCACCACTTTTCACCGACTTGCACTGGTTCTCAATCAAGTGGTGTATCTACTCTAGGTTCTGTCACTTACTTTAGGTCCCTTGATTCTCTGTCTCCAGCCTACCCATCAGAACTACTTCCCCAGTATTCCAAACATTGTCCAACTCACTGCTCTGACTCAAATATTTTAGCTATACCTCATACGATCCACAAAACTTTTAAGACCGTGCCTTGAGTTCCTATGCAGCCAAGACCAGGAACTCACTCCCGACTGACGAAACGAAATCACTTTGACGACATTTAAAAGAAAGCTTAAAAAACACCTGCTTAGCCTAGAATTTAGTGAGTTATAATTCATCCTTTACTTGCATGTGTGTGCTGAAAACGTGCCTGCTGTTACTGACCATATCTACATATTGACCATGTGCATGTTTCATAAAAATTTTATGCTTGATGACATTGCGATTGTTAAAAATAAATTATTTGGTCAAGCTTTCTTTACTGCATCTGTAAAGTTTCTAGACAGAGATTGAGTTGCCTGAAGACGCCATGCAAATGTATTTTCAATGTTATAATTTGTATAGTGCCTAAGGAAAGAATTGACTGAAACTCTTCCTAGGCGCTTAAAGTAAGCTGGAAGAAATCATGATCGAATGTATGACTAGTGGTGAACGGCACAATGTCATCAAGCGTGAAATCGTTAGAGATATCATGCTCAGCTTCAGCACGTAAAACATAGTTTGCTTTGGCATGCACAGTGTCAGAACTCGTTAGAACACAAATAATGAATCGCAAGGACTCAAGGCTCAATAATGTGATAAGGTGTTTTAAAGCTTTTTATAATGTCGTCATGTCAGTTGATGCCGTGACATCAGTCGCGAGTTAATTAGTCTTCGGGAGTACGCCAAATAAAGGCAAGGTCTCCAAAGGATTTAGTAATAATACTAGTACATTTGAATAATACCTTCAGAGGAATTAACTTCTTTCTAGGTTGCAGATGTTGTATAAAAGCATGCCCAAATGATAAGGTGTAAAATTCGCAATGTTATAAAGATTGACATTGTTAGTTGCAACATGAGTAGAATCAACATGTAGATATGGTGTATATACTTATAACATGTGCACCTAATGACAGATATGGTAGATAAGCTGTAAATGAAGCATGATCGAATGCAATATTACTCGGATGCAAGGACACAAGAAAAGGCTGTAAAATAACACATCCCAGTTTCTAGTGTATACACTGCATCATCTAGTCACGCATGGTTGCATAATTTACGGAATACTTTACTTTACATCCTGCGAGTACTCGAAAGTCCAACTAGCGCCAGGAATCCGGGAATATAACGGCATTTTTCTGGCACACAAGGTTATGACTAAGCCCAAGACACCATTTGGAACCTCAACTACCAGCCTGCAGGTACGAACTCAACTTAAAGGCCACCTTCACAATTTTATACGATCGTGCACTGTCATGCCTTCACACGTATTCGTCTTATGCTGTTGCTGGATGTATTCGACCATTACGAGTTAATTCAGCTTCGTTGTTATAGCGATCTTTACCCCCTATGAAACAGTAATTTTTAATACCAAGGAATCCAAAATCAGACATTTTCCTATTTCTTTGTTTTCTACTGTACTTCGATATTTTGATAATGTGGCTGCTGAATTATAATTGGCTAACAGTTGACCTTGACCTTAATCTCATGCCTGTCTTAATGGGTCCAGGATGCGAAAAACTACGATTTGACCCCTACTTTTGAAAACACGACTATTAAAACTGACTTTTGAAACTGCATGTGTGATAATCACCAGTTTTACATATTTTAATATTTCTTCAGGCTATGATTTGCTAATACTTATTCATATACTTAGGTTATTTGGATTTGCCTATCAACATGAGTAGCATTCCCATTCAAATGCTTGAAGTGGTTTCAAAGGTATGAACAAATGATTTTGTTCGGCTGCAGTCTTCACGCCAGCAAGGGGTAAATGCTTCTTTAATGATTTATTAGCCTTCCTTGAAAGTGCGAATGCTAGCAGCAACATCAGCAATGTGACTGCTGCGAGGTCTAGCACTCGGCATTGTGTGCTCTGCTGGAGCAAAGAAAGTTCACAACCATTGCACCATTTCGTAGAAAAATGAACCATGATATATGTCCGATGGAGCCGAAACTCCCAACTCCAAAAGATCTATCTCTCAGCTATACTCCCACACCAGGCCAAGCATCGTACCACCCGCTTTTCGGAATCCAACAGTCTACACATACCCGTACAAACCTCAAATCATTTGGAGACCGTGCATTTAGTTCTTATGCTCCCAAAGCCTCTAACTCCCTCCCGACCTGCGTCAGATCATCCCCTGACCTGACCACATTAAAAAAATTTAAAAACACACCTATTTAGGACGGCATTTAGTGGGACCCTGTGATTCATCCTTCATGTGCTTATGCATGCTGACACTGTGCATGCTGCCACTAACCACATTTGCATGCTGACCCTGTGCATGTCACCCCTAACCGTGTTATTCATTTCGTTTGTTCATCAAGCTAATTTTACTCACCATTCAATTGCATTTCCCTTTGCAGCAAATGTAAAACGCCTAGAGAGAGATTGAGTTCTCTGAGGGCGCTTTATCAAGTGCATTATTATTATTGTTATTAATTCTGACGACGACAAGCTCCAAGAGCTACTAGACACAGCCATCATTAGCAGCGACTGGCTGAACTGACTTGGCAATAGCTAACACATGGTGTGGAGGCAGGGCATGCGCTCAATGACTCAGCTGAGAAAAGCCTGATATATCTCACTTCTCGAATCGCCACCGGGCATGTTTCTTTTGTAAAGCTCACAGCATTAGGCACGGAATCAACCTCTATAGTTTTGAATGCACGCACGAACATCAGTCCCGATAACAGAAGTCTCCTTACATTAGCTAGCTGACTTTGTTACGATGGGAGGGCAGCCCACGCTATTCGTTTTCGAGGACTTCTGTGGTTGTTTTTTAGTAACAAATTCTCATAAAAAACAGAGCTACGAGAGCCAAATAAAAGCGCTACTATCGCAGGCAACGGTGTGACAGAGAAATAAAATGGAGGCAACAAATAAGCAAGACGTTTTAAAACTATACATTTTTCAAAACTATACATTAAAACTATACATTTTTATAACTATACATACGTTTTAAAACTATGCATTTTAAGACTATTACATTATACATACATAATATAACTATATATTACATTTCATTATTTTTATACCTATGCATTAGAGCAATCTTTATCGAACGCACGAAAAACGAAAAAAAAATGCAGCCAATGAGCCTCGTTGCTGCGAGATTGCATGTTAAAGATCTTTTTCTCGTGAATGCAATTACCACATCCCGTGGTTTTACTGCGGTTTTCAGGAGACGATTTGACCAGACAAGTCAGGCTAGAGGAGGACTTGTGCCCGGACTCAAAAAGCACAATCCCTTTCTCTTACAGTGGGAAAGGCCTTGGTAATTAAGAAACTAGGCATTATCAAAATATCGTTTCGGCTAGTTTAAGGAAGAAAGAGACAAGGGTTGAAAAAGCTTAAAAGAAGCGAATAACGCATCCATTTATAGTAGCATTTAGCTGACCTGCATGATTCGTCCTTTTCGCGATTATGCGTGGTGATACTGTGCATGTTTGGGCAGGTGCATCATCAAGTGCTTGAAATTTAAGTGTCATTTTTGATATCTGCCTAAATTTTAAAAGCTTCATCCAGGAAACTACTTCTATAGATTGCAATCCCGTCCAATCCCCATCTAAGATAAAGAGTTGTCTTCCATGTTGGGTTGCAAAAATTTAACTAGCCCCAAAGTTATATCTTGGCTTGTTTATTGTAATTTTCTTTGGCTGGGCTGTCAAAAACAAAACCACTAGGCCACTAAAAATGGCTATGAATTTGGCTGCAAGGCTGGTTTACAAGCCCCAGAGGTCTCACGTGCCTCCTTTGCTAAAAGAGCTAGGATGGCTGCCGGTTGATCAACGGATGTAGAGCAAATATCTTACGCTGACTCACAAGGCCCGCCACGGCTTGGCTCCTTCATCCCTAGCTGAACTGCTGCACCAGTTTCAGTCTCCTCGCACCCTCAGGTCCTGCTGTATGGACAATACATTAGCTGCTCCGTTCCTCCGCTTCAAGACCGTTGGCGACAGTAGCTTTAGGTCTGCATGTCCTAGGTCTGTGGAACTCGCTTCCACGATTCTTATGCAACGGCTACTTTCCTGCTGCCGACTATTGCGCATCCTTTCTAGTAGGTCCTGAGCTGCTACTTGCATGCTACTCACTACCTCAACTGCTCTCCTGACTCTGCCATGATTTCCATTTTCTCTTTTTTGCATGAGACGAAGTCAGTTGGCTACCGAATACGCACCGAGAGCCGCTTTGGCTGTGAGTGAGCTATACAAAACTCTCCTGCGTAACGCCTGCAGAGACTGTGTGGCTGGTGGAGTACAGACGGAGACACATTACATAAAATTACACATGCTTTATCTAATTGTATTATTGACATGCTTCCTTTGCAGTAGATGCGAGTTACCTTGAAATATATTTAGTCGTCGGTGTAGATACACAAATAATAACGTTCATTAATTCTGGAGCTGGAGGTAATAATTTCCAACGAGCCAAAAAAGTAGGTCTTTTGATGCTGTCTATCTATGCCAAGCAGTTAATGGCGGCTGCAGGCAGAAGCCAGCTCTGAAAACTGACTTTTGAATTGCAAACGCCAATAATCGGCACGAGTTTGAAAACACGGAGCTATGCTTTCCAGGAAGTCTTGCATACACACCTCGTACAAATCTCAAATCCTTTGGAGACCGTACATTTAGTTCGTATGCTCCCAAAGCCTGGAACTCCCTTCCGACCTGCGTCAGAACATCCCCTGACCTGACCACATTTAAAAAGAACTTAAAAACACACCTATTTAGGACAGCATTTAGTGGGTCCCTGTGATTCGTCCTTGATGTGCTTATGCATGCTGACACTTTGCACGCTGCCACTAACCACATTTGCACGCTGACCCTGTGCATGTCACCCCTAACCATGTTATTCATGTTGTTTGCGTATCAAGCATGATATTACTCACCATTAAATTGCATTTTCCTTTGCAGCAAATGTAAAGCGCCTATAAATAGATTAAGTTCTCTGAGGGTGCTTTATCAAGTGCATTATTACTATTATTATTATTATTATATCACCTGGCAGCATTTTCAGTTTCCTTATAGGCGTGCTATTGTAGGGGCTCGTAGGTGCACGATGGCGATGCGACGGAGAGCGAAGCCCCCAACAAGCGAGTTGTTGCGTTGTCGACGACGGCTGTATTATACCGTATATATGCAACATAAGCGAGCGAGCGTACATACTGATGTAGAAGCCGCCGGTGCGTGCTGCTCCTGAGCACGCGGCGTTAAGAGAGAAGAGAGAGGATAGCGTACTTACAGGCCGACGCACAGGCAGAAAGTGAATTGTGCAGCAAGGAACGCGTCACGCGCCGGCAAGGAGCGCGCCCGTCGGCCGGACGGAACATCGTCTTAGGGCGGAACCACGTGACGGTGATGACTCGTACACACTATAGCGTAGGAGCTAGCCTAGTAGGCACGAACTGCGTGCAGCCCAGCCCTACGTGGACTGCGGCCGACTTTCGCGCTACGAAATTCGGTTATAGTAAAGACGCAAAAAACACAAAGAACTTAATGAAACATGTATTACAAGCCTCCTTATACAACGAGTATGTTGTTTGGTCCCAGCTAGAGACCCACTCTACATATACTCAGTTCCTACTAGGGCTGTACCGGATTTGATTTTTTCAAATTCGGCCGGAGCCGGATTTGCCGGATTTTTGATGACAAATACGGCCGGAGCCGGATTTGTTCATCGGACAAATTTTTACCATTTGTACTACCAAGTTTTTACTTGAGGATATATACTACAATAAATATTTAATTAAAAAAATATTATTAATAATAAGTAGCATCATTGTCTTTTGCTGTTTGTTTATTTTTGTGTAATAGGTGTTGCTGTGGGAGACCTCAGTGATAATCGTATAGCAGTGACATTTTATTAAAAAATTGAGTAAACATTTTTTACATCATAATATTGGTAAAAAAAAAAAAAAAATGAAAAGAGACTAAAGTTCAAAATTCAAAAATACAAAAATAAGTACTGTAATTTTATATATTTTTCATACATTTGTTTCTTAAATTTATTTCATCAGTTTTGAATTATATTTGAGAAATATCAGTCGAGCTGCATTCTCTGGCAGAAGTGAACTTCGATGATCACTGAGGACTTCCCCAGCAACACTGAACAAACGTTCTGAAGGTACACTTGTTGGTGGAGCACCCAAATAAACGCGAGCTACTGTTGCCAGAGCTGGCAGTCGTTCCCTGTTCTGTCTCCACCACTGTAGTGGATCAGCCTCTCTGTTTATTAATGGCTCTGCCAAGTATTTGTTCAGCTGACTGTCAATGTCTGGTTGTTGCTCACTGCCTGTGGTACCAGCAGTAGATTGAACAATGTCATCAAAACATTCCCAAAGTACTGATGATTGAGAAGAATTATCCAGCCGGGCTTGCTTGGCTGGAATTTCTTCATTTGTGTCAACCTGCCGCTCAGACTGATTTTTGTGGCTTCCATCTTGCACAGTTTCTATCTGCCCTGTCAATTCATTGAATGCAAGCAGAAACCCTTGCTTTTGTAGCTGTCAGTGTAGCTTCTGATGAGAAGAATTTTGTTTTGAATCGTGGATCAATCATTGTCGCCACTGTATACAGGGCTTCCTGCTCGATACTGTCAAAGCGTTCATTCAATGAGTTGATTAGGGTTGACCTCATAGTCTTTACACCTGCATCTGTGCAGTCCTTCTTCAACAGGTTCCTCAGAGCTGTTACAATAGGAATAACTAGTGATATACGTGCTGCTTCACGGCTAACTTCTCTTGTTGCCTCTTCAAACGGAGCAAGCACGGACACAGCATTTTCAGCCACGGACCACTGATGTGCAGTTGGGCAGGAAGTGCCAACGACTTCTGAACAGTAGAGGGTTAATGCACGACGCTGTTCACATAGACGACGCAGCATGTAAACCGTTGAGTTCCATCTTGTGCTCACGTCTTGTAACAGCTGGTGGTCTGGCAAACCCAGTTCAGCCTGCAACTCCTTGAACCGACCACTCGCAGATGAAGAATGTTTAAAATGACCAACTAATTTCTTTCCGATACTTATTATGTCTGATACTCCCCGCTGACTGAGCAATCCGTCATGCACACATAACTGCATGGTATGTGCAAAGCACCCGAAGCTTTTTATGTTGGCATCACGAAAACATTTTGATATGTTCGCCGCATTGTCTCGAAGTACGACATGACAGCGTCCAAAGCTAATGTTCCATTTGTCAAGCATCTGCTTAAAGGCAGTCATCAGTCCAGCAGCAGTGTGATGACCAGCAAATGGCATGCAATCCAACACAAAACTCATGTTTTCAAACTCCTCTGTCAGCCAATGGGCAGTTAAGCCCATGAATGATTGCACAGTATTGTCTGCTGTCCATGTATCAGTGGTAAAGGACAGAAACGGAGTAGTTGCTGGATCGAGTATTACCAACAGCTGGGTGCAAACTTCATCATTAATTTCAGGAATGACTCTCTCTGCAAAATATTTTCGTGATGGAACAGTGTAACGCCTCTCTAAAACTCCCATGAGTTCAACAAAGCCTGCCTTCTCAACAATCTGAACCGGTTGCATATCTGTTATTATCATCTTAGGAATGGCACGGTGAATTCTCACTGATGAGCTGTTATTGATATCCCATACTTTCATGCATGCAACTTGTTCGGGAATCGTTTTCTGGATCATGACTTTGCCTATTGCACCAGGTGTAACATTCGGCAGTGCTGCAGTTTCAGCCTTCTTCTTTGCATTAGCAATTTTGGTTTGCATTTCGTTGTATTCTTTGTAATGTTTTGAGCGAAGATGTGTCAGCATGGCCGAAGTTGAAAATTTTTTGGGCTCATCTGGTTTACCACGTGACAAGATGCTTGGACACAGCAAACACTGGGATTTTGAGCTGTCACCGTCCTTTTCTCTGAAGTATTCCCAAACTGGACTGTTTTTCATTTTGTCTGTCATCTAGTTAAAAATAAAACACAATTAAAAGACTTTTGGATTTATTTATAAGGCCGCCCTTTACGCGTATAGCCAGCAATTTATGCGCACTGCACGCACACACACGCATTCTCCACGGCAGTCACACTGACCTGGTCCTATGTACAGAATTCAAATACGTGAATGCAGCCCCGTTTTAGGTTACGTACTTCAGCGGGGCGCGATTAACTGCCAAAAGCTGTCGCGGCACACCAGACCAACCAAAATGTGTTCAGTGACTTCTGTAGTGACGCGGTCTGGCGCTAGCAACACTGCGCACTACGCAAAACTCAAATTTCGGAAAAAAGCGCAAAAGATATACAGTGCTAGTGGTGTTGTTACCTGCACGGATTTGCAAGTTGTCTCGCCTTGGCTGCAGAGTGACTGCTATTGCAATGAAGGTATACCGTGAAGAAGTTCCGCACGCTTCCGCCAAGTGCGGCTTCGTGAGACCAAATGCACTGCGAACGAATCTATGGTGCGGCCTGACCGACGACGGGCTGCCGCTCGCAGCGTTCCGCTCTGACGTCTGAGAATCTAACCGCGCTCGGAAACGTTCCGCCGCGAGCCGAGGTCAAAACCATGTCGTTACGACCTGACGTCGGAGTGCTCAATCAGCGTCTGAACGTCCTCTCGGCCTCCCCACCCTCTCCCTACGCAGAGCGCAGGGACGTCGGGCCAGCTCCTTCCTCTTATAAATGGAACGAGTAATATATTCAACCAAAATTCGAAAAATCCGGCCAAATCCGGCCAAGTTTAGGCCGGAGCCGGAGCCGGAGCCGGATTTGTAAATTGGCCGGAATTCGGCCGGAGCCGGAGCCGGAGCCAAATTCCGGTACAGCCCTAGTTCCTACAGTATCAATTACCATTCCCACAGCGAAAGCTCCTGTCCTGTCAGTCCCACGCACTGTCATCCTTAGTGAACACGAAAGAAGTACCTGGTACAACTCATAATTTCATTTGGTTCGTTCCAGCGACAAATTTCGTTTAATTAAGCATAATGGAACTCGAGGTCCGAAGAGACTGTACACGTTAAAGATCGTCCGACTTATTCGATCATGTTAATTGAATGACAAATGTTTAAAAAAATATTTATTGACAAATTATTAGATGACGGTGTAGCCTGTCAGCGGTTCGTAGCTCTTCAGAGTTACGGACGCAGTTACGTACTAAATACTGCGCTGCGAAGGCTGACCTCGGAAGTAATGGTCCAGCAGTTGGTAACAAGAGCAAACCAAAGTGCCTCAGTCGAAAAATACCATCTGAGCAGTGGTAAAAAGCTCCAGTGGGTCAACCTAGGACAGCTTGATAATGCATGCAACCACCAAAATATCACATAGTGTCCAGATGCACGGATAAAGTGTTGCACAAAAATAAATAACCTCCGTGGGGCAAATGCCTGCTAGAGAGCATGCACTCACAAGCAATTTGGGTAGCAGAGACCAGATCCTCTTTTGAACAGCGCAAGCTCTGTAAGGGTAACGTTGAAGCGTGTACTACCATTCGCACGCACAGGTGCGACAACTCGCAGCAGTACATCGCGAAAATCAACATGGCACACCTCATCGGCCAGTACGGTATTCTCCAAGAATATCCTATGCTATGCAGCCCGCTGCGAACCTCAGTAAAACACGTAGTTGCGCTTGCGGCCACCACGACAGGCTTTAGAGAGTTTAAGCATGCCCAAATTTTAGCAATTAAGCTGCATTAAAGAGGCCTCTCGGTATAGCTGATGCGGTCATACATTAATAGGTCACTTTGGAATAGGACACCTAGGTTTCGTGCAGATGCAACAGAGAATATACTGGCAGAGCTGAGTAGCCTTTGGTTCCCCCATAGCTAGACATCTTTTTCTTATCATCATTCAATTTGCACTGTTTTATGAAAGTTGTCAATGTTCAGTCACTGCATCTGAGTTTTGCAGCACAACTGTAACCTCATGGCTTTGCTCACAATAAAAAAATCGCCATGGTGATCACTCACGAAGGAAGAGTCAGAGAGAGGCAACCTCAAACAATACAGGGCTCTATTCGGAAGCATGGAGTAGGTAGTAACTTAATGATCACCCTGTTCTTTAACTTCTCCCGCTTTTCTAAAACTGATATGTATCCGGAACTAAAGCCATCTTGACTCGACGATGAAGTGGCCCAAAAATCAAATAGTAATCGAATGAACTTCCTCGAAATGATGGCTAGTGAAAGAGAGTGTCCTGGACCAGCCAGCTCACAAAATTCGGTGTGCAAGCCAAGTTACACCCAGCGAGTCGTGAATATCCAGGGTGTACATCCAACCACCTGTCGGCTGCAGCTGCAGAGGTCCGTTGCTCCAATTCAACCAAGTAGTTCACGTGCCGCCATTACTCGGAGCAGGAGCAAACACTATCTCGCTTATTTTTGACTGCCACCGTGTGGCGCCAGTGAAAGGGCCGGAAATGACCTTCGGTATTTCCCCTACAGCATCAGGAAAGACAGCAGGCTATCATTGGCTAACCTTGGGAGCAAGTGGCAGCCTTCTAAGGCATGAAATCATCATCGACGACCGCAGGAATGCCATGGTCATAGATTTGGCCACCCTGTTTCGGAACTGTGCGCATTCCCACCAGAACAAACATGATCATGACTGCAAGATATTGAAGTAGGCTAGTTCCTGAAACGACTTTCTTGCTGTTTCAACCAATAGCACCAAGGTTACCTTTAGTTCGTGCTTCACTCGGTT
This sequence comes from Cristatella mucedo, assembly GCA_009760855.2. Lineage (NCBI taxonomy): Eukaryota > Metazoa > Bryozoa > Phylactolaemata > Cristatellidae > Cristatella > Cristatella mucedo. The sequence goes on from WPIO01000043.1 coordinate 2,185,551, forward strand.
CGATACCGGGCAGCAGTAGAAATGACCTTGTCGCAGAAAAGATTTTGTGCCTGCTTAGATTGGGATAATTCTGCCATGTTGATCCACACATTTGGGAAATCCTGTCTCGACTTCTGTAGTTCGCTGAATATTGGACTACCTATGTATGGAATCAAGCGATTGTAGTTGATGCAAAACTCTGCAGTCAGGCTTGTCTGTCGTGGGTGTCTCAGTTATCACTTTTCACCAAGTCTGGCCGATGATCACCGGCTCCCAACCTAGCAGATTAAAGACTTCATAGTTACACCACTAACCATTACTTCCCTTTGTTCTATTGCATTAATCTATTTATCATCATGATGAACAAGCAAGTCTAGGCATCTTAAGAACAGACCACCTGGCTAAAACTGTTCAGCAATGCCTAAAACGAACCTGAAATTGTTTGGAGACAGCGCCTTTATTTCATGCTCTCAAACCTGTTAATTACTCACGAGTGACGTGACCACACCCTCCGAATCAATGGTATTTGAAAGAAGCAAAACATGCACCCGTTTCTCACGGAAGCTAGGTCTTTGTAATTTTTCTTTTTTTACATTTATGCATGGTGACACTGTGCATCTTCCTACTAATCATGTTTGAATTTTGACACTTTGACTGTTTCCACTTATCATATTATGCGTGCTGAAAGCTAACGCGTTGACAGCTAGTACCACGAACCGATTAATTATATGCTTTCTTTACAGCATATAAAACATGCTAGTAAGAGATCATCTTCGATGAATTTGATACACAAATTTATTATTAGTTTAAATATCACATGCATATGAGATCACGTTGTCCAAAGTTTATAATAAAGGAGCGAGTCTATTAACATTAATTATTGCCCTAAATTATAATCGCGTTCTTAGGTAGTTGACGTGCTGACTCAGACAAGTAATGATGGAACTGTTTGAGAAATGTCTATTACAAAACTAGTTTTTTTTTAAAAGCCCACACAAGTCGCTCTCCGAAATGAAAAGCAGCTAAGTCGTGAAACCTTCGTTGGCAGCTGCGTGGGACGTTATCCTTATGCCAGGGTCTGGGATTAGCTAATTGCTAGGAGTCACCAGCAAATACATCTGCAGTCTACGAAATGTTTCCATACTGAAACTGAACTGACTAGTGAGATCCTACAGTACAAGGACAGTCGTCTCCGAAACGGTAATTCACTAATCTGCACATGAGCTGTGTAATAATCCCAAATTTAGCAATTCAATAATAAATACTTCATCGCTTGACTAAGCAACATAGATGCGTGTATGAGTGCACGCAAGTACGTATGCATGAGTTAATATTGTTTGTGCATAGGTATATCTGTCATTTGAGCCACAATCTTACAGATAGGTTTGGTCTAGCGGTTAAGGTGCTCGCCCCGACCAAGGTCTGACTGAGGTCGCGGGCTCGAGCCCTGAGGCATATGTGAAGCGCCTGAATAGAGATTAGGTTCTCTTGGAGCGCTATAAAAATGAATTATATATACATATATATATATATATATATATATATAAAACAAAGATTTGATCTCATTCAACGAAAGTAGATTGGATTAATCTGAAAGACAGTCGAGGATACACGCTATATATATGGTAAGTAGCAAGGTCTGATGGCTTAGAAAATTGATTGGCAGAGGTCTAGAATATAGAATCTGTTATTTTCCAACAGCCAGTGTTAGCCATTCGAGAAATAGTTTAACCGGAGATTTGCTTCTTTGCAACATGTATATATGTTAAGAATGCTACACGTTAAGAAGTATGGACCCACTAGGATGTGAGAGTATGAGGCGAATGAAGTTGGTGTGTCAATGCTAAGCTGGCCTGGTACCTTGGAAAAGTTAAGCCATCGCTACGCATAATAATCATGGGAAGTTGAGCAATTTAAGCTTCCCGTAACGGCTTTTCAACTAGCAATATATGCTGGGCCCATATTCATCTTTGTGTCCCTATATACTCTGACTGTAGCCAAAATATAGGAACTTGGTTCTAGGGTTAGGTGTTTTCATACGCGGCCTCTGACCAAAGTCGCTTACACGTGTCATGAAAATTATTAGAAGATAGAGCTTTGGGTTCCAATGCAAAATGGGTTCCAATACAAAAATTGGGATATCACTACGACTTTTCAGGGGTACGATTACTTGACGATATTTAAAAAGTAGGAGCAAGCAATCGGTCTATTAGGAAAACTTTCAATAAATAAAAAACCTCATTTTTTGCGTGTTTTATGGATCGAAGAATTCCGAATGTCACTATTAACACAACTCGTTTACCGCATTATTAAATAATCCAGAAAGTGACTTTTATATACTAAAGCATTAGAGAAATGGGAATTATTACAATTATTATTGCTATTATTAGTGTTCTTCAGTTCTGAAAGAATGCAAACTTTTAGAAAATGAGGAACATGAATGCATTGTGTAGATTTTAAAATAAGCTTTACAATTGTACAAGAAACTGTTGAGATCGCTTAGATGTTCTTCAGGTGCTCTGCTTAAACTAAGTTACACTATATAAGTCTAGAGTGGACTTAAGTAATAGTAGGATTAGTAGCCAGAGAATAGGTACACAGGTGATAATACTCGACAAGAATGGGTATGTCGCTGAGTGAGTCTTCCGAATAAAACGATCAGCATTCATTAAGAAGAACAAGTTAGTGGGTAACAATCGGCGAAGGTCCAGCCACTGGAAATTGCAAATTCAGCGAGCAAAGGCACTTTAATCCTGCATAAAGAATAGAGTTTAGTTTGATATAAGTTTAGTACCCATGTGATTTGCTTGAATTAATCAGCACACATTTATGAATTGAACTAAATGTACCACCTGCCGTCTGAACGACAAAAAGACACGTGCATAAAATGTCAAACGCTACAACTTGATGTAATTGCTGGAAAAAAAGCTTTATCTCGTTAGTGTAAAAGTGATAGTCTAAGCAAAGTGCCTGTACCAACCACATCGGAAAACTACTAGATATCAATTCACTAACACTAATCAGTTGCATCTACATGACGAAGATATTAATCGATTGAAATATTAGAGTGCCTTACTTGCATTAAGGAGTTGATTTCAGCCTAAAAGTGCAGCGCCTTAACAATCATCCACTAGCTGTGCTGTTATCAATAGGGATACTTATTTCTATCTTCGGCTCACCTAATATGCAAGCAAATTGAATCTCAAATAAACGATTTGTTTTGCAGTGAAATGCCTTGTTTCCTTAAAGTCTTTCTTAAAAAATTTGTCTTGATAAACTAATAGATTCCAATCTTACACTGAATATTTTACCTTTAGGACCATGATAATGTAAAGACCACTTGACAATTATAATGTTCGTTGTTATTTTAAAGAGATCCAATTCCCTCTGCACTTTTCAACGTATGCGTTAGTCGGTCATGGCAGTAAAAAAAATCCACATAGAAGCTGTGTGTGCTTTAATTCATCTTTGATTGTGCATCAACTGTTCACCTAAATTCTTTCCATAACAAAAGTTACTTTTCGTTCCGTGCTAGCTCATTCGGGTAACAGAATATAGCTCAAACCTGAGATTGGATCTAGTGAATTTCTGTTAGCCCTGCTGTTACGTTTAGGTAAAATTCAAGCGGTTACGTGGATTACCTTTAACAATCGGAAGGTGTCATTATACCAGCAAGAAGGTTTTTCTAAAAGCAACGTGGCTATTCGTTGCAATTCCATAATTATTGACAATAACTCTACTGTAATAGAACAACCAATGCTTAAGGCGCAGAACTTCACGATAGATTATCTCGGGGAACTCACTCCAGAGTTAGTATGGAATGATTGGACGCTGATCTACAACTCGAGCTCGCCGCCGGAATATGTTTACAGCAGCATGAAGCTCAAGTGGATTAAGCCATACCAGCGATGGCCTCAGCATATGTCTTCAGGTGTTAATTTGAAAGGTACGGGTTGTTTAATTACATGATTAAATGTTATGTAAAATAATTTTTATATCAATCGTTGACCCTAATGCAAAACTAAATGCTTTCTTCCGCATCGGAAGCAACTCATAAGGAGATGATTTTACTTACTAGAAGTGTCAATACCACTTCATATAAGTACTCTTGTACATGTATCCTTAATTCTAAAGATTTTAATTTTAGTTGGCCATTATAAGCGAATGGCCAAAATAAGCCAGCACGTAAAGTCGGTGCTCCTCATGACCGAGTTCATTGGTTCAAATCCTGCACAAGGCAATCCTTCAATGCCAGCTGAATGTAGTGGTGATAGCCGTAAAGGCTCTTCGGCTGCTATAAAAATGGGGCTGCTAAATCAGTCAACATTTAAATATTTATTTTCAGCTGTCATTAGCTAGAAATAATAGCTGATTACTTTGAGCTTGTTAGTTCCGCTAACGAAAGCTGCAAGGCGACTCTCAATCAAAGATACTAAGCCAAGGTCTTGTTTTAGCTAGCTCAGTGATAATCAATTTCATTTGCATAGCGCCCTAATCTCTATTCAGGCGCTTCGCATATGCCTCGGCGCTTGAGCCCGCAACCTCAGCCAGACCTTCGTCAAGGTGAGCACCTTAACCGCTGGACCAAACCAGCTCGGCGTGTGATCGTGCTGTTTGATTGATCGATGGGATCAAGAACTCTAAGGCTGTCATACGGTAACTGCAACTATACTCATTTCCCGTCGGATTATTTTGGGAATTGTCAGCAACATCGGATGACCTAATTCTCAAGCTGAAAATATTTGTAATTAGTTAATATTATGCAGTGTTACATTTTCTATGAGCTCTTGACAAGATTACCGAAAAACATTGCTTATACCCGATTAGATTCCAACCAAATAATTGGGCTGTTTAATTTCAAAAGTTTTCTTAGAGATTATACCCTCAGATTTATATATATATATATATATATATATATATATATATTTATATATATATATACATGAACAAGCATATATATATATATATTTATATATATATATATACGATCTCAATTGGATACATTTTGCATCCTGAGTTTATTGAAACTTTAAAATGTAGGAATGCCATTATACTTGTCTGACCTTTTCAAATCTGGCATTATTTTCCTTAGGAGCTGTGCTCATACCTCCATGCTACTTAATCCTTGATTACCCTCTGGACTTGGCTCCAGTTTAGCATTCTTTTGTTTTGGCTGTTATGGATTCCTTTGGCCACCAGATACTTTCTAAAAGCTGCAGTTAAGCAGTAACACAAATGTAGAGTTGGTGACAAATGTAGGTGACTTACAGAAACAAAAACTAGGGGTCTTTAAAGGTTTATTTGCAGATTCATTTCATGAGATTATTTCTTAGAAAATGCTTATTAAAGATAATGGGGTTTTGTGGTAACTATACATTTAACTTAGATCCAGTGCATGTATTTTGCAAGCGATAGATCGTGTGTTTCGGGGTACTGGTCACTTGCTATACCTACTTTGCTATCACGTCTACTGAGCTAGTGCACCGAAATTTGATTATACTGCCAAAGTGCGTCTTTATATCCAACGGTTTTAAGTGGTATTGAGAGTTTGAAGAAGTGCTTTCTCGACATCTCAATCACTCGAAAAGCCGTTCAGAAAGCAAGAAATATAGTTCCGTAGCCGGTTTTATTATTTTCGCAATCTGTTCCATATCAAACAACATAATTTCCGCACTGTGACTTGAACCAACCTGTTTACATATTTGATTTTTGACATGTTTTACCTGTGGCTCTCCGAGGGAATATACATGAACTGGTTTATTCGAACGTGAAAATGTTGATATGTACATTCACCGGTGGAGCCCTGCCCTACCGGAGCTTGGGGTGCTAGACTCCCGAATCAGGAACGTGGACCGCACGGCTTCCGAAGTGGTAGTGGCGTCCGAGACGAATGGCCGCCGCAATGCTATCATTCCCGCAGGTGCAATGCCGAGGTCGGCCATGTTTACCTAAATTATCCCATTATCCCAATATCCTCTTCATTAGGCCAGCTACCGAGGGCGCTAACCGCGAAGGGCCTCACCACTGTCATCCGGTAGCCAGCAGTCAAAGGAGACCGGGCTATGATCATGTACTGTTCAAAATTTTTCTGGATTGCAACTACCAAGGCATCCTCGGTGACGTCAAACGCTGCGGTAACGTCGACTATGACCGCCTCTGTACCGTTTGTCAATGACCAGGTCCAGCTTAAGAACTTGACCCCCTGGGAGCAGGAAGGTGTGAGCCGCTGAGAGACAGGAGCATATCGTGGCCGGAAGAGCTCTGATTAGACGGTTCAGAACCAGGTTGTGTCGGGCCGTTATTGCATACAGCATCGGCAACTGCTCAGCACGCGGCACAAGGTCTCCGTCTCCGTGCCGCATAAGCAGCAGCTTGCCACCGCCCAGGGTATGCTTGGCTCGTGGCAGCAACCACGGGCATTACGTCCAGGTGCCAGCAGTTGGTGAACCGCCACGCCAGGAACAGCAGGCCAAGATCCGTGGTCTGGAAATGGCTATAGATCGCCAACCTGTCCTTTGCCAGGCAGTGGTTGATCCTGCCCTCGGCGGGCTGGATGGCCCAAGACCGGTTTTAAACCAGCGTGGCGAACTCTTGAAGCTTAGTTACGACGACACGAGGCACGAACGCATGCTCTATAATAAATAAATGCCACCCCTAACCATATTATTCATTCCGTTTGTTTTTTCAAGCATGATTTTACTTACCATTCAATTGCATTTCACTTTACAGCAAATGTAAAGCGCCTAGAGAGAGATTACGTTCTCTAAGGGCGCTTAATCAAGTGAATTATTATTAATATTATTATTATTAAATAAAAAACAATTATTAGCTTATTTAACAGCATATTTTTGTATAGCCGCAGAAGAACCTTGCAGGCTATTATCACCACTTGCAGCAGCAATGAAGAATCGCCCACCACAGGATTGGAACCCCCAACCCAGGTACGAAAGCCATGAAGAGCAACCGACTTACCATGTATGCCATCATGGTCTCCATCCCCTCGGGGTCAGTAGCCAGTGCTAATCGCAGTGAAATAGTGTGATGTGGAAACTGCAAGGTTCACGACAGCCAAGCTTAGCTGCAAAGTTTTGCACCGGCTGTAGGCGCCTGATTGCACATGCCGGTAGGGCAGCAGGTAGTGAGTCACCGATGTCAAGGCGGGATGTCACAAATAAATGGACCAACATAGATGCGGCATCCCGCCTACACGAACCCGAGTTTCAACAATTTTATGAGGCTAAAAATTGGCAGATTAATTGTGGAACTTACGTGGGAGTCTTATAAAAGGTCACTTTGGGACAAGACATCTAGTTTTCGTCAGATTCAACAGGAGCTAAGCCGGGAGAGCCGATTTTGAGCGTTAGTCTTTCAAATTTCTGTAAAAACTTAGTTTGAAGATAGCTAGTAAGTTGGCTATATCGAAATTCAATTTATTAAAATTTTTCGCCATCCATGTGCAGATGCCATCAATTCATGCAGCAAGGAAGTTGTGGGAATTGGACTTGCTCGAGGGCCCGGCTAGAACAAAGCAAACTAAGCGTCTTTGAAAACTGAGCGAACAAAGGGTCATTTGCATAAATGTGAGCCCTCGGCAATCACATCGGCAAGAGGGAGAGTATTAACCGTGAAAAGAACCGGTCAAGCATGGAGTCCTGAGGTACCTCATATTTCGGAGGTGCCTCGGATGCTGTTTGTCCATTCACATCAATACTCTTGAGTCTCTCTCTCTCTCTCTGAGATGGGATCTGAACCATTTCAGGACAGTGCTGGTGATGCCCAGGCTAGATGAGAGGCTTTTAAGAAGAACTTGGTGATCGATAGTATAAAATCTGCCGAAAGATCGAGAAAAACAAGCAGAGAAGCTCTACGTATGTCTGCATTCCTAAGTAGGCCTTTATATACCCGAAGCAATGCTGACTCTGTTGAGTGATTAACTCTAAAGCCAGACTGGAACTTGCAAGTTTAGAAGTTTAAATTTATCAGTTCAGCTGGTTTGCTACCACTAGTTCCAATGTCTTTGATAGGAATGGTGGAAGGCAGACTGGGCGGTAGTTGCTCAAGTTCTCTTTGTCTAGTGTCACTTTTTTGAATAGTGGCCTGACTACATTTGCTTTGAAAAGTGCTGGGACACGACCTGAGGCTAATGACATATTAATGATGTTAGTTATGCATAGCACTAGCAGATCAATGCAACGTAGGGAACGTAGGATCAGGACAGTGAGAATAGGGTCCAAAAGACTAGCTGTCTTCTTTGATTGGGATATGAACTTCAGGACGAGATCACTAGTGACCTGCTTAAATGTAGACGTTGAGGTGCAGCCAGGAATCGGGGAGCAGTATTCTAGGGGGATGTTGTCATCGCAGGGATGGACTCCCTGATCTTGTCTATCTTCTGCACACAGAATCAAGAGAAGCAATCGGTTAGATCATCACAAAAATTATCAGGTAAGGAGCTAGTCTGGGAGCAGTTGAGGAGATGATTGATTGTTGACACAAGCATTTTGTGATTGTGAATCTGTGATTCAATTATGTTTTTACGGTAGCTATACGTGGACTTTGCTATTATTGATTGGTACGATATACTGTAATCATCGTAGGCCAGTCGATGGATAGCAAGTCCTGATCTTGCATATTCTTTTGTAAGCTAGAGCTTAGCATGGCTTGGTAGTTCAATGTCTGAGGTAACCGTAGGCCACCAGGGCGAGGGCAGACAATGGGCTTAGCCAGAGTTGCCAACTCGTCGAGCATGTCAGTGAGTACCGTATTGTAGCTACCTATAAATGAGGAAAGATCGGAACGGGACTGAACCGCAGAGGCGAGGCAGTTGTTCTCGCACGGACAGCATTTATGTCAAGGATCTTAAGGTTTAGCGATTCACACGTGACTTTAGATGAGAAGGAGGAGGGCACACATTGTAGATCGAAAGAGGTCTACATGTGGTCAGATAAGCAGGATTTGAGAAAATCTGGTCGATTGTGTGATACGTTGATGTGAGTAGGGCCATGCACATGAGCCACAAGAGACAGTGAGTGAGTCAATGCACGAAATTCAATGCTGAAGCGTCAAATAAGTTATTAAAGTGAACGTTAAAATCACCCATAATGAGGAAGGATCGATTTCTTGCACGCAGAATCAAAATGAGATCCACAAAATCTGAGATAAAGGAGGATTTGGTGCCCGTTGGGTGTTAGAATACTGCAAGGTGTTAGAATACTGCCACTATCGGTAGCTTGTTGTCGCATGAAATAAAGATAAGAGATTTGAAAGACGGCTTCGAGGGTATTGCGAACGGCTTGAAGGAGAATTTCGAGCGCGTCATAATAGCAATACCGCGTCCAGTTTTGATTGATCTAGTGGTGTGAAAAAAGGAGAAACCAGCTGGGGTATCATCTCTAATTGTAGTTTAGTTTACCGATTTTAGCCAAGGCGAACAGGTATAGATAGACCGTATACAGAAACAATATTTCGCTTATTAGTAAGGGTTTATTGGACGTTGAGCGAGAATTCCAAAGACAAGCTTTAATTCGGCCGCGGGAATTACATCAGGCTGATGACTACTAAGATAGAGAAATTCACAGTGATGCTTGCGGGAGAACGTGCTCAGAGGTTCGAATAAAAACGGTAGGAACACCAAACGAGCGGGTACCCAGCTCGCAGTTCCCGCCAAGCGAGCAGCCTCTCGGCTGATGCCCGCCTGCCTTCGCTGGGGTTCCCAGGCGCTTCTCTTTTGTTAATGCATAGTTCGTGAATCTTAGCAGTAGCGATAAAATCTATTGATGCAGTTAAACTAGGATAGCGAAACGGTAATAGGTAAGCACGATCATAACTAACGCGCGGGTTACCAGCCGCCGGCGTATTTAGCTCATCTGCCTGAGTGAGACCCAGCAGCTCGAAGCGATAAGCGCTTAGATGTCCAAAGGCATTCAATTTCCGTCGCTCTACGGTCAAACCACAAGCAGATTAGAAAAAGCTATAAACATCTTAGCTGTAGAGGTTTCCTTATGCGATGTTCGGAAGCACTTGATTTTTGGGAAGAATTCGGAAACGGACAGGAAACGCGTGCAGCACGCTTGTTGTCCGGCAGTACTTATGTTTTCAGTCAGACTGATAAATATTATCGTTGAGATCCATAAACATAGTCATGTTATCTTTTTTCTAATGATGCAAGTGATTTCATTCCCCCGACTCGGTGGTCAAGCATGTCGTACCTTCTCGTTTCTTCTCAAGAAGGGCTCTTCTCTTCTTCAAGTTGGGTAGCATCCATCATTCACTAAGTTGTACTGCAAGATAAGACGAAGTTCAAATCAAAGTACAAGCAACATAATTTCTTAACATCGCTAATTAAAACAGTCCAAACGTTATAAACAATCAGTATTGTTTTTTTTTATAAATGGGCGACCGTGTGCCAGAATTTGCCGTTACAGCCGTTACATTATTTTGATTCTTGCAAACATTCGCAGTTAAATATGATTATGTTCACCGTCAATACTAATTGATTAAGTAGCGCTTGTTATTGATATGCAAATAAAATAAAATATACTTTATAATAATATACATTTTCTTTAATAGTCATTCAAGAGTTGCAGCAGACCATGAATTCTATGGCACTTTTATTGAATGGATCAGAGAACCATCAGGATTTCACTTCATTTGAGAATTATTGCCATTTCGTTAGACTAATGCTATTTTCCTGAAATAATATTGCAGATGCGAATCCAACAGACAATGGCTTATTTATCTGCATTACATTATATATCAATAGCAATGGGCAATACATTTTGACTAATTCGACTGAGGTCACTTTAGAGGCTGCGAGTAAGTATCACTGTCAATCGTGGGCAAGCTTGTACTGAAGCTAGCGTAAACTAAAGATAATTTAATACTAATGTATTTGCATAATAGCTAAACATTAATAGCTTGAATGTTTATGTTTTACTAAGTAATATTTCAAGGCAGCCAACACTAAAAAAAATTTTAATGAAAGATTATCATTGATATTAAGTTGCTTTATAATTGATCTCACTATCTGATTACTATTTCTAGAATAGTTCCGAAAACTATTCATATATACGTAACACTCCTGCCAATATAATAAGAAAAATAGAGTTTATCTTCAAGTCAATACTTTTAAATACGCTGCTGCTGTGTAGGTAAGCTGATGGTCCTACCCGAAAGCCGCCTAAGCTGTGAGTGTGCTATTCAAAACTCTACTGCGTAACACCCACATGGTCTTTATGACTTTATGGAGAGACAGACGGAGTTACATTACATTATATTACGTGGTCTGCTTTGCTAGTAATTTCATACCAAAAATTACATCAATATTGACTGCAGGATCCTGCTGGGTGTTATTATAAATAGTTAATATAAATAGTTATTATAAATAAATATAAATTAATTTTATAAATAATATAAATTATAAAAAAAATTATTATAAATAAATATAAATAGATGTAGGCTAATTTAATAGCCTTATTTTTATAGCAGCAGGAGAACCATATTGCCTGTCACCACCGCTTGCAGTTGGCTATGATGGATCGCCTAACTGAAGGGTTTGAACCCACGACCTTGGCTGTGGGGAGCCAGAACCTTGTCTCCTGGGCTATCACGGCCCATTCCGAGGTAGAGACAAAGCTAAAATATTTCAGTCTGACGTTAGATGCAAGTTAATTGGCTAGTGGTGCTCTCGAAATAAAGGTCCAATTACCAAAATACTTCGATTGGATGCAAGGACTGGTGAGACGACTGGAGGCTGAAGAGCGGCTGCGGTGAGATCACACACTGCGATGGCTAATACATCGGATAGTTAGCCAGTCAAATGTGAATCAAGCAACCTGACGAAGCGAGGATCCTGATGCAGATTCAATTTTTTACACAGATCCAGAGGGCTCAAGAAGCTCTGAAATGCTCTGAAATGGAAGCTACGCCTTTGCTAAGAGGCCAGACAAGCACGTGCCCCTTGCAACGAATAAGCTATGCAATAAAGATAGGACACCGCAAGATGACTAGTGAGCTATAGCATAGTAAGAATGAAAACAATAATAATATTAATACACTTGATATAGCGCCCTCATGGAACTCAGTCTCTATCTGAGAACTTGAAAATTTGCTGCAGAGGAAGCACGATCGGATGGCTAATGGTAGCACCCTGAATAAACAACAAGAATAACATGGTTAGGGGTTTGTATCTCCCTCTGTAACTCCACAAAGCCATACAGACTATGTGGGTGTTCCGCAGGACCGTTTTGTATAGCCCACTCACAGCCTAAGCGGCTTTCGGTACGCATTCGGTAAACATCAGAGTTTGCATCACGCAACGGAGAGAAAGTGGGAAGCATAGCGGAGCCAGGAGAGCAGTTGAGGTAGTGAGTTGCATGCAACTAACAGCTCAGGACCGCTGAAAAGGATGAGCAATGATACGCAACTGAAGAGAAGTTGTCGTTGCCTAAGAGTTGTGGAAGTGATTTCCACAGTCTAGGATCTGCAGAGCTAAAGCTTCTGTCGTCAACGGTCTTTAAGCGGAGGAATAGAACAGCTAAGTTATTGTCCATACAGGATCTGAGGGCACGAAGATGCTGAAATTGGTGATGCAGTTCAGCTAGGTACAAAGGAGCCAAGCCGTGGCGTGACTTGTGGGTCAGGGTGACATGCACACGGTCAGCATGAAGGTATGGTTATTGGCAGAGTGTACAGCGTCAGTACACATAAGCTCATAAAGGACTGATCACAGGGAACCACTAAATGCTATCATAAATAAATGTATTTTTAGTTTCGTTTTAAATGCGGACAAGTCAGAAGATATCGTGATGCGGGTCGGTAGTGAGTTACCGGCTTGGGAAACATACGGACTAAAGGCACGGTCTCCAGAGGATTTGAGATGTGTTTAAGGTATGGGTAAACAGTTACATTACCAAAAGCGGCCGGTACAATGCTTAGCCTGGTGGGGTAGTATATCTGATAGGTAGGCGGGAGCCAAAGAGTGAAGGGACCTAGAAGTGAGCTACAAACTTTGAACTCGGTGTGTTGCTTGAGTGGGAGCTAATACAGATCGACGAGAAGTGTTATGATGTTGCAACTACGACGCTCATGACAGACAAGTCTAGCTGCAGAGTTTTGCACCTCCTCTAAGCACCTGATTGCACAGGCCGGTAGGCCAGCAAGCAGTGATTTACAGAAGTCAGCACGGGATGTAAAAAATACATTGACAAATCGAGATGTAGTATCACTGTATAAGCTAACCGGAATTTTAGCAATGTCATTTAGCTGAAAGTAGGCAGACATGACTGTGGATTTGATGAGGTCGTCTAATGAAAGGTCGCTTTGGAACATTACAGCCAAGTTTCATGCAAATTCAACAGTAGATATGCTGGCAGAGCCAATTTTGAGCTTAAGTCTTTCCAATTTCTAAATCACAACTGGTTTGCTCATATTTAGTAAGTTGCTTTTATCATTAGTCAATGTAAGAAAGTTTGTAGCCATGTGCGGATTTCATCAATATATTCAGCAAGGGAGTTAGACTATTCGACGTGATGGAGGGCTGGGAGGGATCAAATCAAAGGTTAAACTAAGTAGGTAGCTACAAGTGTATAACGTCTGCTTAGAAGTGAAAGTCTGGATTGTGCTAGCCCAGGAGTACACATTTTTAACTAGGTCAACTATTAACAGCTGAAAGGAGGACGAATAAGCAGAGCAGGATTACTTGGAGGTTGCAGTACGACAGAGAGGTAGTTTAGGAATTAAGTCTCTAGTCCTTGTATCTTACCCTAAACAATTTGAGGAAATCCTTAGCCGGGTCACACTCTAGTATTTTTTATAATGCAATTTTCTGTGTACCTTCAAGAGCATGTTCGATGCGGAAAAATGAGATAGTTAAGAACGGATGTTTTATTTTTTAAACCTATTTTCAAATTGTCACTTAGCCTCGTGCTAAATATATTATTGTTATCCACTGTTATGCTAAAATCTTTAGTAGTGAGAACTGAGTCCCGAATTCATGGCGGTATTTTGACACACATTTTTAGTATTCCAAACCTTTGCTACATCAACCTTTAAGACAAAGACCGTGCCGGAGAGAATGGACCTTTTGATTTGTCTCAATGAAAACATCCTACAGAACTTGGATAGTGGTGTAGTAGACTTGCATTAAGGAAGTTTACATTGGCAGAAGGGCAGGCGATGTCAGTTTGCAGCCGCCTAAATTAAAGACGATTAACAATAGGTTTCATGACTAACTAACACTTCCAGATAACCAAACCGAAACGTCGTCGGATGAAAATGCGATAATAATATTAAAATAACTGTTCATTCGTAGTACATCCGAACCAAACTCTATCCATATTTTGGCTCTTTATTTATTAAAGGCTTTTTTCAAGCAGTTCTACATCTTTACACCAATGTAATAGTTGACTAGAAAAATCATTGTAATGTTATGTACAGTCACTAACTTAGCCCATGGCTCTCTATCACGGTTCGGCTTAGAGGCCAGAATAGGAACCATTTCCATGTTAACTTTCCCCCAATTAACCACTTAGCTCAGGTAATCCTGTTTCGTTAACTGCAAGGCCACAGTGCGTCCGAGAATGTAGGTGAAGCAGTGCAGCTGATCTACTTCATTCAGAAGACTGCTTCTATAGCTAGCCATCACGTCCGATCCTTTTCCAAGATTAGGAGCTGTCTTCCACAGTGGCTTGTAAAAAATTTAACTAGCTCCTTAGTTGTGTCTCGGCTTGATTACTGCAATTCACTTTTGGCTGGGCTACCAAAGAAAGCAGCTATGCCACTGCAGCTGACTATGAATATGACTGCAAGGCTAGTCTTCAAGGCCCAGAGGTTCGAGCGAGTGTCTCCTTTGCTAAAAGAGTAACGATGGTTGCCGGTTGACCAATGGATACAGAGCAAAGTTCTTACGCTGACCCGCAAGGCCCGCCACGGCATGGCTCCTTCGTACCTAGCTGAACTGCTGCATCAGTTTCTGCCTGTTCGCGCCCTCAGGACCTGTGTGGATAATAAATTAGCTGTTCCATTCCTTCGCTTAAAGACCATAGGAGACACAAGCTTTAGCTCTGCAGGTCATAGGCTGTGGAACTCACTACCACAACTCTTACGCAACGACAGCTTCTCTTCTGTTGCCGATTATGGCTCATTCTTTTCAGCGGTCCTGAGCTGCTACTTTCATGTTACCAACTATCTTAACTGCTCTCCTGGCTCCGCTATGCTTCCCACTTTCTCTGTGTTGCGTGATGCGAAGTCTGTTGGCTACAGAATGATACCGAAGGCTGCTTAGGCTGTGAGTGGGCTACACAAAACGATCCTGCGTAGCACCCACAAGTTCGTTATGACTTTGTGGAGTTACAGACGGAGAAACATTACATTACATTACATATTGCGACCACTCCAGTGCAGATGTTAGGCCAATACTATAGGCACTTGTTGAAACAGATGAAAGTTTCTCGAATTAAACTATAGGCAAGGTTAGAGTCTGCAGCTGCTGACGTTTCTTCCACTGGCGTTAGATCTAGCATCAATTACAATGAGCCGCTTTAGCCGCCAAATATCGGCATATGTAACGTCGCACGGCCACAATTCATTAGCGAAATAAAATAACACACGTACTTCTGCTATGCTGTGCTGGTCTTTACGAGGCGAAATGCAACGTTCATCTTTTCCAGGTTTGCCGTACAGCTGGATAGCATTCAGTCAAAGAGACAGCGATTATCAGTACGTAATGCCATCAATTGGCTCAGAAACAGCTGCTGGCTATACCAGTAGCTTAAGTAAGGTGGACACTGCGACCTTGAGATGCATATTTGAAGGATACAACACAGTTCCCGAGTTTAAAGTAAGTTGAGTTATTTTCCGGAAAAGTGGCTATGTACTCAATTGATCAGAAAAACTATTAAAAGCTGCTTTCTTCTAGCATAAGCAGTACTAAGGGTGTGTTTTAGCCTATGAAAAACAAGGGAAACTGGGAATCCGCGACCCACTTAAAAGCCTCGAATGGTCGGATAGCTAATGAAATATTTATTTCTCTCTGATTTGAATCAAGTTTACAATGCTTTATAGGTGAAAGGACAGCTGACTTAACAGCCTCATTGATATTGCAGCAGAAGTACGGTAGCGGCTATCAATACAGCTCTTCATGGACGATAAAGGCTCGCCTAGCGTGGGCGTCGAACTCGCGACCCGCTTTGAGAAGAGCGAGCACCTTATCCCTGCGCTGAGACTCAGGGGTAACTAGACTGCTAAGCTCATGGGCTCGAGCACTGCGATAGACGTGAGGCATCCGGATAGAGATTAAGTTCTCCTAGTGTGCTTTGCGAATAAGGATATTTCGTTCTACATATCGCTTGAATTATATCAACAAGGGTCTCAAAAAGAGCCGTGCCGGACAAGCATGATTAGCGTCGCAACTAATTTTGCTCCCCTTACCAAATGTCCATGATATTCAACTCTAATGGCGTTACGTTTGAACATGTATACGAGAATTCCTAATCTTATTGTGACTGCCTAGTAGTAGTTATGCGTTTTCCCTGTCAATTGGGAAGCGGTGTAAAACATGTACGGTATGTTGAATCTCTTCACTTTCTGCTTCGGCATTTGCTGCAGTCCTGTGCTTAGTCACCCGTCAAAACTGTATCCTCGGCCACAGACTCAGTCGCCGAGAGCACTGCAAATTTAGAAAAGTCGCCGTTCAGCCGACAGCAACAGCAGCACACCGAGCTCTGATGCATTGCGCCTCAGCAATGAGCAGCTGCGCACCGAGCTGGTTTGGTCTAGCGGTTAAGGTGCTTGCTCCGACCAAGGTCTGACTGAGGTCGTGGGCTCGAGCCCCGAGGCATATGTGAAACGCCTGAATAGAGATTAAGTTCTCTTGGGGCGCTATATAAATGAGCTATGTATTATATTTATATTAGCTGCAGTGGGAGCAGGTGGCTGGTAGCTTGACCGTCTCTAACTGCACCGCCGGCGATAACCAGCGTCTATTACTGTCTTGGTAGCTACAGTCTCCCCACGCGGCGGTATGCCAAAGGATATGCGTGCCAATTTCCAAGTCACTCGATCAAAGCTGTAATACGATTTCATAGATCCGGCGCGACCACATCTCAAATGCACACGAAACTACTGTCGAAGGTGCGGGCACGAACTAGAGCGTTCGCAGCCTGCTCAGAATTCACCTCGCGACACTTACGCGTATGAATGGACTGCTAGGTAACTGAGCTGCATTGAGAATCCGCCGCGTAGCCAAATGCGCGACCGTGTAATTGCTTGGTAGCTCAGACCTATAGCGCGATGTCATGTAATGTATCTCCGTATGTAGCTCCACAAAGTCATAAAGACCATGTGGATGTTACGCATGAGGGTTTTGTATAGCCCACTCACAGCCTAAGTGGCTTTCGGTACGCATTCGATAGCCAACAGACTTCGTCTCATGCAACGAAGAGAAAGTGGGAAGCATATCAGAGTCAGGAGAAAGGTTGAGGTAGTGAGTAGCATGGAAGTAGCAGCTCAGGATCGCTAAAAAGGATGAGCTATAGTCGGCAGCAGGAGAGCAGTGGTCGTTGCGTAATATTGTGGAAGCGAATTCAACAGTCTAGGACTTGCACAGCTAAAGGCTCTGTCGCCAACGGTCTTTAAGCGGAGTATTGGAACAGCTGCAGCACTAGTTAAAAATAGCGTAGAGGTTCAGCTACAAATTTTATTTTCCGAAGAACCTTCGGTGGCTGTAATAATAGTAATATAAATTAACTTGATAAAGCACCCTCAGAGAACTCGATTTCTTTCTAGGTGCTTTACATTTGATGCAAAGAGAAACGCGACTGAATGGTGAGTAGTATCATGCTTGATAAACAACATGAATAACATGGTTTAGGGTCAAATACACAGTCTCAGCATGCTAATGTGGTTAATGGCAGCATGCAAAGTGTCAGTACGCATAAGCACATACAGGACGAATCACAGGGAACCACTAAATGCTGTCCTAAATTGGTGTTTTTAAGTTCTTTTTTAATGAGGTCAAGTCAGGGGATGTTGTAATGCAAGTCTGGAAGGAGTTACAGGCTTTGGGAGCATACGATCTAAATGCACGGTCTCCAAAGGATTTGAGGTTTGTACGAGGTATTGGAAAAATGTTAGATTCCGAAAAGTGGGTGATACGATGCATGGCCTGGTGGGGGGAGTAGATCTAAGAGATAGGCTGGAGCCAAAGAATGAAGTGACCTAAAAGTGAGCTACAAAATCTGGAAGTCGATCCGTTGCTTGACTGGTAGTCCGTGCAGGTCCGCGAGAAGTGATTCGATTGGGCTACTGTGAAGCTCACGACTGACAAGCCTAGCTGCAGAGACTTGCACCAGCAGTAAGATCCTGATGGCACATATCGGTAGGCCAGAATGTGCAGATTAAGAGATTCATAGCGAAGTTCCCACGCTTCCTAACTCTGCCTGCAAGTGATTGGCTTCTTAATAATCTGCTGCAGCACCTGAGAAACTGAATGCTTGCCTTGCCGATATTTGATCCTCGATGTCGGAAAACTTCCTGAAATTAAACGATGATGAAACTGAACTGCTGCTCATAGGACACCCTAAGCGTGTGGCTGGATTAAAAGGCGTTGCTCTTCTAATAGACGAAGCTACTGGGCGACCATCCTCACGAGATGGAAATTTACGTATCCTTTTTGACAGCTGCCTCAATCTTAAAAGCTTTACTCAGAGGCTTCTTTAGCTAACCATCACGTCCGATCCCTATCACAGATAAGGAGCTGTCTCCCACAGTTGCTTGTAGCAAATTAAACTTGCTCCTTTGTTTTGTCTCGGCTTGATTATTGTAATTTCTATCTGGCTGGGCTGCCAAAGAAAAGTATTAAGCCACGGCAGCTGACTATGAATATGGCTGCAAGGCTAGCCTTCGAGTCCCAGAGCTTCGAACACGTGTCTCCTTTGCTAAAAGAGCTTGAATGAATGGCGGTTGAGCAACGGATACAGAGCGAAGTTCTTGGGGCCACAAGGCCCACCACGGCTGGGCTCCTTCACACTTAGCTGATCTGCTGCATCAGTTTCAGACTGTTCAAGCCCTCAGGTCCTGTGTGGACAATAAGTTAGCTTTTCCATTCCTTCGCATAAAGACCGTTGGCGACAGAAGCTTTAGCTCTACCGGTCCTAGATTGTGGAACTCGCTTCCTCAATTCTTTAGCAAATAATACTACTCGTCTGCTGCCGAATATGGCTTATCCTTTTCAGCAGTCCTGAGCTGCTACTTCCATGCTACTCAATATCTCTAATGATCTTCTGACTCTGTAATGCTTCCCACTTTCTCTTTGCATCGTGAGACGAAGTCTGTTGGCTACCAAATGCGTACCGAAAGCCGCTTAGGCTGTGAGTGGGCTACACAAAACTCTCCTGTATAACACCCACACGGTCTTTATGACTTTGTGAAGTTACAGACGGAGATACATCGCATTAAAATAAATGTATACCCTGTTACTTTAGCACACCTGTTTAAGTCTCCCCACTATTCCAGGTACACTATAGACAATAAATTATTCGCTACATTTCTTCAACTAATGACCGTTGGCGACAGAAGCTTTTGTACTGCAGATCGTTAGCAGTGGAACTCACTTTCACGATTCTAATGCAACGGCATCTATCAATCTATTACCAACGGTGGCATTTCAGCTACATAACATTGCTAAAATTCTGGCTTGTTTAGATAGGAACACCACGTCTTAGGTTGGCTAATCCATTCGTGACATCCCGTCTTAACTGCTGTAACTCACTGCCTGCTGGCCTACCGGCGAGTGCTATGTAATGTAACGTAATGTTTCTCCGTCAGTAACTCCCAAAAGTAATAAAGACCATGTGGGTGTTAAACAGGAGAGTTTTGCATAGCGTACTCACAGCCTAAGCGGATTTCGGTACGCAATCGGTAGCCAAAAGACTTCATCTCACGCAAAAAAGAGAAAGTGTGAAGCATAGCAGAGTCAGGAGAGCAGTTGAGGTAGTGAGTAGCATAGAAGTAGCTGCTCAGGACCGCTGAAAAGGATAAGCCACAGTCGGCAGCAGAAGAGTAGTAATATTTGTATAAGAATTGTGGAAGCTAGTTCCGCAGTCTAGGACCTGCAGAGCTAAAGCTTCTGTCGCCAACTGTCTTTAAGCTGAGGAATGGCACAGCTAATTTATTGTCCACATACGACCTCAGGGCACGAAGAGGCTGAAACTGATGCAGCAGCTCAGCTAGGAACGAAGGAGCCAAGCCGAGGCGGGCCTTGTGGGTCAGCGTAAGAACTTTGCTCTGTATCCTTTGCTCAACCGGCAACCATCCTTGCTCTTTCAGCAAAGGTGACACGTACTCGAACCGCTGGGACTTGAAGACAAGCCTTGCAGCCATATTCATAGTCCGCTGTAGTGGCATCATAGCTTTCTTTGGCAGCCCAGCCAAAAGCGAATTACAATAATCAAGCCGAGACAGAACTAAGGAGCTAGTTAAATTTTTTACAAGCCACTGTGAGAGACAGCTCCTAATCTTGGATAGGGAGCGGATGTGATGGCTGGCTGTAATAATAATAATAATAATATTGCACTTGATAAAGCGCCCTCAGAGAACTTAATCTCTTTCTAGGCGCTTTACATTTGCTGCAAAGTGATACGCAATAGAATAGTAAGTAAAATCATGCTTGAAAAACAAACAAAATGAATAACATGGTTAGGGGTTACATGCACTGGGTCAGCATGCAAATGTGGTTAGTGGCAGCATGAACAGTGTCAGCACGCATAAGCACATCGAGGACGAATCACAAGGACCCACTAAATGCTGTCCTAAATAGGTATGTTTTTAAGTTTCTTTTAAATGTGGTCAGGTCAGGGGATGTTCTGATGCAGGTCGGGAGGGAGTTCCAGGCTGTGGGAGCATACGAGCTAAATGCACGGTCTCCAAAGGATTTAAGGTTTGTACGAGGTATTTCTAGACTGTTGGATTCCGAAAAGCGAGTGGTACGATGCTTTGCCTGATGGGGTAGTATATCTGAAAGATAGGCTGGAGCCATGGAATGAAGAGACCTAAAAGTGAGCGACAAAACCTTGAAGTCAATCCGTTGCTTTGCTGGTAACCAGTGCAGGTCGGCGAGAAGTGGAGTAATGTGGCAACTGCGAAGCTCACGACAGACAAGCCTAGCTGCAGAGTTTTGCACCAGCTGATTTCGCCTGATCGCACATGCTGGTAGGCCAGTAAGCAGTGAGTTGCAGAAGTCGAGACGAGATGTCACGAATGCATGGACCAACTTGGACGTGGTATTTTTATCTAAACAGGCCCGAATTTTAGCAATGTTATGACGCTAAAAATAGGCGGATTTGACTGTGGAGCTGATGTGGTCGTCTAACGAGAGGTTGCTTTGGAATATGACACCTAGATTTCGAGCTGATGCAACTGGAGATATGCTGGCAGAGCCAATTTTGAAAGTCAGCCTTTCCAATTTCTGAATAACACTAGGTTTGCCCATAACTAGTAAGTTAGCTTTATCATCGTTTAGTTTTAGAAAATTTGCGGCCAACCATGATCGGATGTCATCAATGCATGCAGCAAGTGAGGTGAGAGAATTTGAGGTGCTCGAAGGCTGGGAGGGATCAAAGCAAAGGTACAACTGAGTGTCATCCGCATAGAAGTGAAAGCCTAGATTGTGCTTGGCAATCACATCAGCGAGAGGGAGAGCATAAACCGTGAAAAGGACCGGACCTAGCACAGAGCCCTGAGGTACTCCATATTTTAGAGGTACTTCAGATGATCTTTGTCCATTCACGTCAACACTGTGGAGTCTCCCACTGAGATAGGACCTGAACCACTGCAGACCAGTGCCAGTGATGCCCAGGCGAGATGAGAGGCGCTCTAGAAGTACTTTGTGATCGATGGTATCAAAAGCTGCCGAAAGATCGAGCAAAACAAGAAGAGACACTCTACCCATGTCTGCATTCCTAAGTAGGTCGTTGTATACCCGAAGCAATGCTGACTCTGTGGAGTGATTAGCTCTAAAGCCAGACTGGAACTTACTAGCAAGGTGTGAGGTTTCGATGTACGAGTTCAGCTGGTCTGCCACGACCCGTTCCAGTGTAGGCTGTCTTCTGAATGAAGCTTTTGAAATTGAGGCAGCTGTCGAATACGACACATAGATTACGAGCACGTGGTGAAGGTCGCACAATTGCATCACCTATTAGAGCAGCATGGCCTTTTAATCCAGCCACACGCTTAGGGTGTCCTATGAGCAGCAGCTCGGTTTTTTCGTCATTTATTTTCAGTAAGTTTTTCGACATCCAGGATCGAATATCGGCAAGGTAAGCATTCAGATTTTCAGTTGCTGCAGAAGATTCCGACAGTTTAAATGACAAATACAACTGAGTATCGTCAGCATAGAAATGATCTCCTATTCCATGGGCCTTAATCACTTTTCCCAGAGGTTGTGTATAAATGGAGAACAGCAAGGGACCGAGTACAGCCCCTTGAGGGACTTCACAGGTGACCCTTCTCATGTCTGAGACCTGACCCCCGCACGACACGGATTGAACACGATCAGACAAGTATGATTTAAACCACGCCAGTGCTTCGTCTGCCAGACCGATCGTTGTTCTCAATCGTTTAAGCCGAACTTTGTGGTCAATGGTGTCGACGGCAGCAGAAAGATCTAGCATAGCTAGAGCAGTGACATTCACGTCGTCGTTGCCACGTAGAATGTCATTGTTAACACGGAGGAGAGCAGTTTCAGTAGAGTGCTGCCTCTTGAACCCTTATTGAAATTATTCTGACATTCCATTATTTTCAATATTTTCAACTAGCTGCTTAGCAACCATTTTTTCAAGAATCTTTGATAAGAACGGAAGAAGGGAAACTGAACGATAGTTTGCTAGGACTTCTGTGTCTAATCCAGGAATTTTAAGAATAGGTTTAACGATTGCCGATTTGAAGGACTTGGGGACGACCCGTTTTCTCAAAGAAGCATTACTAATTTCGGATATGGCAGGGCTAAGTTGGTCTGCCTGTGAAGACCTCAGAGATGAGAGTATAGGGTCTTCAGGAGACGAGCTCTTTTTGCTAGACCTTAATAAGGCAGCCACATCACAGGCAGAAACATCGGAGAACCTTTTAAGAGAGCTCACAGGTTGAGGAACGGCGATTGCTTTGGTCGGAGGAGGCTTAAGAAGGGGCACGAATGTGCACAATTTTTTCAGTAAAGAAGGCTAAAATCTTTTCGGCTGAGCCCTTAATATCTGGCGAGTAAGACCTCACAGCATTGGCCAGTTAATGGTTTACTGTCTTATAAATCTGTTAAGTGTCCGACTGGCTGGAGTTCAGCTTTCTAATGAACAAAAAGCCCTGGTTTTTTTAAGCTTTCGGGTGTAAACTCAAAGGAAGTCTTTAAAAATGACTAGGTCTGCCTCAGACCCCGATTTCTTAAAACGACGTTCCAGCCTGCACTTAACACGGCGCATCTTAAGGAGTTTTTTTGTAAAACATAAGGGATGTCGACGACTTTGAACACGGATAAAGCAAATGGGAGCATGCTTGTCAAGAGCACTCCTGTGAGTCATGTTCATCACAACAGTGAGGGTATCGAGGCTGCCGGGCGAGTCTGAATGTAGATCAAGAAGGCCTGCATCACGAACAGATTTCAAAAACTTGTCCACGTCAATGCTTTGTAAGTTATATCGTTTGACAAATTCGACATTGCCCTGTACGTGCGAGGTAGCAGGAACAGTAAACGAGACCGAACAATGATCTGAGAGGGTCAGTGGGCACACCATAAAGTAGGTGGGGAGGACATCCTTAGTGATCACGAGATCTAGAATGTGGCCACCGACGTGGGTGCTATGATTAACGTGTTGGGCCAAACCAAAATTATCCAGACAGTCAAGAAGTGAGCGGACCTGGCTGTTGCTAGGGTTGTCAACGCGAATATAACAGTCTTCTACAATCAGTAACGGCCTGTCACACACAAATATGTTAGCGAGGAACTCTGAAAACTCCTCTTTAAACAAGTTTAGACAGCCAGAAGGAGGCCGGTATATCGCAACGGTGAGAGGCATTGTCTTTGATGAAGACCTGATAGCAACCGATTCAAACGATGAACCATGGGAGAAACTGCGCATCGTATAGCCAAACGATTCGCGAACAACAATTGCAACCCGCCAACAACCTTGTCAGAACGCATGGACTGATAGAATGAGAACCCGGGTGGAGTGGTCTCGGAAATACAGCTACTGGAACAAGGCGTCATCCAGGTTTTGGTAAGCAGAAATGCATCTAGCTTCTCCTGGACCTCCTGGACCACCTGATCGCGAATAAGTAACCCCTTGGTTTTTAGCGAGCAGATATTTAGTAGGCGGAATTTAAGAGGCTGTCCAACAACTGGGCGACGGCGATTAAGTGGCTGGTATTCTCTACCGTTTGCGTCTGGCAGGGCGGACGCTGGCTCTTCGAATTTAAATTGGACTTTGGTAACGCCCATCGGACGACGTTTCACAACATGCTGAGCGACGGCGGGTGGGCTACTACCGCAACAAGTACAATTCAGCGCTTTAAACTTACTAGTCTATAAGGCGATAACAGCTGTTAGGCGATGACAGATGGCGATAACAGCTAGTTCGCTATCAGGCGATAACAGCTGGTGCAGAACTCAGCAGCCGGCTGTCGTATGTCGTGAACGTCGCAGTAGCCACATCACACGACTTCTCGCCGAACTGCACGGGCTACCAGTCAAGTAACGGATCGATTTCAAGGTTCTGTCGTTAACTTTTAGGTAACTTATTTCTTTGTATCAATCATATTTGTCGGATCTGCTCCCCACCAGGCCAAGCTTTGGTCCACCTGCTTTTCCAAATCGGACAGTTTACCGAAACATCGTACACATCTCAAATGTTTGGAGACCATGCATTTAGTTCGTATGCTCCCAAAGCCTGGAACTCACTCCCAACTTGCGTCACAACATTCCCTGACTTGACCACGTTTAAAAAGAACTTGCAAACACACCTATTTAGTACAGCATTTAGTCGCTCCCTGAGATTCGTCCTTTATGTGCTTATGGGTCCTGACACTGTAGCATACTGCCACTCACCACACTAACACGCTGACCCTGTGAATGTCACCCTAACCATGTTATTCACGTGGTTTATCAAGCATGATATTACTCACCATTCAATCGCGGTACCCTTTGGAGCAAATGTAATGTGCCCAGAAAGAGATTGAGTTCTCTGAGGGCGCTTTATCAAATGCAGTGTCATTATTATATCCTTTCCAGATGTCCTAAACTGCTATGATACTCACATCCTTAACTGTCTTCCTGAATCAGCTATGATTTTCACTTTCTTTTTGCTGCCTGAGATAAAGTTTGCCTGCTACGGCATGCGTATCGACAGCCGCTTAGTCATTAAGTATGTTACATACAACTCTCCGGCGTAATACCTAATTAATATTTGTGGCTTTCTTATTTTCATACGAAAAGTATATAATTGCATTAGGAATAACATATTCGTCAGCTCAATAGCCTTTTTCAGTCCCAAGTTTATGAAACCATGTAGTTGCTGAACCACTATGCACCTGTACTGCTGGTATGAAGCTTTCATTACAAATAGATATGGTTGTGGTAATAATAAATGTTATTTCAATATAAGAACTAGTTTTAACATAAAAGGTACCAAGGAATAGAAAGGTTCGTGGTAGACAGAATACGCGAATAGGTAAGTTTCCGTATAATTTTCGGAAAGTTTGCATTGCCACCTGATTGATCCAGTCAATTTACAGGATTGCACCTTCAATTTCAATCAAGAAAAAATCATACTTGGAAGTGAATCACGCTCGGTGTACTCATAATATATAAATATAAATACACACACACACAAAAACACACACACATATACACATATACACACACACACAAAAACACACACACATATACACATATACACACACACACACACACACACACATATATATATATATATATATATATATATACATACATATTTCGGGTGAGCGATATATATATATATATATATATATATATATATATATATATATATATATATACACCCGAAATCACAAATACTGCTTTGGAAGTACGTTCAACTCATATAGGAAGTCAGCCTTATTATGCTGGGATTATTGATGCAATATCTAAGGTTGTTCAGATCGTAGCCCAACATTTAGGTTCTGAGAGAGAGAGTTTTTCTTTAACTAAGAATGAAGCCTAGATAATTAGCAGCCTCATTTGCAGGCATGTAGCAGCAGATAAGCCTTTGAGGATCCCAACAACAGCTTGCAATTAACCGTTAGGGAACGCTCACTGCTAGAACGCTCACCTCAAACTCACAACCTGCGTCGTGAAGAGGGAGCCTCTCACCTTTGTGAGAAAGCCCAGTGACTAACGGTTGCTGTTTTCTCAAGATGACTTCGGCTTAATGAAAAAATTACCCATTTATGAGAACGAAGCCAATTTCAATTAAACTAATCGGCTTTCCAAAATGTGTACGATACTCTGTTAATAATAATAATATTACTGCATTTGATAAAGTTTGCAAAGATAACTAAATCTCTTTATAGGCACTTTAAATTTGTTGCAAAGGAAGCACGATCGAACGGGTAATGGTATAGTGCTCAATAAATGACAAGAATAACGTGGTTAGGGGTCAAATGCAAAGGGTCAGCATGCCAGTAAAGTTACTGGCAGCATGCAACAATGTGAGCACGCACGAGCACATAAGGGACGAATCGCAACGAATCACTAAATTCTGTGATAAATAGATGCGTTTTTAGTTTCTTTTTAAACGTGGTCTAGTGTGGAGATGTCCCGGCGTAAGTCCGGAGTGAGTTCGAGGCTTTCACACGAACTAAAGGCACGGTCTTCAAAGGATTTGAGGAATGCATAAGATATAGCTAGAAAGTTAGATTGGATAAAGCTAGTGGTACGATGCTGAGCCTGTTGGGGAGAGTTGATCTGATAGGTAGGCTGGAGCCAAACAATGTTGGAACCTATAAGTAAAAGACAAAACCTTAAAGTTGATGTGTTGCTAGACTTCGAGCGAGTGCTATCGGCGAGAAGTGGTGTAACGTGGTAGCGGTGAAGCTCACGACAGACAAGCCTTGATGCAGAGTTGTGCACCAGCTGTAAGTGCCTAATTACACAGGCCGGTAGACCAGCAAGCAGTGAGTTACAGAAGACAAGACAGGAGGTCAATAATGCAGGGACAAAGTTAGATCTAGTTTCTTTGTCTAAACAAGCCCAAACGGAAGCAATTTTGCTGCAAAAGTAGGCAGACTTGACTTGTACTTTGACATGTAGTCGTCTATTGAAAGGTAACTTTAGAACATGATATCTAAATTTCGTGCAGATTGAAAAGGAGATATGCTCACAGAACCGATTTTGAGCATTACCAATTCCAATGGCCGAACCTAACTCAGTTCGCCCATGACTAGTAACTTGGTGTTGTCACTATTCAATTTGAGGTGCTCGTAGGCTGGAGGAATCAAGCTAAAGTTAGAACTGAATGTCATTCGCATTGACGTGAAAGCTTAGATTGTGCATGGCGAAAGCATCGGCAAGAGGGAGAGCGTAAATCGTGAAAAGAATCGGACCAAGCACGGAGCCCTGACGTAACCCCTATGTCAGAGATACCTCGGATGATCTTTAACCATTCACATCAATACTCTGGAGTCTGCAACTGAGATTAGACCCAAACCATTGTTCTGCAGTGCCAGTGATTTCCAGGCGAGATAAGAGGTGCTCAAGAAGGACTAAGTGAACAATATTATTAAAAGCTACCGAAAGATCGAGACGAATAAGCACAGATGATCTACCCGATTTTGCATTCTTAATTAGGTCATTGTACACCCTAAGCAATGCTGACTCTGTGGAGTGATTAGCTCGAAATCCAGACTGGAACTTACTAGCAAGGTTTGAAGTTTTAATGAGTTCACTTGGTCTGCCACGACTCATTTCAATGTCGTAAATAGAAAACTTAGAAGGGATACCTTGCGGAAGTTGCTCAAGTTCTCTTGGTCTAGTGCTGCTTATTTAAGTTGTTGCCGAACTAAACCTCTTTGAAATGTGCTGGGACATGAACTGAGGCTAATGATCTATTTATGAAGCTAGTTATGTATAGAAGCAGGAGATTGTAGAGGCAGTAATGTGGAAATAGAGTCCAAATTACTGGCCGTCTATGTTCGATTGGGATATGA
Organism: Cristatella mucedo; assembly: GCA_009760855.2. Classification (NCBI taxonomy): domain Eukaryota; kingdom Metazoa; phylum Bryozoa; class Phylactolaemata; family Cristatellidae; genus Cristatella; species Cristatella mucedo. Next base: position 2,213,736 of record WPIO01000043.1, read on the forward strand.
AATATAGGATGAGGTCACTAGGGACCTCATTGAGTGCCAACATTGAGGTGGCACGAGGAATTGAGAGACAGCAGTCTGACTCCCTTGATCTTGTCTATATTCTTGGCAAAAAAGCCAGAGAAGTGATCAGCTAGGTCATCACAGGGATCGCTTGGTAAGGAGCTATCCTGGCAGTGTTTAAGGAGACAGCTGATGGTCGAAATCAGCATTGCGAATTGTGAATTGTGATTCAACAATGTTTTTATAGAAGCTACACTTGGCCTTTGCTAGGATCGATAGGTACAATCTACAGCAGGCCTCGTATGCCTGTCGATGGACACTACGTCCTGATCTTTCGTAGGCTTTTTTCAAGCTTGGGCTTTGTAGACCTAGTTAGTTTTTCAGTAGCAAGCCATAGGCCGTCTGGGCGAGGTTGCAGAGTGGGCTTAGGCAGCCTTGGAAACTCGTTGAGTATGTCAGCTAGTGTCGTGTTGTAGAAATCTAATAATTAGGACACATCGGAAAGGGATGCGTGTCGGAGGCGGACAGCATCAATATCAGGGGTTTTGAGGTTTCGCTATTCACAGCTGACTTTATAAGAGGAGCAGGACACACATTGTAGACCGAATGAGATCTGCACGTAGTCAGCTAAACAGGATTCGGTAATAAATGCTGCTGACAAAGTGTAGTTTGATGAGACAACTTAGTCGAGCTTGTAACCCATGCTGTGAGTAGCCCTATGCACATGAACCACAAGAGACAATGTGTCAGTCAGCACGCGAAATTCAGTGCTGGAGGTATCAGATAAGTTATCAAAATGAATGTTGAAATCACAAATATCGAGGAAGGAACGAGTTATGACAAAGAAAATAGAAGCGAGATAAGAGATATCTGAGATAAAAGAGGGCTCGGTACCTAGCCTGCAATAGACTACTGCCGCCATCGGTAGCTTGTTTTCAGGTGACATCACGACGATAGATTTAAAATACTGCTATGAGGGAACTGAAAATGGCTGTAATCGAATTTTGAGCACATGATAATAGCGACTTCACCTTCAGTTTTGACTGATCTAGGGATGTGAAAGAAAGGAGAAACCAGCCGGGGTACCCTCATTAATTGCAAGGCAGTTGGCCGATTATAACCAAGTTTCAGTCAAGGCGAGCAGGTTGAAACCTTTTGTTTAGAAATAATGTCGCTTATTACTATGAGTTTATTGCAAATTGACTGAGGTTTCGAAAGAAAAGCCTTAAGTTTGGCCGCCTGACTTATAACAGGCCTTATGACCACTTTTTCTTATGCAACGACAACTACTCTCCTGCCGCCGACTATGGCTTATCCTTTTCAGCAGTCCTGAGCTGCTATTTCCATGCTAATCACTACCACAACTTCTCTCATGACTCTGCTATGCTTCCCACTTTCTCTTTGTTGCGTGAGACGAAGTCTGTTGGCTACTGAATGCGTACCGAAAGCCGCTTAGGCTGTGAGTAGGATATGTACAACTCTCCTGTCGGATATGTAACACTCACATAGTCTTTATGGCTTTCTGGAGTTACAGACGGAGATACCTTGCAATTAATTACATTGCATTAACTTAGAGAGACTCACAGTGAAGCTATAGGGAGAAATTTCTGAGTGGTTCGAGACAATGATGGGAATATCAAACGAGCGGTTACTCAACTAGCAGCTTCGGCCAAATGATGGGCGTCTCAGGTGGCTGCAACTGTCCATGTGGTGGTTGGGGGGGGGGCAATTTTTGTTAATCCATAATTAGCTAATCTTAGCAGTAGCAATAGCACATTGGAATGCATTTGAACTACGATAACGAAGCGATAGTTGGTATCCTTGATCATCACTAACATGCAAGTTACTAGCAGCCCACTTATCTAATGCAACCGCTGACGTGGGAGACGCAACAGCATGAAGCAGTAAGCGTTTATGTGTCCACAGGCACGTCATTTCTAAGGCAGTACGGTCAAATCATGCATGCTAGGTTGATAATTTTGATTTAAATTTGATTACTGTAAGTAATGTTTACAGCTGAGTTTGATATAAAGCTGAACTTAAGATTGGAAAATCAAACAATAGCGATCGTCCCGAAGATGAAAGTTGAGATAATGAAAACAAATAGGACCAAGAAGGCATAGGACTGGGAGCTCAATGCTTCCAAAATATTACCTGATGGACAGCTAGATAGATTGGTGGAAGAGAAGTTCAGGCACCATACTCGACTTATGGTGACGAAAGCACAGTATTCATTTTAGAGAATTGCATGTCCGTGGATATTTTCATTAGCCGAAACAAAGGACTGAGTCGTTGTGGAAGTCTGTATTTCTAAAGTTGTCTGGAAGACTATCACACATTTATTGCTGAGAAAGCGTCCACTAGCAGGTCTATATTTCCCCTGTAAAAACGAAGAATGATAAAATCGGACAAGCAGTCTTCTTGTATAATTGCAACATAGGTCACCAAGAGAGCTAGCAAATTTAGTCATCAAAAATAGTAAGTCCGGTGTCGGTGTATATATACATGTTCTGTGTTATCCTTGAACGAATTGTTTTCAGGAGCCTTTGGTTTCTCGGCCGCGCACAAATCGATGTTAATTGAATAGATGAGCTAAGGAGAAGTATTCAACAGAATGAAATTCTAAGGATTTATTGCACTTACGTCACGATATGATTTGTAAACATAAGAAAAATTACAGCGATCGAAGGTCGGCAGATTAAAAAATCTGCATTCAAATGACACCAGAAGATCTTTTGCGTTCTTCCTCCTTCTTTGCATTGAGTAATAGAAAAAAATTGATTACCAGATCTCGAATTAACGACCAAGTCTAATACTGACCAGTTCCTTAATCATAGGTTAAAGCAAAGGTACCACGAGTAAAGTAATTCTGGGTTCAATTCGTCCAACAGGTGTATGTAAATTGATAAGTAAAGGAATGCACGTAAGTGCGGGTCAATAGGGCCTTGTGTGCATCTTGATAAGGTGGAAAACACCACGGTGAAATAACAATTGCAAGTCAAAGAGGAAGTCAGGAGCGGTCCTTGTAGAAATAGAGAAACTACACAAGTTTGAGATGCATTTCTAACTGAGGCATGCAGAAACAGAATCATTGGTGACAAGCAGGGGATAACAATACTAGTAGCAGCCTAAGTCATTCGTCTAGCATCTTAACAGAAGTTAATTTATTTCTGCACCCACTCTTTGAATAAATTTGTAGGATGAGAATCAATACCCTTGACGGAAAGACGAGAAGTAAGTCAAGGTCAGAAAGACAAGGATATCTAAACCCTAATCGCTTCGTGCTGCTGAGTCTCCCATGCTGGCAGCTGCCTTAGCCACCCCGGCGGCTAGTTACCTGCACGTTCGTTATGATCGTCAGCAGCTGTTATCGCTTCGTCATCATAGATCATATGCATTCCTGGATATTAATGTTGTTGCTAAGATTCATGAACTATGTATTAACAAAAGGAAAGCACCCAGTAGCCGCAGTGGCCAGAACCGCCAGGTCAGACGCCGCTCGTTGGGCGGGAACTTCAAGCTGAGTGTCCTCTCGTTTGGTATTCCTAGCATTGTGTCGTACCGCTCAGCACGCTCCCCCACATGCATCACTGTAAATCTCTTTAACTTAGTGGTCATTAGGCCTGTTAAAACTCCATCGGCCAGACTTAACAATTGCATTTAGAATCCTCAATCAATGTGCAATAAGCCTCTGGTAATAAGCGACCTTATTTCTGAAAATGGTATTGACCTGCTCGCCCTAACTGAAACTTGGCTAAAAGCGATAAACTGCCTGACAATAAAAGACGCTATCCCATCTGGTTTCTTGTTCTTTTAAACCCTAGATCGCTCAAAAATGGAGGTGGAGTTGCTATTATCGTGCAATCGAAATTCAGCTTCAAGCCATTTGCAGTACCCTCGAAGCAGTCTTTTGAATCAATTGTCTTGGTCTCATCCGAAAACAAGCTACCGATAGTGGCAGGAGTCTATCGCCCACTAGGTACAAAATCCTCCTTTATCTCAGATTTCTCCGATCTCATTTTGATTCTTTGTGCAAGAAATCAATCCTTCCTCGTTATGGGTGATTTCAACGTTCACTTTGATAACTTATCTGACGCTTTAAGCACCAAATTTCGTGCATTGACTGACTCATTGTCTCTTGTGGCGCACGTGAATGGCTCTACTCACATCAAGAATCACGTACTCGACCAGATTTTCTCATCCAACTGCACCTTGTCATCACCAATTATCACGAAATCCTGCTTATCTGACCACATACAGATCTCATTCAATCTACAGTGTGTGCCCACCTCCTCCTCTGAAATTATCTGTGAATTGCGAAATCTTAAGACCCTTGACATCGATGATGTCCGTGCAAAAATATCTGCTTCCCCTCTGCTGCTCAGTCCTCTCTCCGATCTGTCATTATTGGTAGATAGCTACAACACAACACTAGCTGACATGCCCGACGACTTTGCCCCCATGACAAAGTACACTATGGGCCCCCGCCCGGACGGCCTACGGTTTACCATAGAAATAAAACTAGCCAGGTCCACTAGGCGAAAGCTTGAAAAAGGCATACACAAGATCTGGACTGACTGTCCATCGACGGGCATATGAAGACTACTGTAAGTCGTACCAATCGATCCTAGCAAAGGCCAAGTCTAGCTTCTATAGAAACATTGGTAAATCAGAGATGCACAATCCAAAAAATGCTGATGTCAACGATGAACCATCTCCTCAACCGCTCCCAGGTTAGCTCCTCACCTGATGATCCTTGCAATGATATGGCCGATAGCTTCTCTCGATTCTTTGTGCAGAAGATAGACAAGATCAAGGAATCCATCCCAGCGATGAAAACATCTCCACTAGAATGCTGTTCCCGATTCCCGGCTGCACCTCAATGTCTGCATTTAAGCAGGTCACTAGTGATCTAGTCCTGAAGTTCGTATCTCAATCAAAGAAGATAACAAGTCCTCTGGACCCTGTTCCCACTGCTCTGCTCCTAAGTTGCATTGATCTGCTGCTGCCATGGATAACTAACATCATGAATAAGTCATTAACCTCAGGTCATGTCCTAGCACCTTCCAAAAAAGCAGCAGTCACTCTCAAAAAATTAAACTAGACCAAGAGAACTTAAGCAACTACCGCCCAGTCTTCCTTCTACAATTCCTGTCAAAGACACTTGAACGGGTCGTGGCGGACCAGCTAAACTCATATATCGCAACCTCACACCTTGCTAGTAAGTTCCAGTCTAACTTAAGAGCTAATCAGCTCCGCAGAGTCAGCAACGCTTAGGGTATACAACGACCTAGTTAGGAATGCAGACATGGGGGGAGTGTCTCGGCTTGTTTTGCTGGATCTTTCGGCAGCTTTTGATAACATCGATTGCAAAGTTCTCCTGGAGCGCCTCTCATCTCGCCTGGGAATCGCTGGCACTGCTCTGCAGTGGTTCAGGTCCGATCTCAGTGGGAGACTCTAGAGTATTGACGTGAATGGACTAAGATCATCTGTGGTACTTCTGAAATATTGCATACCTCAGGGTCCCGTGCAAGGTCTGGTTCTTTTCACGTTTTATACTCTCCCTCTTGCTGATGTGATTGCCAAGCACAATCTAGGCTTTTACTTCTATGCAGATGACACTCAGTTGTACCTTTGCTTTGATCCCTCCCAGCCTTCGAGCACCTCAAATTCTCTCAACTCACTTGCTGCATGTATCGATGACATCCACACATGGATGGAAGCAAATTTTCCAAAAATAAATGACGATGAAACTAACTTAATAGTTATGGGCAAACCCAGCGTGATTCAAAAATTGGAAAGGCTGATGCGCAAAATTGGCTCTGCCAGCATATCTCTAGTTGAATCAGCTCGAAATCTAGGCGTCATATTCCAAAGTGACCTCTCGTTAGATGACTATATCAGCTCCACAGTCAAATATGCCTATTTTCAGCTTCACAACATTGCTAAAATTTGGGCTCGTTTAGATAAGGATACCACATCTAAGTTGGTCCATGCATTCGTCACATCCCGTCTTGACTTTTGAAACTCATTGCTCGCTGGCCTACCAGCATGTGCGATAAGGCGTTTGCAGCTGGTGCAAAACTCTGCAGCTAGGCTTGTCTGTCGTGAGCTTCGCAGTTGCCACATTACTCCACTTCTCGCCGACCTGCACTGGTTACCAGTCAAGCAACGGATTGACTTCAAGGTTTTGTCGCTCACTTTAAGGTCTCTTCATTCTATGGCTCCAGCCTATCTGTCAGATCTACTTCCCCATCAGGCCAAGCATCATACCACCCACTTTTCGTAATCCAACAGTCGAAAAATACCCTGTACAAACCTAAAATCCTTTGGAGACAGTGCATTTGGTTCGCATGCTCCCAAAACCTGGAACTCCTTCCCACCGTGCGTCAGAACATCCCTTAACCTGACCAAATTTAAAAAGAATTTTAAAAAACACCTATTTTCGACCGCATTTAGTGGGTCCCTGTCATTCGTCCATCACGTGCTTATGGGTGCAGACACTGTGCTTGCTACCACTTACCACATTTGCATGCTGACCCTGTGCATGTCACCCCTAATCACAGTTATTCATTTTTGTTTGTTTATCAAGCATGATTTTACTTACCATTCAATTGCATTTCACTTTACAGCAAATGTAAAGCGCCTAGAAAGAGATTAAGTTATCTGGGGGCGCTTTATCAAGTAAGTTTTTATTATTAATAATATTAAGAAACTACCTATGCAATTTGTTAGAAAATCAGATATGCGTTTGTGGTACCTTTTGAAAGACCAATATTTTAGAGCAGTGATCGGAAGTTCTGGCAACTTGGGCATGAATAAAAAATCCGTTTTGCAAACCGTGCCTAACCCGGATGTCAACGGAATCAAAGTATCTACAAATAAAAAATTTACCAATCTTTGCATCATATGCGACTTGTATCCCAAGTTGTCGAACCTTGGTTGATCGCTAAAGATGCTTGAGGCTTGTTAGGTGTATTCTTGTGACTTTTATACTGCTTCATTTCTAGGGTTGGTTAGCTTTTTGTAAATTCAATAAATTGCTAATACTTCACGCATCGAAATGAAGTTTGAAATGCGAGGTCAGCTCTGCTTATTTGAGATTAGTCAGGAAAGATTTTGATTTTGGTTTTATGAATTTGGCTGTATACGTCATCAAAAGTCCTGGAGATTTGTTTTCCGTAATCTAGGACATACAGAGCCAAATATATTAAACTAAAATGAAAAATATTCCAGACTAGGCTCAACCAAGCTGAGTTGAACCATAATTTCAAAGGATTTACTAGGATATGTGAAATATTGGCTGAGTTATGGAATTTACAAGGCACCAACCATCACTAGAAATGAAGCTGTATAAAAATCTCAAGTATGAACCTCAACTAGTTTCAAGGATGTATCGTGATCTACCAAGATTCCACAAGTTGTGATACAAGTCGCATAAGGTGCAGAGATTGGTAATTTTTTATCTGTATATTTGTTGCTTCAATTTACATCCGGCTTAGTCGTGGTTTTCAAAACCTATTCTTTTTCATGTGGAAGTCGTCAGAACTTCCAATCCCAGTTATAACATATTTATCTTTCGAAAGGTAGCATAAATACATATTCCATTGTCGGACACATTTTATAAGTTTTTGTCTTGACATTTTATCTGGAGGTAGGTGATGCAATTAAAAATAGTCAAGAGCAATAACAATACCATGCTTTCGAACTTTATGTAGCCCTTTGGTCAAGGACATTGACCACATGCATAACTACAGAAGTGATAAAAAAACGTTGCTGTTCCCATATGAGCCCAGCTAAGCACTTATACAGATAGATTTATTTTTACTTGATGGCTACGCATTTTAAAGTAAGCATGATTCAAAAAAATCTGCTCAGCATTAGAAGATATATTAAGGCTGGATCACTAAACGTCTCCAACCAAAACATTGTTGCAAGAAGTATATCCGATAACACTCATCGATTGCTAGGGATTTATCGCTAATCAATGCCTAGCGCAGGAAGCAACTAGCAAGTTGCTGTTTTTGAAAATCATACGATTTTGAAAATAATTCATATTTTAATCTATACATACCAAAATATGGTATTAGTCTCTGCTAATGATGCAGACACGAGAGGCATTGATAGTATTTTTTTTATAGTGAAATAGACCTTGTTCATCGTAGCTGAACATATCATATATATATATATATATATATATATATATATATATATATATATATATATATATATATATATATATATATATATATATATATATATATATATATATATATATATATATATATACATCATTTACATACACATTTTGCAGGTCATGTTTGGTTCCGTGGACGTTACCAAAGCGGCAGTGATGTATGTTACCTCTGAATTCTTTCCATACGATCCGAGACAGCATCCGACAATCTTTTCGGCCTTGTACTACCACGTGTTCACTGCTTACACGCTCAACATGTCGGAAGTATGCAATAATACAATCGTGTCATGCATAGCTTGGAACTCAAACCAAACGTATAAGCGTCCTCAAGTGACAAAGGGATACCTAACATCTGACAGCTGTGAGCAGCAAACTGGCGGCAATTATCTGAAAAGTTCAGGTAATTGCATATTCTGATCTGTAATTAGTAGTAATTATAACAATAATAACCATATTATTACACTTGATAAAGTGCCCTCAGAGAACTCAATCTCTTTCTGGGCCCTTTACATTTGCTGCAAAGTAAAACGAGATTGAATGGTAAGTAATATCATGCTTGATAAACAATATGAATAACATGGTTAGGGGTGACATGCACAGGGTCAGCATGCAAATGTGGTTAGTGGCAGCAAGCACAGTGTCAGCACGCATAAGCACATGAAGGTCGAACCACAGGGACCCACTAAATGCTGTCCTAAATAGGTGTGTTTTTAAGTTCTTTTTAAATGTGGTCAAGTCAGGGGACGTTGTGAAGCAAGTCGGTAGTGAGTTAAAGGATTGGGGAGCATACGAAACAAATACACGGTCTCCAAAGAATTTGAAGTTTGTAAGAGGTATTGGTAAACTGTTGGATTCCGCAAAGCTGGTGGTACAATGCTTGGTTTGGTGGGGGAGTAAATCTAAGAGATAGGTTGGAGCCAAAGAATGAAGTGACATAAAAGTGAGCGAAAAAACCTTCAAGGTGATCCGTTGCTTGACTGGGAGCCAGTGCAGGTCGGTGAGAAGTGGTGTGATGTGGCAACTGGGATGCTCACGACAGACAAGGCTAGCTCCGGAGCTTTGCACAAGCTGTAAGCGCCTGATTGCACAAGCTGGTAGGCCAGCGAGCAGTGAATTACAGATGTCAAGATGGGATGTGTGGAATGCATGGACCAACTTAGATGTGGTGTCCTTATATAAATAAGCCCTAATTTCAGCCAAGTTAAGTATCTGAGAGTAGGGAGACTTCATCATGGAGCTGAAGTAGGCATCTAACGTTGGGTCACTTTGGAACACGACACCTAGAATTCGAGCTAATTCAATGTAAATGATTTTAATGCAGAAGCTAACGTGAAATAACCTGAACAATTTATAAGTTGACAACACCTATTAAAAGCTTTATTTAGGATTCATTCCACTGCATAAGTCTCTGCAAACTTGTGAATAGTTAATGGTAACCTCCGGTAAAATTTCTTAGCTAGCAATAACATTAAACAAAGTTATTCTCGATATTATAAGATAGTACGATTAAGCATCACTTATGGATTATTTATATCACATTGGGTCTCTTTTAGCAACATTTGTCTTGTAGGTAAGGTGCCGACGCCATATTCGACCTTCACCACAATCGCTCTGGCTATCATCGTCTCTCTTTGTGGATTCGCCAGTTTTGGTGCCCGGGAGGAAGTGATTGCTACTCCTCAAGCGACAAAGTAGCTATTCGAGTTTTAAATGGATTTTGAGAAACACCACATGGATGAAGGAGGCAATTACTTGCTTATCAATAATCAAATGTCTGCAGAATTTTAACCGAAGACTATAAGCTGATACATTGTCGTTCAGTTTTTGGTTTGAAGTTGCACACACGTCACTGTAGTTGGCATAGTATTCGGACGTAATGCTTTTTTGGGCCCCGCCAAGTGAGGGCGAGGATCACTAGTGCTGTTGCGATTCCACGCACGTGTTTATCTCAGCATTTAGTGGGTCCTCGTGACTTGCCCTTTGTGTGCTTATGGGTGCTGACACTCTGCCTGCTCCTACTGACCATACTTTATATGTTGACACTGTGCATGTCACATCTAACCGTTTTATGCTTGCTTAGATTGTACATGTAACTACAAACGATTTGATCGTGCTTCTTTTAAACATAAGTGCGTAGATTTCAATTAAGCTCCCCGAAGGTGCTATGCAATTGTTCATGTTAATGTTATATACATCATAGCTACTATACCACCACTGTTAGCCGACAAGCAAGTCATTCTTGTGCTTCGCATCCGAGTGAATAGCAACTTTCAAGAAAGTGATGAGAAGTTTGGTTCACACAGAGAGCAACCGGTTAGCATGCTGTTCAAAGGGAAAACGCGTAAATGCAATCTAATTTTTGGCTAATTTCCGAAAAGGAAAGCGTTAAAAGTGACATGGCCAACCATGTCTATACCAGAAGAAGTCCATTAATAACATCGCCACAAACAAAAATACCGATATCAGCATCATATTAAACCTGTGCCCCATGATATTTAACATTATTAAATCGACTCACTTGTTGCAGCTTGGTGAGGAAAGCGTACGGAGGCTTATAAAGCTTCCTCACGGTTTAACTGGGACTTGTGAATTGCATAATTCAGCCGATACTTGACGGATCAATGTCACATTTTCAAAATATCTGAGTCCGATTTGCAAATATCTGCAGGTAGTTTTTTTGATAATTTCAGTAGGATGCAGTTACCTATATATGTCTATGATTAAAGAAGATTACTAAAAAGAAAGCGATATTGATTTCAGAACACTCATAGGTATCTAAACGTCAGTTCATGTACCTTTAAAAATCCTACAAGATAACCTATAGGAATAATAATATCAAGCTTAAATCATCATACTCAGGTTTCAACGCAATGACCAGGTTAAAATCCATAGAACAATAATACTGTCAGGGCAGCATGTTAGTATGCTGTCTGGCATTAAGATCTAAATTATAAATACCAAAGATAGCAAAACACTTTGAAAAGTACATCCCCGTTGCAATTGGTGATTGGAAAGGCTGTGCTTACCCGGTTAAGGTATTTATTTTTGGAGCTTAGAGAACTTAATTCATAACTGGAGGCTTTACCACTCACTTCTGCAAAAATTATACCAGCAATTTTTGACTTGCAGGTATCAAGTATAAAAAAGCTGTTGAATATAATTCTTAAGCCTGAACGCTAAAGCTCACATGAACCAAATCCCGACCGACGGTTAGAAATACCTCTAGTTAGGATTCAGCACCAAGTCAGGCGCAACCAAACAAGCAAACCATATTGGAAATAAGTAAGACGGTTTCACAATATCAAAAAAGCTACACTAATCCAATACATCTTTGGCTGAGCAAATGCATTTTAAAGTGAGACCTAAAGGGCAGGGTTCTTTGCAGCAGGGGACATACAAAATAAGGGAGTTGCAGACATGCCATACACATACATGTGCCAAACAGCTACAAACGATATGTTGTGTTGGTCACTGGATGGTATCAATGTAGGAGAGGGAGTGGTGAGATTTATGTAGCGCCTAGGAGAGGTTGTTACTAGGAGCCCTATAACAATAATAATAATAGTAATAACAATAATAACAATACACTTGTAAAAGCACCGTCAGAGGACTCAATATTTTTCAAGGCGCTTTACACATCCTGCAAAGGAAACACGATCGAATGGTGAGTGATATCATGTTTGATAAACAACATGAATATCATGGTTACCGTTGACACTCACAGGGTCAGCATTGAAGTGTAGTCTGTGGCAGCATGCACAGTGTCAGCACACATAATCACATAAAGAACCAATCACAGTGACCCACTCAGTGCTGTCATAACAAGGTGCGTTTTTACTTTGTTTTTAAATATGGTATAGTCAGGGGATGTCGTGATGCAAGTCGGGAGTGAGTTCTAGGCTTTGGGAGCGAACGAACAAAATGCGTGACTTCTAAAAGATGTGAGGTCAGTACGAGGTATCGGTAAACAGCCTCCATAAACGGGTTGGTGCGATGCTTGGCCTGGACTGAGGGCAGCCAAAGAATGAAGCGACCTAAAAGTGAGCGGCAAAACCGTAAAGTTGATTCGTAGCTTGACCGGCAGCCAGTGCAGGTCTGCGAGAAGTAGTGTGATGCGGCAACTGGGACTCTCACGACCGACAGGCCTAGCTGCAGAGTTCTGAACCAGCTGTAAGCGCCTGATTGCACATGCCGGTAGACCAGCGAACAGTGACTTACAGAAGTCAAGGTAGAATGTCACAGATGCATGGACCAACTTATACGCGGTATCCCTATCTAAATAAGCCCGAATTCCAGAAAGGTTGTGCAGCTGAAAGTCGGTGGACTTGATTGTGGAGCTGATGTGGTCGTCTAACGAAAGCTAGCTTTGGAACATGACTCCGAGAATTCGTGCAGATTCAACAAATGATATGCTGGCAGAGCTGATCTTAAACGCTAGCCTTTCCAATTTCGGAATCAAATTTGGTTCTCCGATGACTAGCAAGTCAGTATTGTTATCATTTAATTTAAGAAAATATGTCTGCCATCCGCATGTGAATGTCATCAATACATGCAGCAAGGTAGTTGAGAGAATTCGGGGTGATAGAAAGCTGGGAGGGATCAAAGCAAAGATACAACTGAGCTTCATCCACATAGAAGGGAATGCTTAAAGTTAGCCACCATGTGAAGTGAAAAGGAATCCAAATAGGTAATGTTTTACTAAAATGAAATGATGAAATGTTGGGAACCGTTGTTGAGCGACGGATATTTCCAGAGTTTCGGCGAAACCAGCTTAAGCCCCAATGCTTGCAACAATTCACTTGAGTAACGGTAGCCTGCGGCCGCCAAGGATCATAGCAGCTGAAGAGGGCGGAAACCCATTACAAGAATCGAGAAGTTTAAATAGGTTGAAAAATAATTGTTCTCGAATAGAGGTGGACGCGTGTGAGACGATCTTTGAGTGGATTCGTAGCATGCTAAAGAAAAAGAGAGGCTCATACACAAGTTGTTGTGAGGCTTTGACGTGGCAACTAGTACGATCTTGCATACCCGCTATTTTTAAAGGTTGAGGTATCGTGGAATTAGCATATCGGCTGCACACATTTCCGTTGCACTTTAAGTGAATTGATTCACTTTTAGGAAAAGTCTGAGCATGAGGGGAAGTTGATGCGAAACTACTATCTTCAAATTAGGAAGTAACTATACAATAACAATTACAATTGGTATCACGTAAGTTCACTCATCATCAACCTCTATTGACTTTGATTACTACTGCCAAGTTCTCCTATATCGTCAAGATAAAGACAACAATACATTTATATGCAAGCCTACTAAATTTGTGATCTTTGAAAGTATAGGGGTGCTGTTGAGCATCTGGCATTTTGATAAAGCTCCAGAAGTTTTGGCAGTCATTGAGAGTTAGCTTAAGCCACTGATTCGCACTGCTATCACCGAAGACATCCATGACAGATTCAAAATTTCTTGTTGGCCTACTCCTTGAAGGCTGAAACTTCTAGAAGAGTGGATGTTGCTATTTGAATTGGCCCAGTGGTTAAGGCGCTCGCTCCGACCAATGCCTGGCCGAGGTCGTGCACTTGAGCCCGTGGTATATATGAGACTCACATAAATATATAATATGTTCTATAGAGCACTACAAAAATGAATTATTTATTATATATAGATGTTAAATTTTAAAATTTCTGATTTCTTGACTTGGACTTTACTATTTAATGCATTTGCGGTTTTATTTCCAGCTACTGCTAATATGCTGATGGCTATGGTAGTTTCTCTTCGATCAGGTAGCAATTCTTGCCAGGTCTTAAACGTATAGTGGTATGTAAGAGTTATTCCCTCATCGAATTGATCTTTTCCTCCTTCTATGAAGTTTGAAGGTGTATTTTGAGAGCCCATGTGGTACACTATGTTTTAATTTGCATTCACTGCTAGAGGATTTCTGCCTATATGATTACATTAAAGCTGTCGATGATATAACTGGGCTCATTTTTTGATCTAGTCTGGTCTCGCCATCGTTGCATATTCTGATATCGTCAATAACGTCACGACTTAAGAGCGAATGTTGCAATAGTTCTCACTGTATGGTTATGATTCTGCATCCACAGTTGGATGTCTGTGGAGAAACTCAGTGACTCTTGATATCGATGCAGCTAAAGCAGTACTTTCATACCTGCCCTCTAACCTGTTCCTTCCCACCTATTTTTCCGCAGCGATGGAGTGCTAGAAAACAGTAATAGCCAGCTACCTTCTTGCAATGCAAGTCTAATAAACTTACTGCCCTGTCACGGCCTAGGTAATAATAATAATATTATTAATAATGCAATTGATAAAGCGCCCACATAGAACTCAATCTCTTTCTAGGTGCTTTGCATTTGCTGCAAAGGGAAACTTGATTGAATTGGGAGTACTATCATGCTCCATAAACAACATAAATAGCATGGATAGGGATGACATGCCCAGGGTCAGCATGCAAGTACTGGTTTGGTCCAGAGATTAAGGTGCTCCCTGCGACCAAGGTCAGGCTGAGGTCGTTGGTTCGATACCAGAGGCATATGTGAAGCGCCTGAATAGAAATTAGGTTTTCTTGGGGTGCTATACAAATAAATTATTGTAAGTGTGGTTAGTGGCAGCATGCAGTGTCCGCACGCATAAGAACATGAAGGATGAATCAGGGGGACCCTCTAAATGCTGACCTAAATAGGTGTGTTTTTAAGTGCTTTTAAATGTGGTCAAGTCAGGGTATGTTCTGACGCAAGTCAGGAGTGAGTTCCAGGCTTTGGGAGCATACAAACTAAAATAGCGGTCTCCAAAGGATTTGAGGTTTGTACGAGGCATTGGTAAACTATTTAATTCCGAAAAGTGGTGGTACGATGCATGGCCTAGTGGGGTAGTAGATCTGAGAGATAGGCTGGAGCCAAATAATTAAGTGACCTAACAGTGAGCGACAAAACCTAGAAGTTGATCCGTTGGTTAACCGGCAGCCAGTGCAGGTTGGCGAGAAGTGGTGTGATGTGGCAACTGCCAAGCTCACGACAGACAAGCCAACTGCAAAGTTTTGCACTAGCTGTAATTGCCTGATTGCACGTGCCGGTAGGCCAGCAAGCAGTGAGTTACAGAGGCCAAGACGGGATGTCACCAATGTATGGACCAACTTCGACGTGGTGTCCTTATCTAGGCAAGCTCGAATTTTAGCAATGTTATGTAGCTGACAGTAAGCCGACTTGACTGTGGAGCTAATTGGTCATCTACGAGAGGTCACTTTGGAACATGACACCTAGATTTCCAGCTGATTCAACTGGAGATCTGCTGACCGAGTCAATTTTGAACTTTCTTATGACTGAGTTAAATGAAGCAAACGATATAAAGCGCCGACTCGAGAAGCCAGCCAAACACCCGTACTCACTTTCCCGGCATGGAAATTAAGGCCAATAGTTCCACCCTTGACGACTAAGCTTAAGTCCATATCAGTGAAGTGAATCAGTGAAGAAATTCAGTGACAAGTTGGGGATTCACAGGCAAATAAGCAAAAAGTGCTAGTTTTTTTGTATTAAACATATTCTTAAAACCACTCAACAAAGGAAACGTCTCAGAGAACTTAATCATCGGTTAGAAGTCTGATTATTAGCGTATTCCTTTTATTTAGGACTAATGCAACCCTACTGGCTTTCCCTACTAGTAACTCACTATGCGAAAGCGACGACCTGCTCGCCCACTCAACCCGCTTTCATGCTATCACTGTTGAACTCATTTTCAGGCTCGAATCCATGGTTAGAATGACCTCATTATAATATATCGATGACGAAGTGATAAGAGCCGCTGACGATCATAACTAACGTGCAGGTTATTAGCCGCCGGCGTGGCTAATGTAGCCGCCCGAGTGGGAGACCCAGCAGCCCGAAGCGATAAGCGTTTAGATATCCATAGGCACGTAATTTCTTACGCGATACGGTCAAATAACAATCACAATAACTTTGAATAGGCCTTGGCTGTATTATTTCCGTATACAATGTTCGCAAGAACTTCGGCTTTCGGAAAAATTCTGCAACGAACACGAACGCACGTGAAAGCGCTCCACGTGAGCAGGCCAGAAGCTATCGTGCGACCTACTCCAAGTGCTCCAAATTTTGGTGTCGTTTTCGACAGCTGCCAACATTTTTAAAGCTTAATACATAAGATTGCTTCTACAGCTAGCCATCACGTCCGATTCCTATCGAAGATAAGGAGCTGTCTTCCACAGTTGCTTGCAAGCAATTTAAATAGCTCTTTAGTTCTCTCTTAGATCGATTATTGTAGTTCCCTTTTGGCAGGGCTACCAAAAAAGCTACTATTCCATTTTAAATGGCTATGAATATGGCTGCAAGGCAAAATTTCAAATTCCTGAGTTTCGACCACACGTCTCCTTTTCTAAAACAGCCGCTTGATGTTAAGTAAGTATGTATGTTAAGTAAGTATGTTAAGTACTTTAAGTAAGTATGTTAAGTAAGTAAGTATGTTAAGTACTTTGCTAAAACTGCCGCTTGGCTGCCGGTTGATCAAAGGATACAGAGCACAGTTTTTATGCTGACCTGCAATCCCGCCACAGCATGGCTCCTCCATACTTAGCTAAACTACTGCACCAGTTTCAGCCTCCACGTGCCCTCAAATATTGCATGGACAATAAATTAGCTGTTGCTTTCTTGTGCTTAAAGACCGTTGGTGACAGAAGCTATTGCTCTGCAGGTCCTAGACTGTGGAACTCGCTTCCACAGTTCTTTTGGAACGACAGCTACTCTCCTGCTGCCAACCATGGCTTATCCTTTCTAGCGGTCTTGAGCTGCTACTTTCATGATAATCACTACATCAACTAATCCTCTGACTTTGCTATGCTTCCTACTTTCTCTGTTGCGTGAGATCAAGTATTTTGGCTACCGAATGCGTACCGAAAGCAGCATCGGCTGTGAGTTTGCTATGCAAAACTCTCCTGCATAGTATCTACATGGTCTTTGTGGCTTTTTGGAGTTGCAGACGGCGATTCATTACATTTTAGGCCAATCCCTCATAAGGCTGAGGGCACGCAAGCATTTTTATCGCTGTGTCAGCCACGTTGAATGATGGTGCCAAGCATCCGGTGTCAAGCTACAGTGCTGAGTCCTGCTCCACGATTCTAGCCACTGCAACCGCACCGTAATCCTGCCCCAGCATTTCAAAACGAGGGCAGCCTCTCTTCAAGACTTTTGAAATTGTATTTGAGCCCACTTTGACAATAATGAAACACATATCTGCCCTCTATAGTAAACCAAAGGTCGCACTGTCCTATAGCCCGAAAAGGATGATTAGCTGCCGTCTTTAAGGTCGTTCGTGCAGGTCGGACGGTACTTCGCGTGTGTACAGCGGTGGGCAGCCTCTTGCTTAATTAGAGATGCGTATGAACCACTGTTGACCAATGCTGATATAGTTATGTCGCCGACGACGATAGTCACGGACGACGAACGTACTTGCGTCCCCATAAGCGTTGCGGTACCGCACAGGGGCTCGCTAGACTCGGCACAAGGCCCCTAACCAGCCTCGGAGCCTCGCCCCTTTTCCCGGAGACTGTCTGACAGTCAGTGTGACTGCGGCAAGCACAGTTGCAGGCTACATGGACGGAGCCCGAGCACTCCCAGCACTGCACATCCCGGCGCACTTTCCTAGGGCCACGGAAGTTCCCCTGTCTGCCCGCGCTCGCTCGCGATGGCCGGCAGAGCCGGCTAGCACTGCTGCAGACTCTCGTCCGAACTCTTCCAATGCTCCCGGTGCCTCCAGTAGCATGGTCTGGAGCTCGACCTCTCATGTGGCCACGCTGGCAGTAAGCTCGTCGACGACACTCGCGCGAATCGCGCCGGCTGGCTCGAAGAGCACTACGGTAGGGTGTGAGCCCCAGTGGCGTAGCCATTAGAACCGCGGCTTGCTTTAAAGCGGCCGCAGGTGTTATAGAATGCAGTTTGTGTTTCGTTTTATGTCCATGGTTCGAGATTGCGGCACGCTGGCACTCGGCCAGTGCAAGCTGACCGGTAGTCCTCCCATCAAACCAGAGTTGAACAGCTGGTGGATATGACCTAGGGACTGTCAGGTGCCCAGCTGTGGTCTGGCGGCAGTGGCTTGGACAAGGGCCGGCATTGTTCTCCGGCTTACCCACGGGGATGAGCAGTGGCTGCGAGAAAGTGAAGGGGAGTTGGAACGCCAACGCCGGCCTAGGGGAGAATGGCAGCATTTGGGAGTGCTGTGGGCACGTGCGAGCAAATACGTCTTGGTGAGCCGGCTTCAGTGCTTTACATTTTCGAGCGCACACGCTGCTGGGAGAGCATCAGTCTACATACGATTCGGCGAAGACTTAATGGTGGTGGCTACACTGTCAGGCAGTCCGCTGAAAATATTATGGTACAGGAACGACTCGCTTGCGGCACCGCTTCTGTCTGAAACCGCTCGCCTGAGTAGGCGCTCGAGTCACACGTTAAGTTCCGTACCGGCTCGCCGTCCTGCAGGATGCGGCCATGAAATTAGCAGAGGTAAACACCACTCAATCCCCAGGCGAGACCGCCTCTTCTAACGCTTCCTGTAACGTTTTATTGTTCTCTTCTCGACTTCCAGCTAAAGGGGTATGACACGTGCCTCACCCGCTAGGACCGCTATATCTTGCTCATACGATAGGCCTCGTCCCAGCTATTGGTCGACGCACAGGCGTTAAAGCGTTAAATTCAGAGGTCGAGCGGCGATCGGCCGTCCTTCACTGGAGGCTTCGTTGCAGTAGCCATTCTCCAATACCAATTATTGAATTGCTGTGGCTCCCTCCGGTGGCGGCCATTCTAGTGAAGTCTCGCAGAGACACAGCGTAAACGTGGGAGGTACGGACGATAAGGCAATGTATGTAAGGTAATATAAGGTAATTATTATAAGATAATGTAATTTATGGTGATGCACGAATCATGTTGAAAGAATCTTCATTTCTTTCAACATGTACATTCAATAATGCGTCGAAAATTAGAACGTGCATCATTGGCCTTACGCTGAACTACGTTAATGGCTCAACTGTCAGCTACGAGTAAGGAGTGGGCTTCCCAGCGTCAATGGCATACTAACAGGCCTCAGATGAGGCATACATTAGTGACCGGTTCTGAGCTAATTACAACAGCAGAATCAGCACTCTTACACAACGAAAGCAAGCCGGAAGCTATATACAATGCTGGGAATACTGATCGAGCCCCTTTTCACCCCCTGGTGAGCCGTAATGGCTCATTAGGTAAGGCGGTTACGTTACACGACCTCGGCCCCGAGATCGAGGGTTCGAATCCTGTGGTGGGCGATCCTTTATTGCTACTGCAAGCGGTGGTTATAGCCGTCAAGGCTCTTCTGTCGCTATACAAAAAGAGGCTGTTAAATCAGCTAGTATATTTTTCTAAGCGTTCAGCTAGTAGGCGCCATGTATCAGATTTGAAATTAATAAACCCGGTGGCTATGGTCGCAATCAGCTTTGGATTTGAACACAATAACGAAGCAGTAATTGCCATGTGCATTCACAAATAATTGTGAGGTAATAACCAGATCGAAAAGCTATAGTCACAGTCATTGAAGACTGGATCGCTAAGCAAAAACCAGGATGCTCAAACATAAGTAAGACAGCTAGTCCTCCATCGTAAGGGCGTCTTATAATGTGCAAGGAACCTCGCATACAACGTCAGGCAGAATCGCCATCCTCTAGTGCACACAGCCATTACTATATATATATATATATATATATATATATATATATATATATATATATATATATATATATATATATATATATATATATATAGTATATATAGTGCGCACAGTCATTGAAAGTAAAGTAAGGCATACCTCCATTATTAGCGGCTATTTAAATGCCGTCGTGCAGATTCTTATACTCATTCTCTTTAACGGAGAGTTGTGAACAGTTTCTAACGCTAGGCGATGCGAGAATAGAAAGTAATCGCTCTAGCACTAACAGCACGTCGGATACTCTCAACTACAGGCAGCATGTATCAATGGCATTCGCACAGGGATGGCAGCAAGCTGTCTTAAATGGAATCATGATAAAACCAATTTGAGAGTTACGGGAAAACCAAGTGTGATTCAGAAAGTGGTAAATGTATCGTTCACAATCGCCACTGCCAGCATATGTCCTGTTGAATTTGCACGACATCTAGGCATCCTGTTATAAAGTGACGGTTCATTAGATGACCGCATCATCTCTGCTGTTAAGTCTGCCTACTTTCACCTACATAACATTGCTAAATTTGGCCATGCTCAGACAGGGATACTGAATCTAAATTTGTCTATGCGTCACTCATATATCAATATCAACCGCATTTAATAATGTTTCCAAGAAAAAAATGGATGCACCGTGAATAAATCCTTTCCGCTTGTGTTTAATGAAGTCTCTGAAACTTCCTCGATGAAAGAAGTTTTACAGTTTTTGCGTCACGGCGTTCTGTCATGGCATGCCAATAACATTACATTTTATTTTTCAAACGTGATGGTAACAGCCGATGACAGAACGCCGTGACATTGCAATTCACTGAAATAAACTGACTAAACTATACGTGTTAGCTTAAGCATCGAACTGCTAATTCGTTTTGGGCAATAGAGCTCTCAGAGAAGAGGGTTATGCAAAGCTCGACCATAACGTAACTACAACGTCGCGGCCGCCTCGGCACTAGTAAACGGTGGGTCATCTCACCGAAAGCCCATCTAGAAAATGAGGGCTTCAAGGAAGCTGCTCTATCCTAGCCATCATATCCTGACATATGGTGGTAGGCGTGACTGTGTTCACTGATTGCCGCCCACATTGAGCCTGGGCAGCAGTCTAGACAAGGCCTACAGTGAGCAGCTCCGGCAGACTCAATGTTGGCGTCATTATCTACTAGAGCTCGAGGGCTGCTCTACGTAAATGGAGTGCATCACTAACGATGAAAAAATTGTGAGGAGCACAATTTTGCAATCCAACAGAGTGGATTTGGAGCTCGAAAGTTTGGCAAGCGGCAACGAGCCCAACTGCGGAAACCTGAATCTGCCAATTCCGAAAGAAGCCAACATTATGGCGACAAGTGGTCTAACTAGTAAACGTAAGATGCTAGTATTTACAATGGCACTATCAAACTTCAGCTCTTATTTAGCATTTTCTGCCATCGCGCCATTCTTCCCCAAAGAGGTGAGAATATAAGATATTGTTCGATTTCGCTGGTAATTCCTCACGAGTATGGTTGATTGTTGTAATTCAAATGGGTATTGGATACGAGAGCTTATTTTATGAAATAGGCCTAATTATTGTTTGTGATAAATATTTTGTAGGCAACCGTTAAAGGCGCTTCGAACTGGGAAGTTGGCTTCATATTTGGAGTTTTTCAGCTGGTTATTTTTATTGTAGCACCAATATATGGAAAACTGGTAAGCGAAAGAAACGATTCTCTAGTGCAGAAGTTTCTTCTGCTTGGCTTAGAAGCCCGCATTAGAAAGCTATGATCTGAAACTTAAAGGCTGTATTCACTACGCCAATGTGACTCATCATTTATTTGTCCATGACTACTATAAATTTATCCACCTGATGTTACTATTTTGTTAATCATTGGTGTGCTGATGCATGCTGACACTGCACCTGAAGCTACTAACCTTATCTAAACAGTGACCCCTTGCATGTAACTACTAAGAATGCATGCTTGATGACATTGCGAGTTTTACCACCAATTATTGGTCCCGATTTCTTTGCATCTGTAAATCGGCTAGAAATAGATTTTGATTTTAAAAACCAAGCATGATTCAGCAATTTTAAAACCAAAGGCTCAAAATCAGCTCCGCCAGCATGTCTCCTGTTCAATCTGCACTCAATCCAAATGTCCTATTCAAATGTGACTTTGCATTAGCTCAACAGTTAAGTCCGCCTACTCTCTGCTACATCTGGTTGCTTTAGTTCAACCATGTTTAAACTGGCATTACACATCTAAATTGGTCGATGCAAATGTGAAATCGCATTTTGACTCCTGTAACTCACTGCTCACTGGTCTACCGGCCTTTGCAATCAGGTGCTTACAGCTTGTGCAAAACTGTGCAGCTAGGTTCGTCAGTCGTGAGCTTCACATTTGCCATATCACACTTCTTCTCGCCGACCTGCACTGGCTCCCAGTGAAGTAACGCTATGACTTCAAGATTCTCTCACTTACTTTAGGTTCCTTCATTCTCTGGCTCCAGTTTACCTATCAGAACTACTCCCCTACCTGGTGAAGAATCATACACATCGCTGTTCTGACTCAAATAATCTGTCTATGCCTTGTGCAACACTCAAAACCACTGGAGACCGTGCCTTTAAGTTCATATTATTCCAAAGCCTGGAGCTCACCGCCGACGCACGGAACAACAATCCCTGACACAACGGCGTTTTAGAAGCTTAAAACTCAAAATTTTATTACAGCATTTACAGAGTCTTCATGGTTCGTCATTCGTGTGCATCCCTCTGCTTATGCTGTGCCTGCCAGTTGCGGTTATTCCGACCAAACGTTTTGTAATGCTCATGTCCACTATATGTAAAGTGCCGGGATGGAGATTCAGTTCTCTGAGAGTGCTATACAAATGCAATGGTATTATTTGTATTATTTAATTATCCTAGTTCGCTAAATGAGTTTATTATTAGTATAGCTAGTATTGAAACTTAGTATGTTTTTCACCTAACAATATTGTTAAAAGAAAGTCCACACTTAAGCT
This sequence comes from Cristatella mucedo, assembly GCA_009760855.2. Taxonomy (NCBI): domain Eukaryota; kingdom Metazoa; phylum Bryozoa; class Phylactolaemata; family Cristatellidae; genus Cristatella; species Cristatella mucedo. The sequence goes on from WPIO01000043.1 coordinate 2,236,657, forward strand.
AGCCTATCTAGTAGTCAGTGTAGACTAATATAACTCAATCTTTTTGAGGTTTTAAAAGGTTGAAGTGCTATCCGCAAAAAACTGCCATTTCTTCCCCAATCAATGAAATGAAATAAGCGATTCTCAGCATTAGTAACTGCATCTGCTGTTAGAATGTCACAAAAGCTGTGGAGAAAAGTTACCTTGCACTAACTTTATATCCCGACATAGTTTAGTTTTTTAACACCGGTCTTCGTTTCGTTATTAAACTAGCTACGTATTTTGCTGCTTCATGTCATCAAAGATTGTTCTGGAGATAGACATTAGCTGCTGTCTATGATGACGTCTCTTTTCCACTACCTTTGACTCATAGTTTATGAGGTGACTGAATTTATATTTGTCATCAAAATAAAATTACTATGGGTCTCAATAAGTCTTGTCAAATAACATCGAAAGTTTCATTCCGAAGTATTTTCACTGAAACAAGTACAGCTATACACTAAATTCACTACTAAGAAATGCCAATTTTCAGGCTGATAACATATTTACACATTTAGGGCAAGCAATTAAGAGATTGATGCACAAGCCTAACAAATACTCTTTGCTAACCGATCTTTTAAATGAAGGCTTACAGTTCCTTTATATAATTACATTTCATTTACAGGTTGTGATGAGGTTATTAAAAACATCTTCATTAAATAAGGCCTCGCCTGCTTGATACATCGACACAGTAAGTTTCTGGTGGTGTTTCTACAACAGAATTTGACAGTGAAACATGTAGATGTCTAGATGAGACACAATAAAACACGTCCAATTAATATAAATTTCTTAGAGCTAATTTAGTGCATACGCAAAAATTGATGGGATACGTAATCACGAGCTACCCAGACTGCTCTTGAGTTGGTTAAACAATTGTGGGAATAATTACCTATCTTGATCGGCATTATCTGATCTTATATAATTTCATAGCCTTTCACTTAAGAATAAGAGGTGGTATAAGAAGACCTATGTTATCAATTCATCGATATATTTTGAGTCACCTATTAACTTTTGGTTCAATCAAAATGTTCCAATGGACTTATAATAATATAGCGTACAAAACAAAAAGATGATCACAATATGGATGTAATGCTGAAACTTTCACTAACATAATTCCAGGATTGCAGAACTTTCAACAATAGTACGGTCTTGTGTTCTCGCCTTTACCGGCTGGAGGTCAAGATGAATGTATTTCCTAGCCAAGATCGTGGGGTCTATATCAATGGCTTATGTACAGTTCGTGGATAGAGAGCTTTCGCATTTTCATATACCCTTAGCTTGTCAAAAGAAGGCTGTAGCAACCTTTACATATTGCCAGTTTTACGAAGTAATTAATAATAAAAGGTTTTTAATCTTTTGGGGTTGGTTGGTTGTAATGATATGGGTAATGGCAAACAGAACAATGCTATTATACATATATATTTATCCATATATATATACGTATAAATATAAATATATATATATATGTATACATATATATGTATATATATATATTTATACATATATATATATATATATATATATATCTGCTCTAAATTAACTTAACAATTAGGAAATGTAGAAGAGATTAAGGATGGTAATTGTACCACAATTCTAGTTTGAATGTTGGAGAATTTGAAATTTTTATCGCAGCTACACTTTGAATATATAGGATAGATTCTCAGATATTTGATCGAATATTCATCCCGGAAAATGCACCAGCACTTTTAAACCTATTTAGACTTTTTGAAGCAAAGACCCCTTACGGCTAGAGAGTTTATTTCCTAAGACTAGCTGCAGTTTTTATTTTCAAGGGCTAACACTATGGTTAGTCAGGCAAGCTATTTCATGCAGAAAAAGTAAACTATTCTTGCATTGAAACATGTCTGGAAGACTGTTTTGGGTAACCAATTTACTTGGAAACCACAAATCTCATGAAGCCGGCTTTACAAACTGTCCCATTACAGTGGACCTATCAGTTGGAAAAGTCAATAGCATGACCAAAATAAGCAAATCAATTTGGTGAACCGGACCCAAAAAGCCTCCGGCAACCGATAAATATCATTTGAACAAACTTTGTCGAAGCCACATATTCTGTTAAGTCACCACACGCAGCAAGCGATACTTTGAAAGCCATTGTTAACCAGTTGGTTTAAATAAATCCAAGGCTTCGTTTCTTGGCTAACGATTGGAGGAGGAAAGCTACAGATAAATTCCACACCTATGAGTAATCCGATTCGTCATTTTGTCACTGCCAAAGTGCTGGCGATAACCTCCGCTCCCTGACGTATGAACTTCCGGCGATAAATGTCTAGACAATTATTTAAAGGTAGCTTGTCTTCCGTTAAAATGCAGGGCTTCATCGCAGAAACGAGCAAGATATTAGAAGAATCACCAGGCCACTATTTTGGCTTCATTTGCTCACAGACTCTCAATCAAGACCTGACGCTGATGAACTTCTGAAAGAACCACATGGCCTGGCCAGATAGTGCCTAATTGGGAAACTTGCCTAGTTCACTTGCATAAGCTTACCAGTTTTAAGTAAGTAAAGATAATTACTTTGAGTTAGAACTCAGGTGCAGTGTGATTGCAATTCGGAAAGCCAACATTAGGGTACATCTATTTCGGCTAAGTGATTGGGGGGTGAAGATGGGGGCTGCTGTTCAACTTGGCTAAATCATCCTTTGCACTGATGCCTCGAGGTCTGTGTCTAAATATCTGACCAGAAATTGGCCGTTTCGAAAATGAGTCAGACTGAAGAAGTCTGCAGCACATTTGGTATCCTAGGAAACGGCTCTTAAGCCTCCTAGTCAAGCTTGATCAGTCAGAACCGTGAGTCTGGCTACCTGAGGTTGGGGATTAGCACCCACCTCAAGCTATAATTCCTTTTCTGATATTGGTATATAATAAACCTCTATTAATTTTTTCATAGAGATAAACATGTACCGCAAAATAAGCATACATAAATCATTTTTAAGCTCGTGTTTTAACAGTGAGCAAAGTACACATGATACGTTCTAAATTTATTCGTATAATTGGAGAGTGACGTAATACATGCATTGCTAATTTGCATAATTTATTAAGGTATTGAATGGCAAAAGCTTGGACTCAAGGTGTTGAAATGAGGCAGATGCAAGTCACACTGAAATAGTGATGTTTGGTTGACTCGACAATCTAGTGTTTATTGCAGTGAAATGGCCCCGGATAATTTCGCTCAGCAGGAAGTTGCAATGAAGGATTGGGGAAGCAAAAATGATGGTCCGAGGTTGTAAAATAGAAGTGCTTTGCTTTAGACTCACTAAATATTTAAAAATCAAGACTGAACTGTTTCTGTGGATTGTTTATTCATATTTTTACCTACCTTACTTCTATGGCAATCACGGCAATATTAGGACACGATCTCAGCTCAATGTACACCTATTGTCAAAATAATATTAAAGTAGGAAGATATATGTAGTCCAATATTAGAAAAGCACCAGAAGCTGTCATCAGCAATCCCCGGTGCATTCTATAGTACCTCCACGAATAGTGTACTAAGGGAGGAACAATAGCCGAATTTATATTAGGCACAAGCAGACCACTTACCGCCTAATCACATGGTGGTACTCTTACGGCATAATTGTTCCTATAAAATGAGTGAAGCTAACAGTACATGCCCACAACATCAAACTCAACTCACATCTGCAGCGAGATCATAATATTGATTCCCAACTTTAATAATTGTAATAATGTGTTTGTAAAATGTCTTCAGAGAACTTTGTCTCTTACTCAACACTTTTCGAAGTGTAAAAGAGGCATGGTCATGTTCTTACTGGTAACAGGCACAGTGTCAACATGCAAATGTGGTTAGTGGTTGAGCAGTCGGGGTATGCATGTTTAAGCATACTAAGGGCAAGGAGCAAAAAACAAATATATGCTGCGAGAAACGGGTGCGTTTGTTGCTACGTTTGAAATTTGATCATGCTTAGGGAAGCTGGGACATCAGTTAAGAGTGAGTGCTAGGCATTCCGAGCGTAAGAAATAAAGGTATAATCTCCAAGCGATTGCTTTGTTTAAGGCATAGCGTTAACAACTTGAGTCCAAAGAGTAGGTGATACGATGTTTACCCTGCCCAGTAGACGAGTTTTTCTAATAGGTACGCCGGCGGTAGTGAATTAAAGAACGATTACTTTTCACGACCTCGGCCCCGAGGTCGTGAGGTTCGAATCCTGCGGTGGGCGATCATGTATCCTTACTGCAAGCGGTAGTGATAGCCGTAAAGGCTCTTCTGTCACTATACAAAAAGAGGCTGTTAAATCAGCCAGTATTTACTTTAATTTTATTTAAGATCCTTAAAAGTTGCATAACGAAGTGAATTAATAAGCCTCGAGCCTTTTCGTATAAGGAGAAGCTAGACCCTCCGAGATTGCAGCTAATTCAGCTCTTAAAATCTAAATAAAACCCGAAATATTGCTTCTTTTAGTCTTGCACAGCGTTTCTTATTTATCTTTAAGTTGATCTCTTCGAGTTATCAGAAATCATTATTTAGAAAACAATAAATAAGTGCGACACACAAATAGACACGTTCTAGTTTGACTAAAATTTTACCAGTTGCAGGATTTTCGAATTTAGTAAATTTTAGTAAAAAGTTCGTACATGTTCAGTAAAAATTATTGTTTTACAACAATATTACTGATAATAAATTGGTATAAGCCATTGGAGGACTTAATCTTTATAATATCTCGGCAAATTAAGAAGGCCACAACGAAGGCGTGATTTAATCGTTAGAGGTAGCAACCTCTTTGAAAACAAGCATTACTTAGTTTGAGGTGGCACGCACAGCATCAGCATGCAAATATTGTTAGAGACAGCAAGCAATGTCAGCATGCATGCTAACAGAGAAGGGGAATCTCACGTCCCCGGCAGGATATGTCGTGAAGCCAATCGGAATTGAGTTCCATGCTTAAAGACCCTACGAGCTAAAGTTCGGGTCTCACAAGAGGATGGGGTTCCTACGAGGTGTAGCAAACGAATAGATTCAGAAAAGCGAATGGGGCATTGCTTAGCCTAATAGGGAAGTTTGTCTGATGAGTAGGATGGAGCCAGAGAATAAATTAACCTTAAATTGACAAAACTTGAAGTCGATGCATTGTTTGACTGGGAGCCAGTGCAGGCCGGCGAGAAGTGGCAACTTCCAAGCTCACAACAGACAGGCGTAGTGGTAGAGTTCTCCCCGAGATGTATGCGCCTGATTGCACGGGCCGATGAAGTCGCTAAGTCAACTTATTAATGGCTAATATTCAGGTTAATGACGAATGACTCATATATCGGTCTAAGCTGAAGGAATGTATAACCAAGTTATTTATTAATTGAGTGATGAGGTGAGCCGTGATGGCACGTTAGATAGGGCGGTTGCTTTTCTTGACACCCGGGGAGAGGATCTTTGACGTGTTTTAAACCAGCACGAACTGTGGGACTTCACGGTCTAGCAATAACAGGCTTTCATGTCTCCATTCCTGCGGGTTTGATATAAACGCTTTATTTCCTGCATGTCCTGATGTATTCTCTTACCTCGTTTCTCGCTGAAGGCCCCTTAATTTGACTTAAAATTGTCAAAGTGAGAGAATCGGAAATGTTTGTGTACACTCATTCTATTGCCAAGTGCCCTTTAGCTTTGTTATGTTCTCAACAATTCTCACATAGTCAGCAAGTCAGCAGACTTGTGATATCCGTGATATTGTTCTAGTATCAACTTAAATGTATACAGTGCCTGCACCACACCCAGTCATTTTTAAAGTAAACCATGTGCCTTTAAACAGCTGTCTTATTTTTGGACCGCCAAACGCACCAACTTTTATCTTTGCATCGCTGATTTGAAGAAAAACTTCTTGTAAGTGTTTAAGTGTGCCAAGGTTTTGATTAAGAGCCTTAGCAGAGCTTTTCAGTATTCCAAGATTCCAAGTGACTCAAGCAAGGGAGAAAGTAGCTTTTTACTTGCTTCTGACAGGAGAAGGCTCTCAGACGTTGTCATTCCTAATCACAAAATTTATTGGCTCTGGCCAAGCTTTCGTTTGGTAATGAAAGAAATCTGAAAAATACTATCCCACAGACATAGGAAGCATGGATATTTCAGTCTAGCCACCGATAAATCCAAGCAGAAGGACAATAGCTTTTAAATAGCAGCATATCAGCCACTGGGGTTGATCAAACTTGATTTTGTTGAGAAGTATTCATGTTTCAACAAGTCAATTTTATCTTTACATAATGTGCGACCGTCCATGAGAAAAGTTCGTTTTTATTGCGAAGTAAAATATTTTTCAATTGCCGTTTTATGAATGCTCGCTCATGGTAGATTTTGATATTTAGTGTTATGCTTATTTTTCTTATTGAAGCCCTGAATATTTTTTTTTAAACTGTCGATCTGAAACATGGTCAGCTTGTTGTCTTTAAATCATCAGTACTCCAAAAGCAAGCATTTGCTTTTACCTTTAAACCACTGTCATATATTTTCTACAATTGGCTCACAAACCATAGACGGTACTCATATGTTATCGTGATCTACCAGTTTGCACTCGTAGTATGCGTGATAGCACTGCTGAATGAAGCAATCGGTAGTCTCTGAACCTTAGTCGAGAATCTCCTGCAAATGGGGCGGAACATGTATAGAGATTCTTAGACTAACTTAGCACCATAAATCGTAAATATTCACAAATTTAAGCATCTATACCATGTAGATAAATGTAAAGCTCTTTTACTAAAAGTAGTGCCGAAAAAATTAAATCATTAGGTGACTTTAAAAAGTAAGCTTATTGAAAGTCATAATACTTAAACTTATTGTGTACTTTTCAAGTGTACTCGATCTACGTGAAACAGAATCTACCAAACCTGAAGTGCCGTAGCAAATAAATACGCCATAAACCATTACTTAGGATGTATATTGGGAAAATAAAAAGATACAAAAGAAAACTGATAAAACGCAGACCAGCTAGTATTTGTAGGATTGTGCACAGCAAGGTTTTGAAATGTCAGTCGTACAATGTAGCAGTTGCATTATTTCTGTGCTATTCAACAACTCAGCTATGTCAATTTATTAATTTGGTCTAAGAGCTTGGGTGGTAACAAGTAAAGCGTCAATAATGGCTTACAGCATGTGGATCTTCAAAGTCGGTCCTTTTTTATTCTGCTTGCTAAAGTGGCTTGCTATTAAACAATGTAAATTATTTTGAAGATACCCAAGATTGGAGTAAAGTTGATGTACATAACAGGATTGTTCATTAGCTGCATTTGTATCACCCTATTCGGGTAAGTTTTATGCATGCATTTCGGCTTCACTACCAAATTACTGTCTAGCAAATCAAAATATTTTCCACTGTAATAAAAAAATCACCTCGATGACGTTCTATGTTTGTCAGTGACATATGGTTCTATTTGTCTTAGGCAGATTCGTATTCCCGCATATTAGTGTGAATGCGTTTCATTCCTTACTTACATGACGGTAACTCTAGCCTGACACTCCACACTTCAAAATATTTTATTATAGTTTATAAACAGCTTTCAAATACACTTAGAGTTAGATATTAATACGAATGTGCTAATGATGCAAAATAAAAATGCTAGTATTATTTTGACAAAATCACTAGGGCTTTTACAAGGTTAAAAAAAGTCAGAAATATCGACCGTCTATTTTGAAATATGCTGTACGAAAAAAAATCAATAGGTGCGATGCCTAGGATTCGGATAATGAGAATGATATTAACGACACATTTGTATACAGCCCTCAGAGAATGTGATCCATTTCTAAATACTGAAAGTATACAGCAAAGGAAGCGTGATCTTGTACTTAATAATAGCAAGAGCAAAGTAAAAAAGGACATAAAAGTTAACGGTGACATGCACACGTTCGGCGTGCTAAGATGGTGTCCGGTTCTTTTCACGGTTTATATTTTCCCTCTTGCTGATGCGATTACTAAGCACAATCTAGGCTTTCACTTCTATGTGGATGACTATCAGTTGTACATGTGCTTTGATCCCTCCCAGCCTTCGAGCATGTTGAAGTAATTCTCTCAACTCACTTGCTGCATGTATTAATGACATCCGCACATGGATGGCAGCAAATGTTCTCGAATTAGACGATGATAAACTAACTTACTAGTTATGGTAAAAAAGTGCGATTAAATAATTGGAAAGGCTAACGCTCAAAATTGGCTCTGCCAGCATATCTTCTGTCGAATCAGCTCGAATTCTAGGTGTAATGTTCCAAAGTGACCTCTCGTTATACGATCAAATCAGCTCCAAAGTCAAGTCTGCCTACTTTTAGCTAAACAACATTGCTAAAATTCAGGCTTGTTTCGAAAAGGATCACAAGTTTAAGTTGGTCCATGCATTTGTGACCTCCCGTCTTGACTTCTGTAACTCGGTGCTTGCTGGGCTACCGGCATGTGCAATCAGGCGATTACAGGTGGTGCAAAACTCTGCAGCTAGGCTCGTCTCTCGTGAGCGTCCAGTTGCCCCATCACAATCACACCACTTCTCGTCAACCTGCTCGGGCTACCAGTCAAGCAACGGATCAACTTCTGGGTTTTATCGCTCACTTTAGGGTCACCTAATTATTTAGCTCCAGCCTATCTCTCAGATATAGTCCCCCACCAGGCGAAGCATGGTACCATCCACTTTTAGGAATCCAACAGTCTACCAATATCTCGTACAATCCTCAAATCCTTTGGAGACCGTGCATTTAGTTCGTACCCTCCCAAAGATTGGAACTCCATTCTGACTTGCGTCAGCACATCTCCTGATTTGACCACGTTTAAAATAAACTTAAAAACGTACCTATTTAGGGCAGCATTTAGTAAGTCCCTCTGATTTGTCCTTTATGTGCTTATGAGTGCTGACACTGTGCATGCTGCCACTAACCACATTTGCATGCTGACCTTGTGCATGTCACCATTAATCATGATATTTATGTTGTTTATCAAGCATGATATTACTCACTGTTCAATCGCGTTTCCCTTTGCAGCAAATTTCAAGCGCCTAGAAAGAGATTGAGTTCTCTGAGGGTGCTTTATCATGTGCATTATCATTAAAAGTAATATAATTTTCTTTAGCGTCATCAAGAGATGCTAATTGGCTGGTAAAGTATTTAGACAGCTTATAGTAATCTAGAAACTTAATCTAATATTCCCTAGAGCGCTATGCAGTTGTGTTGTCATTATTAATATAATTCTTATTAATTCCAGTTTTTCTGGAGTAGCTACAAGTGATGGGTCATAAATAAGCACCACACCTTGCTGTTTCCTGTAAGGTTTTAACATGATTCTTCATAGTTCGTATGCTCCCAAAGCCTGGAAGTCACCACCAATGGATGCAAAAACGTCTCTAGGCATGACGACATTTAAAAAAGTAGCTAAACACGCACTTTTTATTACAGCATTTGGTAGGTCTTTGAGATTCGTCCTCGTGTGTATGTAATAATAATAATAATAATAATTCACTTGATAAAGCGCCCTCAGAGACCTCAATTTCTCCCAAGGCGCTTTACATTTGCTGCAAAGGGAAATGCAATTGAATGGTGAGTAAAATCATGGTTGATAAGCAAACAAAATAAATAACATGGTTAGGGTTGACATGCTCAGGGTCAGCATGCAAATGTGGTTAGTGGTAGCATGCACAGTGTCAGCACCAATAAGCACATCAAGGACGTAACACAGGGACCCACTAAATGCTGTCCTAAAAAGGTGTGCTTTTAAATTCTTTTTAAATGCAGTCAGGTCAGGGGATGATCTGACGCAGGTCGGGAAGGAGTTCCAGGCTTTGGTAGCATACGAACTAAATGCATGGTCTCCAAAGGGATTGAGGTTTGTATGGGGTATTTGTAGACTGTTGGATTCCGAAAAGCAGGTGGTACGATGCTTGGCCTGATGGGGGAGTATATCTGAGGGATAAGCTGGAGCCGAATAATGAAGTGACCTAAAAGTAAGCAACAAAAGCCTGATGTCGATACGTTGCTTGACTGACAGCTAGTGCAGGTCGACGACAAGTGGAGTAATGTGGCAACTGCGACGCTCATGACAGACAAGCCTAGCTGCAGAGTTTCGCACCAGCTGCAACCGGCTGATTGAACATGCATATAGGCCAGTGAGCAGTGAGTTGCAGAAGTCAAGACTGGATGTCACGAATGCATGGACCAAATTAGATGTGGTAACTTGATCTTATCAAGCCCAAATCTAACGATGTTATGAAGCTGAACATGGGCCGATTTGACTGTGGAGCTGATATGGTCGTCTAATGAGAGGACGCTTTAGAATATGACACCTAGATTGCCAGCTGATTCAACAGGAGATATGCTGGCAGAGCCAATTTCGAGTTTCACTCTTTCCAGTTCGTGAATCATACTGGGTTTGCCCATAACTATTAAGTTGGTTTTATCGTTATTTAGTTTTAGAAGATTTGCTGCCATCCATGTGGGGATGTCATCAATACATGGAGCAAGAGAGCTGAGAGAATTTGAGGTGCTTGAAGGCTGGGAGGGATCAAAGCAAAGTGAACAACTGAGTGTAATCCTCATTGAAGTGAAAGCCTAGATTATGCTTGGCAATCACATCAGCGAGAGGGACAGTATAAACAATGAAAAGAACCGGACCTAGCACGGACCCCTGAGGTACGCCATATTTCAGAGGTACCACAGATAATCTTTGTCCATTCACGTCCATACTCTGGAGTCTCTCACTGAGACAGGACCTCAACCACTGCAGAGCCGTGCCAGTGATGCCCAGGTGAGATGAGAGGCGCTCTAGAAGAACTTTGTGATCGATGGTATCAAACGGTGCCGAAAGATCGAGCAAAACAAGCAGAGACACTCTCACCATGTCTGCATTCCTAAGCGGATCGTTATATACTCTAAGCAATGCTGGCCTTGTGGAGTGATTCGCTCTAAAGTCAGACTGGAAATTACTAGCAGAGTGTCAGGTTTCGATCTATGAGTTTAGCTGGTCTGCCACGACCCATTCAAGTGTCTCTGATAGGAATGGTAAAAGGAAGATGGGTGGTAGTTGCTGAAGTTCTCTTGGTCTAGTGTTGATTTATTGTGCAGTGGCGTGACTACAGCTTTATTGAAAGGTGCTGGGACCTGACCTGAGGCTAATGACATATTAATTATGTTAGTTATGCATGGCAGCAACAGATCGATGCAGGACAGTGGGAATAGGGTCCAGAGGATTCGTTGTCTTCTTTGATTAAAAAGTGAACTTCAGGACTAGATCACTAGTGACCTGCTTAAATGTAGACATTGAGGTGCAGCCAGAAATCAGGGATCAGTATTTTAGTGGAGATGTTGTCATCGCAGGGTTAGATTCCCTGATCTTGTCTATCTTCTGCACAAAGAATCGAGAGAAGCGATCGGCTAGATCCTCACAAGGATCATCAGGTAAGGAGCTAACCTCGGAGCTGTTGAGGAGATGGTTTTGTCGTTGATAAAAACATTTTTGGATTGTGCATCTGTGATTCAATAATGTTTCTATAGAAGCTAGACTTGACCTTTGCTTGGATCGATTGGTACGACCTACAGTAGTCTTCATATGCCTGTCGATGGACAGTCAGTCCAGATCTTGTGTATGCCTTTTCAATATTTCGCTTAGTAGACCTGGCTAGTTTAATGTCTGTATTAAACCCTAGGCCGTCTGGGCGGGGTGCACAGTGCACTTTGTCAGAGGTGCAAACTCGTCAAGTGTGTCAGCTAGTGTCGTGTTGTAGCTATCTACCAATGATGGCAGATCGAATGGAGGACTGAGCCGCAGAGGTGAACCAGATATTCAATGGACAGCATCGATGTCAAGGGTCTTGAGGTTTCGCGATTCACAGGTGTTTTCAGAGGAGGAGGTGGGCACTCACTGTAGATTGAATGAGATCTGCATGCAGTCGGATCAGCAAGATTTGTTGATAATTGGTGATGACAAAGTGCAATTGTATGAGAAAATCTTGTCGAGTGTGTGACCCTTGATGTGGGTAGGGCCATGCACATTAGCCACAAGAGACAATGAGTCAGTCAATGCATGAAATTCGGTGCTGAAAGTGTCAGATAAGTTATTAAAGTGAATGTTGAAATCACACTTAACGAGGAAGGATTGATTTCTTGCACACAAAATCGAAATGAGATCGGAGAAATCTGAAATAAAGGAGGATTTGGTACCTGGTGGGCGATAGGCTACGGCCACTATCGGTAGCTTTTTTTCGGATGTGACTGTCGTTCGGTCGCACGGCAGAGAGCCAGCCGATGTTCAACACCGACAGTGTGTTACCAAAGCATGGAGCTTAAGAGGGAACGGCTCCCTTCGGCTCCATTTTGGCACCTAATCCCTCTCAATTCCCCACTCCTCTACTCTCTAGTCCACCATCTCCCCACCAGAGGGTTACAGGCCAGTCCATACCATATCACAGGCGGACCACAGCTGTGCACCGGCCAGCCCAGATGGTGAATCCACTATCTTGCCACCAGTGGGTTACTGGCCTGTGTCCATGCCTCATCACAGGGGGACCACAGCTATGCACCGGCCGACCCTGATGGTGAATCCACCATCTAGCCACCAGTGGTTTACTGGCCTGTGTCCAGGCCACATCACAGGCTTATCAGAGGAGCCGGCATACAATACATACATACAAGTGTACATACGAACTACAGGCTCCCTTGACCTTAAGGTCACAAGTTTGTAGCACCAATACGAAGGGTCACACATTTTGCAGCACCAACACATGTAGCTGCAAGGTACAGAGCAGCAACGAGCAAGCCTATCAGCCTCTGCTGATTCTGCCGTCGCGTCTCCGACATGTGCAGCTGCTTCTCCAGCCTGCATAGCCTCTCAAGCCTTCCCAGTCTCTCCGTCCTGTGCAGACTATTCGATCTGCACACTCCGGCCTAGGCCATGTCGCAGCCCACCGGCTGGTCGCAGGCCAACGTCACCGTCATGGTTTGCTCTGCATCGCAGGCCACAGACTCTGTCGCTGACGCCGCCGACTCTGTCACGGACGCAGCCAACTCTGCCGCAGGCCACTGCCGACTCTGTCGCAGGCCACTGCCGACTCTGTCGCAGGCCACTGCCGACACTGTCGCAGGCCACTGCCGACTCTGCCGCAGGCCACTGCCGACTCTGTCGCAGGCCACTGCCGACACTGTCGCAGGCCACTGCCGACTCAGTCACAGGCCACTGCCGACTCTGTCGCGGACGCTGCCAACTCGGTCGCGGACGCTGCCAACTCTGCCGCGGACGCCGCCGCCTTTCTCGCGGACGCTGCCGCCGCCATCCCCGAGGACACCGTCGCCCTCCTCCGTGCACAGTCTTACTGTCTGTAGCCTCGCACAACGCTGCTGCTTCACAATGAGCAAAAGCTAGTGCCACTCACTTGGTTCATAGCCACTTTTCTTGGTCTCCCTCTCGAAGTTCAGCAGCCTGCTTACACGGGCCACAGTCGCTCCCGCCGAGAGAAAGCTTGTCGTTTGATCGCACGGCAGAAAGCCAGCCGATGTCCAACACCTACAGTTTATTACCAACGCACGGTGCTGAAGATCGAACGGCACCTTTGGCTCCATTCGTCCCCTACTTTCCCTCGACTCCCCACTCCTCCACTCTCCAGTCCACCATCTGGCCACCAGCCGGTTACCGGCCTGTGTCCATGCCACATCACAGGCGGACCACAGCTGTCCACCTGCCGACCCTGATGGTGAATCCACCATCTGGCCACCAGCAGGTTACTGGCCTGTGTCACAGCCACATCACAGGCTCATCAGAGGAGCGGGCATACAATAAATACATACACGCATACATACGAACTACAGAGACCAAGACAATTGATTCAAAGGACTGCTTCGAGGGTTCTGCAAATGGCTTGAAGTTGAATTTCAAGCAAACTCTAATAGCAACTCCACCACCTGTTTTGATCGATCTAGGTATTAATTAACAAACCCCCAGAGCAAAGGTCATCATGTATTCATAAACACAATTACATTGTGTCACCAACACGAAACCATGCTCTTTCTTTTTAGCATATACATCTTCACCGAGATTAGCGGTTTTTTCTTTCAGATTTCTGGACGGCTCTCCACCAGGAGTGGCTTTCGTGGCTCTATGCTTCGTCTGCAGAATAATAGATGCCAATGGCACTGCAATGATGAAAACAGCCAGTTTTGCTATTCTGGCGAACACTTTTCCAGACCGCATCAGCCTTGTCATGGTAAGAAACTTGCTTGAAAATATTACAAAGTTTAAGGCAAAGTAATAGTTGCATCTGTTTTTTTACAGCCTATCACGAGAGAGCACAATGATAATGGTAAAAATAATAATTATAATAATTTATTGTTAAGTTTGGACAAGTCAGGAAACTGTACGCAGGTCGGAAGTAAGTTCCAGGCTTTGGGATCGTGCTAACTAAAGACACACTCTCCAAATTATTTGAAGTTTGTACTAGGTGAAGGTACGAAGTCCGATTCCGAAAAGCGGGAGGCACGATGCTTAGCCAGGATGGGAAGCAGATTTTCTACGTAGGTTGGAGCCAAAGGATAAAGAGACCTAAAAGTGAGTAACAAAATATTGCAGGTGATGAGTTGCTTGACTGGGAGCCAGTGCAGTTCGGGGAGAAATGATGTGATGTGACAACTGCGATGCTCAGTACAGCTCGGCGAGAAATGGTGTAATGTGACAACTACGATGCTCATGTCAGATAACCTAGCTACAGATTTCGCATCAGCTATAAGCGCCTGAGTTGACGGGTTAGTGGGCCAGAAAGCAGTGAGCTACTGAAGTCCAGACGGGATGTTAAAAATGTATGTTTAGTTCCAATTTAGATGTTGCATCGCTGTGTAAACAAGCCGGAAGTTTAGCCGTGTTATGTAGCTGAAAGTAGCTTAGAGTCTAATCCAATTATATTTGCCTTACCTTACCTTTGTTAACTACCCTTGCAATCGTGAATTTTGATGGGTGAATCGTTTTTACGCTACTGAAGGCTTTGAAAGGCGGCAGTTTGCAATGCCAATGAACAAACAACTAATTAATATAACTGGTCAGACTGTCTACCCTTATTTTCCAAAGCGTTTTAAAAATCCACCGAAAGTATTCCATTAAGGGTTATTATTCCAGCCACGTACCATTTGAAATAGAAATGTTTGTATGTTTTACCTAACTTGGTTTAAAGTGCTTGTGTTTTTCGTTTGTCGCTCAAGCATTTTCCACAAACATTGTAACGCAAAAATATCTTTCCAATGGTCCGCAATCATACAATAGTCTGAAAGGGAGCAAAGATTGTTTGACGAACTATAGATCTCACCTGTTAACAGAGTTATTGGGTAATTTATTGCTAACCTGTTTTGAAATTATAGCCTGAAGATTCATAGGAGGATTTTATTCTGTGCTGTACTTCTTAAACACTCCCTACTGCTTTCTATTTCGTACAATATAAGAAGAAATATATATAGTGGTGCAATTTCAGTAAACCCTACTGTATACATATAGTTAAAAATTAAAATATAGAAAAAATTACGTGTATATACCTATTTGGTAGGCTATACAGAAATGCCGACTAAAATGCAACTTTTAACTACAGTGGCTGCTGCACTAATACGGCACGATGCTGGCAAACGTTTGTTATCAGTAACTACAGATTTAGTCTAGCTTGTTTCCTGCATGATAGCCCAAGTCTTAGCGTCTAAGTTGTGCCAATACAACATTATTTTAGGGGCTAAAATATGTAACAGCCTAACGAGGATTGAGAATTCTGTCGGTCGATTATCGGCTGTCAAAATATGAAAAACTAATATTATTCAAAAGGGCTCCTGAACAGTTAAACAAGTTTAAATAAAATTAGACGTGTATTATCTTTTGCAGATGTACTCGCCAAGGTTGGTATAATCTTTAAATTTAATGCAGATGAAACACAGCTTTACCTACCTTTGATCCCTTCCGGCCAGCCAGCACATCCAATTCTCTCAACTCCCAGGCTGGTTTGGTCCAGCGGTTAAGGTGCTCGCCCCGACCAAGGTCTGGCTGAGATCGTGGGCTCGAGCCCCGAGGCACATGTGAAGCACCTTAATATTGATTAAGTTCTCTTAGGGCGCTATACAAATGAACTATATTATTATTATATGATTACTAACTCTGTCTGTCTGTCCGTCTGTTTGTGTGTTTGTTTGTCTGTCTGTCCATCTGTCTGTCTGGCTGTCTCTCTTTCTTTCTCTATCCCGCTCTCTCTCTCTTTCTCTCTCTCTCACTCTATCCATTTCTTTCCCTCTCTCTCTCTCTCTCTCACTCTCTCTCTCTCTCTCTCTCTCTCTCTCTCTCTCTCTCTCTCTCTCTCTCTCTCTCTCTCTCTCTCTCTCTCTCTCTCTCTCTCTCTCTATCCCTCTCTTTCTCTCTCTCTCTCTATCTCTCTCTGTCTCTCTATCTCTCTTTCTCTCTCCCTCTCTCTCTCTCTCAAACCTTCGCACTCATCCTTAATCTCTCTTTTTGCATATATTTATGTAATTCAAAATGAATCGCGAATAATCCTCACATATTAAATTATATTAAAAATGGCAGATACAGGAAAAAACGAAGTGTGAAACACCAATTGGAGCTATTCATACTCAAAATGGGCTCTGCAAGCACATATCCAGTAACATCTATGTACAATCTAGGCACTATGCCTATTTAACTTTTCACTAGATGGCGGCATGAACTCTTCTGTCTGGTTTGAATAGTTTTCGCAAAGTATTATTGTGAAAACCTGTCCCAAAAAACAACAGTAATAGTTAATCTAAATTAGCCGATAGATTTTCTTTATTAAATTAGTCGATGCATTTTATTTATCAGGTTTTGGCATCCGTAACTCAACATTTTCTCATCTATTGGCCCATGCAAATATGCAGTTTTATTCGCCTCAAAAAACTTCATTAATCTTTTCCAAAATGAGTTTTGCAATGGCCAAGTCACACGTTTTTTCCCTAACGCTACTGGCTCTAAATCATACAGCCTCATGTCGACTTACACTTTCAGTCCCTAACTTTTACGTTCATTTATTCTCTGGCTTCAATGTATCTATTAGAACTATTCTTGAATGAGGTTAAACGTTGCATCACTCGTTTTCCAAGCCATATCACTTAGCCGTGCCTACAAATAACCTAATTAAAGTGCAAAGTCTGAAACTTATAAATGAATTTGATCACCATGCCCCTCATTTGATGCAATTAAAATAACACAAGCCAAAGATATTGCAGCATTCGGTCGTCCATGTGATTTATCTTTTGTGTCCTTAGTGTTATGATATTGAACGTGTCACCAGTAACTACATTTCCATGTTAACAGTTTGGGTGTTGAATTTTATACAACTACGACTGTTGACACACCCGTCACCACTAGCCATTTGATTTTTAACTGTATTTACAGCAAATGTGAAGTGTCTACTTAGTGACAAGGTTCCCTTGGGACACACGATAGATATGTTTATGTATTATTCGTAATATAAATAAAATTGCCACAATTATACTTTGGTATCACGTATGCAGTAGTGATCTAATTGGCATTGTCAAAGTGATGTGCAATCAATTTTGAGAAAGGTTATTTTGCAATGGATATTTGGACAGCAGTTAAATTAAGCAAAGCAGAAATAGCTTTAATTTATTTTCTGAGATTGAAATAATCAAAATACTCATAATTTTGCATGTGCGGTAATCTTGAAAGAATAAGAATTAGCACAGTGTATTGGTACTCTCAGAAAGCGTCGATTCGGCACTTTTCTAATCTACCCTTCAAATAGCAAAGCCGGTCTTCCACAGTGTCAAAATCGCGCGAAGCTGGACCCAACTATTCAGATCACTTTAAAATCTAAAGGTCTGACTGGCTAACTTACTGTTCACTTACACGTGGTATTTGTTCACTCCAAGCTGCTGTATAAGAACAATAATAAAAATAAACTTGATAAAGGGCATTAAGACAACTCAACCTTTAGTCGCTTTATTTTGGCTGCAAAGGAACACGATCAAACGGTGAGTGTTATTACTTTTCATAAAATGAATAGCATGGTTAGGGGCGACATGCTCAGGGTTAGCCTAAAGGTGTGGTTAGTAGCAGCACGGACAGTGTCAGCCTGCGTAGGCACATAAAGAACGAATCACAGGGGCCCACTAAATGCTGTCATAAATAGATGTGTTTTAAGTTCTTTTTAAATGTGGTCAAGTCAGGGAATGCTGTGACGCAAGTCGGGAGTGAGTTTCAGTCTTTGTGAGAATAAGAATTAAATGCACTGTCTCCAAAGGATTCGAGTTTTTTACAAGGTATAGCTAAACGGTTAGTTTCCGAAAAGCGGGTGTTACTATGCTTGGCCTGGTGGGGGAGTAGATCTGATAGGTAGGCTTCATGCCATATAAGTTTGCATGGCTCTATCAGAGAAACTCAAGTTTTCGTAGGCTATTTACCTACGCTCTTATTGAAGTACTATTATTTTGTTCGTTTCAACATGTGCAATATTGCTATAATTAACTTGCAAAGTGTCGACATATAAACGTGGTTAGTAGTGACGTTCAAAAAGAGAGCACTCGCAATCGCACCATGAAAAAAACCACCAAGACAAAAATGGCTGTGAGCTAGACGTGACTTTGTCATTGCTTTTTTAATGCCGGGAAGTAGGAAAATGACGTGAAGTAAGCCGCGAGTGATTCCCGAGCTTTGGTAAAACACGAATGCAAGGTACATTTTTCAAAGTATTCAAGATGTTTTGAGGCCTCAGCTGATGATTTTAGTTGGAAAAGCCAGTAGTATGATTCTTAGCCTGTTCGGGAGAGTTCTGCTTGGTAGACTGAAGCCAAAGAATTAAGGAAACATAAAGTAAGTGACAAAACATTAGAGTTGATTTGCTGCATTACTGGGAGTCAGTGAAGGTCATCGCCTACTGGTCATTCATAGCAGCTCTAAAACTCTCAACAAACAGCCTCAGATGCAAGCCATTGCACTAACTGTAAGCGCATGATTGTTACTTGCCCGTAGACTGACAGAGATTGAATTTTGGGAAGCTAAAGCCGTTCCCATGTGGATTTTTAGCGAATCGGGTTGGTAGGTAAGCAAGAAAAGTGACGGAAGAAGCAATTCAATCGGTTAGAGTTTAGAGATCCATTCTCTCGTATTTTCAAACAAGATATGGTCAACCAACAACAGATATACTTTAGGAATGTATAACCGATATTCATTTTCAAACTCCATATTTGCAACAGTGCATAATCTTTAGGTCGGAATTATCCAACAAACAAGAAACGCATGCAGCGTTCGTCCGTTGGTAAACAGGGTACGGCAATTTACTATTTGTCCACCATGTGGAAGCTATCGAAGCCTCTAACCATTTTTAGTCAATGTTTGATTAGTTTGGATTAAAGCTACTGCGTTTCTCAGGGTCGCACTGTTATTTTAGATCCGCTATCATGCAAACTGATTTCTGCGAACGAATTGTTTAGGGGCTTGAGACATAGCGATGGAATAATGGAACGTTTTAAAAAAAAGTTATAAAATCACTGCAAACATTTACAAGGAATAAGATGCAAACCTAAATCCGAAATTTCAAGTAGAATATGATAAAATTATAATGGCTTTTCAAGATAAAAGTAATAAAAAAGGAAATAGAAGTATTTGGAGACTAGGGTACATCATCTCGCCGTATAGCCCCTAATCAGCATCGAATCATTTTAGGGTTTCCTCGACATTGGTACCACATTCGGAGTAATGGGAGGACCGCCGATTGGAGGCTTCCTTTATCAGGTAAGGAGTTACTAATTTTGCGTTTGCAAAACGTTTTTTTTCCTGCTATTTTGAAGTAAATATATCAATGTATTTAACTCCTGCTAACTACATTTTTTTATACATCAAACTTAATTAAGAGTAGACAAACAGTCGCACAGGTCGAAAATTAGCATAACTGATTTTCCTTGGTGCTATGGAAGTTCTTCTAGTTGCACTCCAAGTTTGTAAACAAAACAAGCTATAGTGTCAGGTTTGATGCAATCTTAAGAAAGATACTGAACAAGTTTAGTGTACCCGCAAAACTATAAAAATTGCAAACGTTGAATGACATGCAAATGGAATTGTGCACTGCGGCAGCTGACGAGCTAATTGCGTGAGATGAAATTTGATGGCTATTTAAAGCGTATTGAAGTCAGCTTAGGCTGTGACAGTACTGTCAAAAAATTCACCATAGCACCAGCTTAGTCTTATTGGCTTTGCGGAGTTACAGTAGTAGATACATGAAGCCTGGATGCACTTTATAAGCCGCATCCTCTTTCACAGATAACAGTCACGTATACTTAACTAGCACTTGCTTAACACCTCACGTTTACTTGTTTATGAATCAATGGAGAGACAGTTTAAACTATTGAACCATTTTTAGCTCGTCTTTTGATAACGTAATTTACTGCTGAAGGTCGTCCACCAAATGCCACCCTAACAAATGAAAGATTATTTCGGCTACTTGATCTCGGAGAAAATTAGCGAAGGAAAAAAAATGGATAGCTGGTTTGACCCAGTGGGAAGGTGCTCTCCCAGCCCAACGTCGCCGAGGTCGTGGGCTTGAGCCCTGAGGCATATGTGAACCGCCTGCGTTGAGATTGGGTTCTCTTAGGTTGCTATGCAAATGCAATATCACCATCATCATTTAACATTCGCTTCTTTTGTTAGAGAGCGACAAGTCACATTGTTTAACGAAGCATATTTATTTCTTTTAATCGCTCACTCTTATTCTCTATTTTAGGGGTTATAAACAATTGTGATAGCGTACTGCAGTTCAGACACCCAAAAGGCAAAGCACAAACAGTGTCAGTTGCTCTATTCACAAAATACGAGTATGTAGTATGTAGTATGTAGTATGTATGAGTACGAGTATATAAAAATACAAGTATTTAGCATTGCTGTGAATTCCTCTCGCAGGAGCAATAAAAGACGCAAGATTTCCTGCTCTACTCTTACAAATACATGCTAAACCTTTTCAATTCAATTCGCTTTCCATACTACTGATTCTAATTATTAGGCCTATATTCACGTCCACCTGATCATACTTCCAAGAAACAATTCATGCAAGATGCTAGCATCGGTCGCTCAACCAATTACCCACCACCACGAACACCTAAAATGAATATTCATACATTTTACAAATAATTTTAGCTATTCCAGTGTTGGTTTTAAAACTGGCTTTTAAGGGGGCGAGAGCTTACTTCTTCTACTAGCAATAGCCTCTCGGTAATTGCTAAACAAATTCAAGGTAGCCCCACGAGATGACCTAATACAACCCATTGCTGTATCAGGATAAGATGAAGCAGCATAACTTCTCCAACGTAAGCTTTCCTACGCTCGAGCTTCCTTTAGAGAGAAAACAAAGTTAGCACAGTAGTAGATGTGGCAAGGAATTTAGACAATTTAAGTCGTAATCTCGATCGCCAAAGAAAGTCACGGGGTCAATAATAATCGAATCAGGTGTGTAATTATGTGTATACAGCACACTAAACGAGATGTCGCTTGACTCGCTGTACCACTGGCTATTGGGTCACAGTGCAAGCCTGGTGACCACTGAAGTACAGGTGCTCACAAGTTCCTTTTGAGCAAGGGATGTATCAGAAAAGTTAAAGACATAGTAAAAATATCAGCTCATCACTCATTTGGTCGATATTTTTTATTCCAGCGGTATGTGTCTGACTGAATTACGGATTGGGTCCCACAATTCAGCGATGCATGTTATTGACAGTATCTTAACTGCATAGGGCTGGCTAGAGCATAGCACCTAGCTCCTAATGAAACTTCATCCACTCGCGTGCTGTTGACGGTGGTGCATTATTTGCAGCCACTCCGAGGTGGTTTTTCCATGTTACTCCCTAGGCTAGACTGCCCTTCTGACTCAACTTTGCTTCCACTTCCTCCTCTGAGCAACAAGTGAAGTCTACTGCTAGTATAGGCACGATAAGAAAGCCTCTAAAACTTGTACTTAGTGAACCTCTAATGTAGTGATGCTTTTACTAACATTCTTGATTGCTTCGTTGTTAGATACCGGCTGAGCCTTCACTAAATTAACCGGTTTTAAGCATGAGTGATATTTTCACTGACCTTGAAATTGCTCTTCAATTGCAGGTCCGATTAGCAGGCCACTGCTGAGGACTGTTTCCACTGAATCCATTTACCTTACAAATAATTTATCGCCTTATTAGAATACTTACCTGTGCATGGTGGAACCCCTAACCAAAATAAGCGTGTTGTCATAGAGCATGCTACAATTAATCATTCGATAGTGCTTCCTTTGTAGCAAATGTAAAGTGCCTAGGAAAGTGTCGAGATCTCGGAGATTACTTTATTAAATTAATTTTTTATATTATGGATATTTACATATTCCTCACACGCAATTTTGTGAGTTTTAAAGTCCTGGCACCGATTACCATTAGGAACAGATGATCTGGTCCCATGTTATGACAAGGAAGCTTGCAATATTTTTAAATGTGTGGGTTTGTATTTGAACAAGTTTTATTTGTACTAGGAAAATAGTGTTTGCACACAGAACGCTCAGTTGAATTAGTCTAAAATATTAGAGATTGGTATTCGATTTTTAATTTGTAGCAAGTGAATGTTTTCAGGTTCTGGAACATGATGCACTTACGTTTCCGCAATACGTGGAAGTGCTATTTTATTTAATTCACTGATGGTTGCATTTTCAATAGAATTTAGGCTGCTGCTGGTGCCTTTGTCATGATATATGACAGAATGATTTTAGATTGGTGGATTCAGATTGCCAGCTTTGGTTGTTGGAGGCTGTCTGCTACTAACTTGCATAGTCTCTTACATCATCATACCAGAAATAGGTAAGTGCAGCATTCTGACCCTCGATCTTTATTTCCAAAAAGCTGCCAAATTATCTGACCTGACCACTTTTAATAGTTACCATCGTATTCGCCAGAGTTTGTAAACTCCGTACATCTCTTCCAACACAACGATGACATTTAATAACCATCTCATACCTCAGAGATATCCGAGGACTACTGTAGATTGAAGTAATCTAACCTCGCACAGTCAATGTCTATTTGCTACAGAGGTTATTATAATTATGCAAATTAGACGAGATCGCTGATGGCATTCCCGAGGAAGCAGTATCCCCTCTGGACTCTTGAACCATATTAACATTCCGAGAGAAACCATTTCCCTGAATTCCATGCAGCTATTAGGTGCCCACTTTCAAGGAGGCCACCAGTAACCTAATCCTGACATTCATTTACCAATAACAGGACAAAATAGCCCTCCAGACCACATTCAAGCGCCATCAAAGTTTACGATGAATAAATCTCATTCTGCTTGTAATTGCACAAACAATAAATATTTCTCTGGTCATATCCCAGATCTTATTGCAAGGCTGTAGTTGGGCCACAAATAAGGAAAGCAACAGAAGACCAAGAGAACTTGTCCGACTTCCCCTCGGTCTCCCCCTAACTTCCTATCAAAGGCAGTGGAATGTATTTCGACAGAAAAGCACAAGTCTTGTATGGAAACTTCAAGAAAAACAGGTAAGTTCAGGTCTCATTTATGAGCTAAGCATTCACAAAGTCTGGATAGCTTCAAGTTCAAAATGACATCATCAGGCATTCAGACTTAATTAACGTCTCTTGCTTGATTTTACTGCAGTGTTGGATAACAGATATTGCCAAGTCGTTTGCGAGCACCTCTAATCTTGCCCTAGCGTCACTGGCCTTGCACAGCAAAAGGCATAGGTTAAATCTCAGTAGGAGATCAATAGATATTTGAGGAGCTACTGAAGTACGAGGTACCTCAGGGCTCTGTGCATGCTTTGCTTATTGTCGCGTTTTATACTATACCTCTTGCGATAGAGATTACTAAGCACAATCCAGTCTTTCACTTACTTGCAAACGAAGCACAGTTGTACCTTTACTCTGAACCTGCCAACCTTCAAAAATGCTAAATTCGCAACTATATTTCTGTAGATAATTCTTACAACTACAAATTATTGGTAGACCAATTTTGTAAGTTTAATAGCTTTAAAATAAATTGAATAATGATAAGCTATATTGGTATCTACTAGTTAGGTCACTCAGGCTTTGAAAAGCGTTAAGCTCAAAATTGGCTTTGCCGGTGTATCACCTGTTGCATCCTTACAAAATCCAGCAGTCCAGTTCAAAGATGATGCTCCAACAGACCACCATTATTGCTTAACTTTAACTAAGATTACCTTTAGCTACTTTACGTATACATGTAAAATTCTATCGTGGTTAGTGGGAGGGAGAACAAAACTGGTTAGTCCGTTTGTTCTATCTCGTCTTATATATATATATATATATATATATATATATATATATATATATATATATATATATATATATATATATATATATATATATATATATATATATATATATATATATATATATATATATATATATATATATATATATATATATATATATATATATATATATATATATATATATATATATATATATATATATATATATATATATATATATATATATATATATATATATATATATATATATATATATATATATATATATATATACATATATATATATATATATATATATATATATCTCTCTCTCTCTCTCTCTCTCTCTCTCTCTCGATATATACGCATACAGTAGCTGATTTAACAGCTTCTTCTGTATAGCACCAAAAGAGCCGTAACGGGTTTTACCACTGCCTGCAGCGGCTATAAAGGATCGCCCACCGCTGGATTCGAACCCACAACCTCGGTACTAAGGATGTGAAAAGCAACCACCTCACATGGTGTTCCATCAAGGCTCTTGTTTTAATCCATAATAGTTTGAGGCTTTTATAGCACCAATACAGTAAATTTTCAACTTTACCATCAATCCTAGCACACAATTGGAGGCCAAGCACAAATGCTTATGATTCACCCACATTATGGCAGCTTGTATGACTTGCTCATTTTGATTCTAGGCACAACTCTCATTCAGCCTTTGGACTACGAGGTACTCGGCAAGCGCTCACTACTGATAATGTGCTAATTTCAAGTAAAAATTTAGCTGAGAGCCATTATGCGCCACAATGAGAAGCTTTAGCTCTGCAGGTCCCAGACTGTGGAACTCGCTTCCACAATTCTTACGCAACGACAACTACTCCCCTACTGCCGACTATGGCACATCCTTTTCAGCGGTCCTGAGCTGCTACTTCCATGCTACCCACTACATCAACTGCTCTCCTGACTCTGCTATGCTTCCCACTTTTTCTTAGTTGCGTGAGAAGGCCAGTTGGCTACAGAATGCGGACCGAAAGCCGCTTACGCTGTGAATGTGCAATAAGAAACTCTCCTGCGTAAGACCAACATGATCTTTATGACTTTGTGAAGTCACAGACGAAGATAAACTACATTACACTACATTGGGCATATAAACTCCTTCAAGTTCCGCATTTGCATTAGAGGTTTACTCCACCAAATTTGCATTCTTAAGAAGCATACTGTGAAAACGTGTTAATATGCACATAGCAGTTTTTACCATCTAATTTTAAGGAAAGAAAACAGTAGTTAAGGTTCAAATTGAAGCCAACTAAAGAATAGAATATTTATTAGCCGTACCTATTCAACTTGGTAATGGATTGAACACCTCTAACTTGAGTTTGCTGTCATATATACATAATTTCCCCTCGAAGAATAAAAGGAATCGATGAGAGTTATAAGGAGTGAGCGACATAAGGCTACAGAAAAAATATACATAAACAGCTACAGTGAAAATGCTCGTTCTTGTACGCTAATATTTGTAAATAACTATGGCAGTTCGATTGAGCCTCGCAGGCGATCAATGAAAGATTCTCGCAGAATTCACAACAGCCAACTCTCTTTGTACTGCAAAATGGAAGAAATGCATCAGTTGTAACTTCAAAATTGCTGCTGCTAAGAAAAACGACTCGCATTATCACTCACCTATCTGTACAAAAATTACGGCAAATTCCATCCTGTAGATTATTTAAAAGAATGAGAGCGTGCAGTTAATCTAATGACGTATATCGCTAATTCATTTATTGTTTACCATTTTTAGAAAGCCCTACTGAATATAAAGGATCACAACATACTATACTCAAAATTCCGGATGTCCTGCTATCTTGTTTTGTCATATATGGATGCAATGTGCAGATAAGCTTTCTTGATCCCACGTTGTCAAACCAAATTACATGGGTGAGCAAACTTTACTATATACTTTTAATGCATTTATTATATGCTGGGCCGCACAGTTTGTGTTAAAGTTTTAGGTACTGCATTTTATATACCATACTACTAGTGAATTCTATCGTTGTCCCTGGTATCTTATAGGAGTATGATTTCCCTTGGAATTGGGACTCTCCTTTTTTCTGGCAACTGCTACTTCATCTGGCTGTCATTTGACGATAAATCTATCGTCGCGAAAAAAAGAACACACACATGTGCTCACACACAAACACAGAACAAAAGACACACAGACTCAGGCGCACACACACACACACACACACACACACACACACACACACACACACACACACACACACACACACACACATACACACACACACACCTACAAACATATGTATACACACATAAATAAATAAATAAATATATATATATATATATAATGTTGTGATATTATCGAGCTTTGGTTAAAGTCTCTTTACACCTTGCAGCCAAAAAATGTTATCTTCCGTAACAGTTACTGAACACCTGACCTTAGTTATGCAACTTCCGACTATGCTCTAAATCGATATAAGCATACCGAAACACGTACATTTAAGTGGCAGCGATGGAAAAAATACAGAAATATTTGCTAGTACGATATATTGACATTTACAAAATTCCCATGAAATAAGAAATTCCTCAAAAGCTTGCAGGGGGTAATAAAAGATTCCCACTGTATTACTGTAACCCTTATTTACCTGGTTCTTCAGATGCAAGCACATGTTATTCTATGACGGCTATGACTGAGGTGTAGTGAAGACTGAATGACAAGCTTGCTACTGAAATTATTATCCAAAGTATAATAATCAGCCTTCTTAAATTTAAACAACATCTAAAAGTAAATTGTGTGAGTTTTGTTTCTCTGTAGAAGAGCATCATAGTGAAAAATTCAATTACACCTTATAACTTGGCATTTGTAATCAGAGATATGTATAGACGGAGATACATATGGTATAAATGTCTCCGTCTGTGGCTCCACAAATTCATAAAGCCTATGTGGGTGGTACACAGGAAAGTTTTGTATAGCCCACTCACAGCCTAAGCGGAATTCGGTAGCCAACAGACTTCGTCAACCACATTAAAGATGTGGTAAGCATAGCAGTCAGGAGAGTAGTTGATGCAGTGAGGAGCATGGAAGTAGCAGCTCACGACCACTGAAATGGTCGATCCATATTCGGCAGCAGGAAAGTAGTTGTTTTTGACTAAGAATTGTGGAAGTGAGTTCCACAGTCTAGGACCTTCAGAGCTAAAGCTTCTGTCACCTAATGTCTTTAAGCGGGAGAATGTAACAGCTAATTTATTGTCCGCACAGTACCCGAGGGCGCGAAGAGGCTGAAACTAGTGCTGCAGTTCAGCTAGGTACGAAGGAGCCAAGCCGTGGCGGGCCATTTGGGTCAGCCTAAGAACTTTGCTCTGTATCCTTTGCTCAACCTGCATCAATCCCAGCTCTTTTAGCAAAGGAGACACGTGCTCAAGTATCTTGTACTTAAAGTCTAACCTGTATGCCATATTCACAACCAGCTGGAGGTCTGATGGCTTTAATAATAATAATAATGATAATAATAATAATGCACTTAATAAACCAACCTCAGAGAACCCAATCTCTTTCTAGGCGCTTTACATTTGCTGCAAAGGGAAATGAGATTGAATGGTGAGTAATATCATGCTTGATAAACAAGCTTTCTTTGATAGCCCAGCCAATGGGAATTACAATAATTAAGCTAAAGCAGAATTAAGAAGTAGTTAAATTTTTTGCAAGCATCAGCGGAAGAGAGATCACAATCTTGGATAGGGATCGTAGGTGATGGCTAGCTGTAGAAACTGTATCTGAATGAAGCTTTTAAAACTGAGGCAGCTATCGAAAAACGACACCTAAACTTTTGGCACATGGTGATGGTCGCACAACAGCATCGCCAACTAGAAGAGCAAAGCCTTTACATCCAGCAAAACACTCAGGGTGACCTATGAGCAGCAGTTCAGTTTTATCATCCTTGAGTTTAAAGAAGCTGCCCGAAATCCAGGATGGAATGTTTTGCAAGGCAGGCATTAAGTTTCTCAGTTGCTACAGCATATGCCGAAGATTTGAATGACAAATACAGCTGAGTGTCGTCAGCATAGAAGTGATATCCTATTCCATGGGCCTTAATCACTTTTCCCAGAGGTTGTGTATAAATGGAGAACAGCAAGGGACCGAGTACAGACCCTTGAGGGACTCCACAGGTGACCCGTCTCGCTTGTGAGACCGGACCACAACACGACACGGATTTGAAACAATCAGAAAAGTGCGATTAAAATAACGCCAGTTCTTTGTCTGGCAGACCAATCGCTGTTTTCAATCGTTCAAGTAGAGCATCGTGATCAATGGGGTCGAAGGCAGCTGACAGATGTTGCAGCGCTTTTGCAGTGGCATTACTGTCATCATAGCCACATAGATGGTCATTGCTAAGGCGACGGGGAGGAATTTCACTTGAGTGCTGCCTCCTGAACCCTAATACATTTTTTTCCGACATTTCATTCTTTTCATTAAGTTCAACTGCTGCTTAGCAACAATTTTTCAAGAATCTTTGACTAGAAAGGAAGAATGGAAACTGTGCGATAGTTTGCAACGACCTATTTATCTAATCCATTCTTTTGGGTGTGGGTTTAAGGATCGCTGATTTCAAGAACTGGGGGACGATCCCTTTTTCCAAAGAAGCATAACAATCTCGGTTATGGCAGGGCTATGTTGTTTTGACAGTGAAGACCACAGAGATGAAGGTATAGGGTCTGCAAGAGACTAGCTCTTTTTGCTAGAACTTATTAAGGTAGCCACATCGCATGCGGAATCCTCGGAAAACCTTTAAGGACGGTCACAGCTTTTGATAGGGCAGTTGCTTTAGTCGGAGGGTGATTTATGGAGGCACGAATGTGCACACATTTTTCAGTAAAGAAGGCTAAAAACGTTTCGGCTGAGCCCTTCATACATGGGGAGTCAGACCCCACATCATTGGCCAGTAAATGGTTTACTATCTTAAAAATCTGCATAGGGTCCGAATGGCAGGAATTCAGCTTTCGAGTAAAAAAAGGAGCCCTAGCTATTTTTTAGCTTTCAGGTGTAAACTAGAAGGAAGTTTTGAAATTGACTAGATCTGCATCAGACTCACTTTTTTGTAAATTGAAAGGAATATCTACTAATCTGTACATCGATAGAATGGATAGGAGCCCGATCGTCAAGAGCTCTCCTGAGTGTCATATTCACTGCATCAGTGAGGGTATTGAGGCTGCCAGTCGAGTCTGAATGCAGATCAAGAAGACCTACATCACACACAGATTTCAAAAAATTGTACGCTTCATTTTTTTGTAAATTATGTCGATTGACAAGTTAGACAATCGCCTGTACGTACGAGGGAGCAGGAACTATAAACGAGATAATAATAATAATAATGCACTTGATAAAGCGCCTCAGAGAACTAAATCTCTCTCTAGGCGCTTTACATTTGCTGTAAAGTGAAATGCAATGGAGTGGTAAGTAAAATCATGCTTGAAAAACAAACGAAATGAATAATAGGGTTAGGGGAGATTGAACAATGATCTGAGAGGGTCTGTGGGCACGCTACAAGGTTAGTAAAGAGGACATCCTTAGGATCACGAGATCAAAAATATGGCCACCAACATTGGTGGTATGATTAACGTGTCGGACCAAACCACAATTTTCCAGACAGTCTAAAAATTAAAGTCTTGATAACTACTGAACATTTAGCTAATCTCCTTTCTCGTAGTCTACTTCGCTGAGCTGGTTTGGTCTAGCGGTTAAGGTGCTCGCCCCGACCAAGGTCTGACTGAGGTCGTGGGCTCGAGCCCCGAGGCATTTGTGAAGCGCCTGAATAGAGATTAAGTTCTCTTGGGGCGCTATATAAATGAATTATATATATATATATATATTATATTACTTCTAACTTAAATGTGATTTAACCAGCGATAAGAAACGGGAATACATGCAGTTATAGCACGTGAAGAAACCAAATATATGTCAGAGCTCTTGCATACGGTGGAGGATAAGGACGTTTATTGTGCAGTAAATTTTCCCAACTGAGGCTGACATTAATAATCAAAGGAAATGTCATGCCCATTCAGAAAAGGCTAGAACTGCTAGAATGACCAAATATAAGTGTTAGATGTGCTGTGCCATCTGAGAGTTTCTTTTCCAGAAAGTAGCATATGCTGCAAATGCAGTATATCAATGGCGACACAATAAACTTTGAACTAGTTGCTACAACTAGATAGCTTGCTCACCATTTTTTGGTAGCAGAGCATATGGTAGTTATTCTTGTAATTATCGATCCAAGAAAAGGCCAAGTATAGCTTCTATAAAAGCAGTGCTGTTTCGCTGACGCAAAAACGAAAATGCTGATGTATACGATAAACCATACCTTGACTGCTCCCAGATTATGTTCTTACCTACTGATCCTTGGCGTCATCTAGGTGATAGCTCCTATAACTTCTTTGCCAACAACATTTACAAGACCAGGGAGTTCATCTCAATGATTGTTGCATCTCCTCTTGAATTATGTCCGTCAATTCCATTCAGCTCCTCACCATCTAAATTTAAGGAGGCCACTAAAGACTTCATTCTAAAGCTCATATAACAATCCGAAAAGAAAACTATAAGATGGGTTGATCTGATCCTGTCATGCATAACCAGCATCGTAAACATGTAACTATATCAGGTTATCAGGTCCAAGCACATTCTGAGAAGGCTGCAGTCAGGCAAAAACTCAAGAAAGCAGTACTTGACCAAAATATAATTGATGTAATACATTTTTATAGTGCCCTTAGAAAACCTAATCTCTATTCAGGCGCTTCACATATGCCTCGGAGCTCAAGCCCATGATATCAGCCAGACCTTGGCCGGGGCGAGCACCTTAACAGCTGGACCAACCAGACTAAGAGTACTTAAGCTATTTCCTCCCAGTCTCACTTCTACTGATTCTATCAAAGACACCGGAACGAGTCGTGGCAGACAAGCTGAACCTATATATTGAAAGTGAAAACCTTATAAATAAGTTTCAGTTCGGCTTTTGAGCTAATAACTCTGCGAGTAAGCATTGCTTGGGTATATAACGACCTGCTTAGAAATCAAGACTTGGGTAGAGTCTCTTTACTTTATTTGCTCGATCCTTTGTCATCTTTTGATATTTTTGATCACCAGTCCTTCGTGAGCGCCTCTTGTCGTGCCTGGGCATCACTAGTACTGCACTGCAATAGTTTAGGTGCAATATAAGTGGGATACTCCAGAGTATTGATCTGAATAGACGTAGATCATCAGAGGAAGCTTTGAAGTATGAGCTACCAGAGGGCTGTGTGTTTGGTCCTGTTCTTTTCACTGTTTGTATTAGGTTTAATGATGAAAAACCACGGTTCGGTTCGTTAACAGCTTTGACCAACCTTGTTTATATAGCTCCCTGGATTTGCAGGGCAGATATATATCACCCTTGCAGCAATCATTGACGCGTTTGTTAGCTATACGACTCTAGCAGATAGCATGAGGTCTGAATGAACTTACCATCTGGGTGAAGCATGAGCATAGCTAGGACAATATTTCTTGGAGCGCTCCATAGTTAATAGGCTAATAAGAGTTTGGAGAATAGAACATGGTATCTTGCTTGCAGCTTGTTGTACTGCTTGCATAGTCACGCTCCGAAGAATAATGGCTATTTTCAAGTAATTTGCTTACCTGGAAATGCTTTCAGATTGATCCGGCATTGGGGTCAGCGGCCGTTGGAGCCATTTTCCTAGCTTTGCCAGGAGCCTACTGCCTTTTGACACCACTCGTGGGATATATTTGTGGAAAGGTACTATTGAAATTGCTGCCTTAAATTAGTCGCTTTTTAAAATGACAGATAGGTCTTTAGGTTGTGTTTTATACTGATCCTAAGACTGCGACCTATGCAGAACAGTACTATGAACTTTTTTCAAGTGCCAACATTTTGTAGTACATGAGAATGTTGATGCTTTTTATTTGCCTAAGAAGCTGTTTTATTTCACTTGTCAAATAAATCAAATGAATTCGTTTGATATGCGAAGTGCTGAATTTACGTAGCTCTAAGGGTTTTAAATAAAAAACTGTATGACAGGTAAAAGATACTAGGGAAATAAAAGTGAGCAATTAAAAGCAAAAGAGGAGTTTGTTGGTCCATATGTACTGCAAGATTTGGTTATATTTGCAGCTATAATGACTTGGATGTATCCTTATGATCATTAATGAATGTTAGCTACTATTGACCTGAAGTTGCCCCTCTTTCAAATCAGCCGTCTATATTAAAGTGTGGAAAAGCATGCAAAATTACCCAAACACAAATCTAAAAAAAAATTCCACAACAGAGTTCTAGAAAAAAATTACCGGAATGAAATTCTAGAATGAGCGATACCTTAGGAATGGAGCTTATTAATTTGAGCATGACTTTATCGGACTCATATCTATATCAAAGCAAAACATTTATCCAACGGCAATTTCCAACTGATTTTTACCCATTCGTGGTTTTTTAATGGAAGATTTAATAAGCGATGCATGCTACTAAAACACACCATACGCTTCCATAACTAAATTTTCTAAATCTTGAGAACTTATAATTTTGTGAAGTGATGTAAGATTTCTTTCAGTTTGGCCACTTTCTGAAGGGGATCGTGTTGGCCGGTTCCATAGTGTCGACAGTCAGCCTGCTTCTACTGGGACCCACTCCTCTAATACCGCTGCTTTCCACGTAAGTGATTATGCAACAGTCAAAAGCTAAATCAATTGCAAACTATGTTTTTACTTTCCACTGTTGTTAGGTGAAACTGATGCGCTCCAGTGAAGCATAATGCTAATGCACTCACTGACTTTTACCTATACGTTTACCAGGTCTATATGGCTGCTAATATTATCATTGATAATG
Organism: Cristatella mucedo; assembly: GCA_009760855.2. Lineage (NCBI taxonomy): Eukaryota > Metazoa > Bryozoa > Phylactolaemata > Cristatellidae > Cristatella > Cristatella mucedo. The sequence continues at coordinate 2,269,770 of WPIO01000043.1, forward strand.
CTGGGAATTGGGATCGTCGGCTGCTGGATTCCATCTTACCAAGCCTGCATGGAAGCAGCCATGTAAGCAAATACTGAGGCTTTCCAGCTCATGATTACTTTTGGTAATGGCTTTTCTGATGGGTCGGCTTACACATTGTTCCCAAAAAATGACAGCAGAATCATCTCTAATTTCTTGCTGATTAATTGATATCTGTTTATGCTTGAGCTTCATTACTAGTTCTTTAGTAAAAGATCCCACTGCCATATATTTTAAGATATTGATAACAAAAGCTTTCTGGCAGCCCATGTCTTAATAATCGTTTCCATACAAGTAGAAGAAATAACTTTATTGTCGAGGGTTCTTCCAATGAGTAGTTGACCGTAACATTGCACCAAAACTAAAAAAGCAAAAGTCTAAAGACATTATTTTGAGAAATTGTACGATACGTCATTCGATGACACAATAATTATTTTTGTAAATCGTTTCCTTTTAAGCGTACATTTACGCTTACTAAGAGTGCATATTCTGACGTTGGGCCCCGCAATTAATGAGGTGATGCATCGGAGAAAATTTATTGCATATTAATACCTTAATTACCAACCAGAATTTTTAGCTGATTTTTTACTACTGCATCAAATACAATTGCATTTAAGCCAGAGAAACACGCTTCAGGTACTTCAGCCGAAGCTAAAATTGAATACATTTCCAAGTAAATAAATAAGATATATATTGAGAGTAGCTAGTTTACGATCAAGAATCAGTTCAGACTGAGCCCATCTCACAAATCTTTCCAAAAGGTTATATGAGGTAATTCAAAAGGTCTAAGGAATATCGACATTAGCGCAGTAATTTAAATTTACAAAACAGCTACTTTCATCTTTGGATTAACTGCAATTAGCTGAAGCCAGTAAGTAACATACTATAGCGTATCAGTGCTTCTAGTTTATTTCCTTTCCCTTATTTAAAAAGAAAAAAATAATCATATTTTCCCGCGGATTTCATTTTAACAATGAGTTATAACAAGCTATAATGGATACCTGATTTTCTGAGGGCTCCTCGGCTTCCTTCAATCCTTTGTAAATATGCACAAAATATAGGTTTCATTACGTATTTATGTCACGTAGTTATAGGATATTTTTTAAGTAATAGCATCATTATTAAACATGACTTCTGGGTAAGACATCAAATTCAAGACACCTTCATGCCCTTTCAAAATATTCCAGTTATCATTGTCTTATTTTTTCAAATAAGACTTTTTCTTTCTTTACATAATTGCTTCTTATTTAGTAGCGTGATACTAATGTCCATGAAAAGAAGACATCTAGAGAATGCATTTGCTGAAAGCATAGATTGCAAATGACTTACTTCACATTCACATTTGCAGAAAGCGAGGTTTTCCTGAAGACGTCAGCACTTATGGAATGGTCGGTGGGGTTCTCGGATCCGCCGCTGCTCTAGGAGCGTTTAGTGGGGCAACCAGTGGCGGCTATCTGTTGATGGTTGTCGGATTCTCGTGGACGGCTACTTGCTATGCAGGTCTGGCACTCTTAATGGTAAGAACGCAATCCGAAGTGATCTCGCTAAATATATTTTAGCTAAACAAATGCAACGGCCTTATAATGATTGCCTAGCATACATTTTCGCACGATTAAAGAGGTAAGATATAAAATGCGCAAGTAATTCTTTAGAAATCTCCGCAGTTTATACTGTCAGCATAAATGCTGATTACAATTATTCACTAATTCAAGGCCCAATGTGAGGGCCAGAAAATAATGTCTATATGGAAATGCTCCGGTCGTATAATTGATGGGTTTAAGTTCGTGGAATCAGTCATATAACTACTCCAATCGGGATATAAAATCCGGAATATGCTTGTTACGTGAGAAAGACAGCGAACGTAGTTAGCTGATATCAGTAAATCTCAAATGCTTCCAAATTCAAATAATTTGCTTAAAATGTCTTGGTTATATGGAATCAAAGATTCCAAAAATAACTTAAAAACGCACCTATTTAGGACAGCATTTAGTGGGTTCCTTTGATTCGTCCTTCATACGCTTTTATGTGCCGACACAGTGCATGCTCCCGCTAAGCATACTTGCATGTGGACCCTGTGCAAGTCACCCCTAACCACGATATTTACGTTGTTCATCAAGTATGGTACCACTCAATTTTTAATCGCGTTTCCTTTTGCAATAATTTGTAGGCCCATAGAAAGATAATAGGTTCTTTAAGGGTTCTTTATCAAGGCTAATATAATTATTATTGTTTTTCAGTTCTAGCATTCCATACCGGTCTCTGCTCTACATTGGCTGTCAGATAATCACCATGCATCCTTGAAGATTAGGTCAGTCACATTTACGTTCCTCTGTTTTGCAGTTTCTTCACAGCTATCAGAAAAGACCCCAAAACAGGCTGAAAAGGCACTATTCCCTTTATCAGCAACAATAAATTAACCAAGCCTCCAGCTAACCTCATATCTTCTGGATTGAAACCTAAATATTAGTTGGTTCGTCATTACGATCAACAGCATGCTTTTAAAAGCTCTAATGATGATATTTGTAGGTAAAGTTACAGTTTTATTATTGCCTACGTAAGGCGTCTTTAGATCTATGCAGCTCTGAGGTCGAACAGTGAGAATCATTGCAAATGAATCGGTAGTCTTCTTGTACTGCGAGGTGAAGGTTGCGATGAGGTAAATACTATCTCTCTTTAATGCCGAAGATCAAGTAATACAGTCATGCAAGGATGTTGAGTTGGTTAAAGTATGGTCAAGGTTGAAGTTCGAGCCTAATCATCAAGCTTTATTAAGCTCTGCTGCCCATCTATCCAATCTGGGTAATTCTCGAATCAAAAACGGCCTCTCTTAGTTAAAGTTTGCTAATAATCTCAAAACATTGATGGCGTTAGAGAATTTGGTGCCGGCAAAATGTTAATCTATAGCAGGGAATTTTTGTACCGACTAATGTCATTGTCTTTTTGCTATTTGTCTGACAGCGTGAAAAAAGATTAAAACGGAGGAAACTTTGGTGGACACGCTTGCCTTCTCGGCTATTTCTCATGTGACAACTCACTGATTAGCTGTTGCACCATGTTAGATTCTTTGTCATTGAGCAAGCTACCACTAACCATTCTATTGCGCTTCCTTTGCAGCAAATATTGAGTGCCTAAACCGAGACTAGGTTATCTAAGGGTGCAAGGTTTTTTTCTATTACTTTTATATTATTATCAAATGTTTTATTACTATTACCAATATCAATCCTACGGATTTTGGTGATGGGGTACATGCTTACTGATACGATTTGACTGCCCGCAAAGTTGGCCATGTTTAGAGGACCAAATGAGAACAAGTTCTCCGAGGGTGTCACGCTTGCCCATACTTTTTAGGATGCTCATAATTACAAGGCACTGGCATGTCATTAAAATCAATCGCACTTCAAAAGGCACAATAACGCAACGGTATGTTATGTATGCGACGAGAAACTGTTAGGTAATTTGAGGTCAAGTAAGCTGATTAGGAGCTCTTCAAGAAGAGTGCCACGGATAACATTTAAGCCACCTGCAAGTTTGGACGAAAAACCTGAATTTTGCCAAAAGAAGCATATTAACGTTCGCTCTCTTTTTCTTTCTCATGCTCGTTTGTGTTTTTCAAAATTTGTGATTTTTGAGCGATAGCTTTCGGAAGGGTATCCTGACACATTCTTACGATACCGACTGCATGGACCAAGCGTAAAGTTAAAAAGTTAAAAGAGTAGAAATAGTGCGTGTTGCCGACTTAGTAATGCTCCAGAGCTAATTTATTACCAAATTTAAACTTGCTGAAGAGTGGATTGAGATTTTAAAACTTATTCATTTCCAGGTTTTTGCTTCCGGGGCATCCATTTTTCTTCCACACTCGAGAAAACTGCTCTGCAGAAGGAAAAATAAGACTGCTGATTCCGAAAAAGAAAAGATTTCTTTGTTGCAGGTTGAATAGCTGTCACCGTATGTTAATGTAAGCATCACTTTAAAATTGGCAGTGCATAAGGAAGCTGTAACTAGCTGTCGGTATGCATGCGAATTCCATGTATGGTTTATAGGTTTACCTAGAACTACAACGCTACCAAAACTGCACACGGAGCTCATGCGAAAAAGAATAAAGTGCTACAAATGCCAGCAAAATACTTTCGCAGGCACTTGTGAATGCAAATCCTTTAAGCTGTATTCTTTAACAAAGTGGGGCACCGTCAACCCAAAAATCGGTAGCCTCTATAGCCAAGGGTACATGAGCATAGAATACATTTAACATAAACCGATTCAGCGAAGGCCTATTAACAACTGTTACTCAGTATCATTTTGCTGGCATATGACGAATACTTTTTTATTATGGGAGAACCCTCTATATTTTGCACGACAACATGTTCGGCTACATGGGGCAACGTAAGCCAGTCCCCATCTGCATTGATATGAGGGAACTGTTTGTTTAAATATTTTTTGAAGGCTGTTCCCAAAAGATTAAACATACTTACAGATTTATCGTGTGCTAGTTGCATGCTGACCCATGCATGTCATTCCTTACCAGGTTATTTTTGTTGTTAGGGCATGCTACCACTAACCATTCGATCGTGTTTCCTTTGCATCAAATGTAAAGAGACTAGAGAGAGATTGAGTTCTATGAGGGAACTTCACTGAGTGTTTTATTATTCTTATTATGAGTATGATCTTAATTCGCACGCAATAAATTGGTGAAAAATGCTCATGCTCGCTCACACACACCTACGTTAGCTCCATGATCCGATCGAACGAATGGAATGATTAACATGAAAATTCGTACACGAAACTACAAAGAAATACCGCTTTTCGTGCGACTAATAGAGTCGATACATGTATTCGCATATAAATAAATAGAAAAAACGTTGCTAACCACAACAGAAGACCGCATTACGAAACGAACTGCTTGAAAATAGAAGACGGCTGAGGCATGCATGTATGCCACGAAATCTGCCAGCGGACAGAATTTTTTGTAATGTACAAATAACAGTGATTTCACTGATGCAGTACTTTCCCAGCTAAGCCTTCATGAATCCGAAGACATCCTACCAACTCCTCTTGAATACCCATTTGATTTTTGAGTCATCGCCTTAAAGCTTTAGAGCGCCAGCTAATATCGAAACGTGCTCTGTATGAGAGGCATACTTTCATTTAAACAACATTGCTAAAATTCGGGCTTGTGCAGAGAGATGTACGACATCTAAATTGGTGCATACATTGGCGGCATCCCGTCTTGACTCCTATAACTTACTGCTAGCTGGTCTACCGGCCTGGGCTTTCTGGCATTTACAGCTGGTGCAAAGAGCTGCAGCTAGGCTCATCTGCTGTGAGCTTTGGTTTTGCCACATCACACAGCTTGTCGCCAAGATGCAGTGGCTTCAAATCAAGCAAGGCATCGAAATTCAAGATCTAGTCACTCACTTTTTAATTACTTCATTCACAGACACCAGTCTCCCTATTAGATCTATATCCAGATACCCAATTACGCTAAGAATGGCATCACCCGCTTTTCGGAATCTAGCTGTGTCCTCATACCTCTTACAAATCTCAAATTCTTTGTACACTGTGTCTTCAGTTTGTATGCTCTCGCAAAGCCTTGAACTTACTCCCGACCTGCGTGACGACATCTCCTAACTTGTCTACATTTAAAAAGATAGTCGAAGCACACCTGTTTATCCCAACATTTAATGGGTCCTTGTGATTTGTTCTTTATTTGCTTTCGTGTGCTGAGCTGCGCATGCAGCCACTAACCAAACTTGCAGAGTAAGCCTTTGCACGTCACCCATAACCTTGTTATTCTTGTTGTGTAGTCAGCATGCTTCGCTAGCCATTTGATCGTGCTTCAGTTTCAGCAACTTCGAAGTGGCTAGAAAGAGATTGAGTTCTCTGAAAGGGCTATACCAAGTATATTATCATTAGTGTTATTATTATTATGTTAGTATTATCACAAGGGAAATATGTGACCGTCATGATATTCCCATCTTAATCTGAATTTTCAAGACCGACAATACATTTCTCTATCACTGATTTTGAGGTAAATGAAGACTACACTATTCTTATAATTGCACTCTAGAAAGCATTGGCTTAGAACTATACTAAATGAGAATGAGTGCTATGCAGGCATTTTTTGGTATTAATTGATATTCGCTGAGAAAAAAGGTATTGCGATGATTTTCTAGCACTGAATATATGAACAGGTCACAGTTTATTCAATCAAGGATACCTAAATAAGAAATCCACATTTTATTGAAAAGTTTACATAAAATGCTCGTTACTAACCTTGTATTGACGACTAGATGTGCCGATTTATAGTATATAACAGAAAGATCTGAAGGATAATTAACCAGTCTGCCACCTTCAAGATACATTTTCACAGCCATAACTGATCACTAACACAAGTAAAAGATCTTTGAGGTTTCTACACGTTACATTTATTAAACAAAGCATTTAAATTGCAATAAAATAAATTGGCACGTTTGCCACATTGCTATTTAAACGCCAAAACATTGTACATACCTTATTCTTACAAGTTTGAAAGTCGCGTTTAGCAAGTTGCACTGAGCTCCTGTTTAGGTTCATAGCATCCCCAAATCAAATGCCTTTCTTCAATTAAATTTTCTCTGAGCGCCTGTTCTTACTCATGTATCTGGTATATCTACTACTGCACCTTAACGTTCAGAACGTATATACGGCCTGGGAATGCCAAGATTTTTTTCCTAATCGCTTATTTAATAGAATTATCTTCTTTTGCATCGCACGTATCTTATTTCTAGGTGCATTCAGTGAATGAACTCCTAAGTTGTCTCTAATTTTTCCACAAAGCACTATCATGGCTACGTTTAAGCCTGTCAATCAAATTCAGCTTTCGATTAGTTTCTGCTACTTTTTATTGGAGCAATTTGCACATCACAAACGCATTTGTTCGCAGTCACCCACTTTCTTTGCTATGCGGAATTAAATAGCTGATTTTTTTCCATAAAGAGCCTACGTGCACAAAAATGATAAAACTGTCCTTTGAAATACCAGCGATAATCCTAATAGGAAATACATTATGAAAGTTAAGCCTCAAAAAACTGCTTTGGGCTACAAATTAAAGGAAAATGCTTATATGGTTTCCATGTAAAGTTCAAGTATACACCGTTACCAGCTCTCTTACTGTGGATACATTTCTAGACATTGCTGTATACAAGATTCACCAGCCAAAGGTATTTTAGAAGAGAGATGGAACAAATATGTATGGTATAGAGAGAACCTTAGGGTTTTAGGAGGCTCGCGCTGACGAGACAGTTCTGCTAACTGCAAACAAGTCAGGTCTGTCCTTGTGGTCTAGTCCAATAATTTGCCCTGTAGCTATTGGTAAACCAGAAACAATGACTGCACCCTCTGAAAAAGAGACTAAATAATCCCTCTTGAATCGGCTTACTCGCTTCGTATCCACGTGAGGAGCTGCAGAAGCCTAATCAATTCTATAGGTACTCATGCAAAGAAATCGCTGCATTATTCTAGCCTAGGCAGATCCTGGGAGCTAGTCAATGCGGTTAGGTTTTGCGAAGTTTTGCAGGAATCCAGGCTAAAATATACCTGCTATACAAGAATTGAGCTTATGAGTTGCTGCCGCGAACTCCAACTGTTGAACTACAACTTTAAGATGGGTATCATTTGACTAGACGCCAACGGACCAACTTTACTCGAAGCACACTTCCCAGAGGATCGCTTGTCAATAGAGAACAGGGCAAAATGTTCAACTAATGCTTGTGGTGGTCTGCAAGTTTACAATATCAGTGGATGAGACTTGACCCCTACGGGGAAACGGCTAGGATACGACCAGGCGAGCACGATTCGAAGCAAGCCAGTGCCTCATCTGCAAGACTGTTCGTCCTTCTCAATCAATTGAAAATTAAGTAATCGATCGTACAGGTAATACATCAAGCAGGGCAGATACTTGAAAATAATAGAGCAGTAGCATTGCTGTCACCGTTGCTGCTTAGGAGAAGCTGGTCAAATAAACATAATATGCAATTCATTTTTATAGCGCCCCAAGCGAACGGGCGCCGCACACATGCCGCTAAGCTCAAGGCCAAGACCTTAGCCAGAACCTAATCAAAGCGAGCACCTTAACCGCTGGATAAAATGAGCGGTTAAGGCGTGCAGAGGAGCAGTTTAAGAATTAGAGTCAATCGAGTCCCGTACGAGATTCTCCGAACACGTAATTCTTGCAGTACATTGGAAAGACTCTTACGGAAAAACGCTTGAGACTAGGACAAGCAAAAAAGAATAGTTTGGAACTGAGGTATAGTTCGCTGGGACCTCAGAATAGATTAAGGCTTGTCATACGTGACTTTCAAACGATGGCCGAATAATGAAGCTTTTGAAAAACCCTATTACTTTGAGAAAAATGTAAAATGCAGAGTATACGTGCCGACCAGAAAGCGGAATATAGCATAGGGCCGTCACGAGACTAACTTTTCCACTAAATCGGTTTGATATTACCACGACATTTACTAAAACCTATGGAGAGTCGTCAAGGAGCTATATGATACAAATAGACTTTTACTTAAGCGGATTACTCCAGCCTGGCACCGATATATGCAACTCTTAAATGAAGAAGGATAATCATATTACTGTCGGAACCATTATCGTTCGTGAAGTAGTACATCTAAGCATTAGCAAGCAATAGTTCACTCACTTTGGGCCACATGTGCAATATTTCAGTTTCCTACGATAGAGAAAACTCTCGCTTTACTTCCCATACATGTATAGACCTGTGGAACGACTTTGAAACTAAGTATATCCTCATCTGACCGAGAACTCCCAGTTGTGCTAAACGAATGTACTCCTATTTATACTATAAATCTATCTAGTACCTTCCAATCTAATCTAAGAACAAACCACTTTAACCAGACAAGGTTGCTTCGTAGTAGCACAATAATAACTGAGATACACTTGTATAGCACTTTAGAGAACAGTAGTTCTCCAGGCGCATTACTGATGCTGTTCATGAAGCTTGATCGCATAGTTAATGGGAGCTTACTTAATTTCTGCAGGTTTAAAATGGTTAGATATGTATTTTCAGGCTATGCATACCACTTTGGTTAGTAACTGCATGCAGTGGTGACAAGCATTAGTACACCCAGGGCGGCATACAGACGACTTAATGCTGTGAAAAACGACATACTGTTTAGAAATACAGGTTTTAAAACCAGACCTTTTTTGGTAGCTTCTTTTTATTTGTCAGTTGCTTTTGATGGCACTGATAAAAAGTCCTTGTGGAACGCCTTCCTATTGGCCTGGAAAAAGCTATTGCATTCTTATAACGGTCCAGGTTCTGTCTCAACGGTAAACTCTAGGCAGTGGTTCCCAACGTTACTAATAGGGTGACCCTTAAATACAGTTCCTCATGTTGTGGCGACCCCTAAATATTAAATTATTGTGTTAGAATGTTAAAATGCGTGTTTTCTCGATTTCTGGTCACTAGCGACCCTTTAAAAGGGTCGTTCAACCCCCCAAAAAGGGTCGCGACACACAGATCAAGAACGTCTTCTCTAGAGCACTGCTGTAAACGGACAAAGGTCATACAGGAATCATTGGAGCATATAGTACCATAGAGCACTCTGCTTGTCTCTTTATTTTCATGTTTCATGCTCTACCTCTTGCCAAAATCATTGACAGACACAATCTAGGTGTCACTTCAACGCAGATAAAGCTCATTCTTACCTTTGCTTTGATCATTACAAGTGCTACTACCGTGCTGAGTTTTCTCATGACCCTCGGTGCTTGCAGTGATGACCTCCGAGCATAGGTGACAGCTAACCTTCTCAACTAGAAACACTATACAACCACATACTATTTATATTATTTCGAAGCTTTGCTTAGAATTGGAGAACTTAAGGCTCCAAATATACTCACCGTGCATAATTCCTGTGGAATCTGTTAGAATATATGTAGCAGTTCAAGAGTCACTATTTCTGATAATAATTATAATAACCATGCACTTGATAGAGCGCCCTCATAGAACTCGATCTCTTTCTAGGCGCTTTACATTTGCTGCAAATGAAAATGCAATTGAATGATGAGTGATATCATGCTTGATAAACAACTTGAATAACAAGGTTAGGGGTGACATGCACAGGGTCAGCATGCAAATATGGTTAGTGGCAGTATGCAGTGTCAGCACGCATAAGCACCTAAAGAACGAATGTAATATATCTACTTCTGTAACTCCACAAAGTCATAAAGACCACGTGGGTGTTACGCAGGAGAGTTTTGTATAGTGCACTCACAGCCTAAGCGGCTTGCCGTACGCATTCGGTAGATAACAGACTTCGTCTCACGCAACAAAGAGAAAGTGGGAAGCATAGCAGGGTTAGGAGAGCTGTTCAGGTAGTGAGTAGCATGGAAATGGAAGCTCAGGACCGCTGAAAAGGATGAGCCTCAGTCGGCAGTAGGTCAGTAGGTGTTGCGTACAAATTGTGGAAGCGAGTTTCACAGTCTAGGACCTACAGAGCTAAAGCTTCTGTCGTCAACGGTCTTTAAGCCGAGGAAAGGAGCATCTAATTTCTCGTCCACACAGGACCTGAAGGCACGAATAGGCTGAAACTGGTGCAGCAGTTTAGCTAGGTACGAAGGAGCCAAGCCGTGGCGGGCCTTGTGGGTCGGCGTAAGAACTTTGCTCTGGATCCGTAGGTCAACCGGCATCCATCCTAGCTCATTCAATAAAAAAGACACACGCTCAAGCAGCTGGGACTTGAAAAATAGCCTTGCAGCTATATTCATAGTCGGCTGTGTGGTTCGGCATACAAAACGCTGGCCCAGAACAACGCCAACGGTTTATTGTACAAGGCACGGAGCAGCAAGACGCACGACATCCTTCGCCCCCTTCTCACACTAGAGTCCCCTTCCACTCCTCCGGTTGACTTCGATGATTAATCGAGGACCACAACAGTGCAGCGGCCAATCCTGATGGTGAATCCACCATCTGGCCACCACCGGGTTACCGGCCAGTGTCCATGCCACATCACAGGCTCATTAGAGGAGCCGGCCTACACTCAAACTACAGGCTGCAGTGGCCTAATAGGTTTATGTGGCAGCTCAGCCAAAATGTAATTACTATAATCAAGCCAAGACCGAACTAAGGAGGTAGTTACATTTTTTTATAAGCAACTGTGAGAGACAGTTCCTAATCTTGGATAGGGATCGGACGTGATGGTTAGCTGTAGAAGCAGTCTCTGGGATGGAGCTTTAAAAATTGAGGCAGTTGTCGAAAACGACGCCTAAATTTAGATCACGTGGTGATAGTCGCACAATGAATTAAGCTATTAGAAGAGCAAAACCTTTTAATTCAGCCACAGGCTTAGGGTGTCCTAAGAGCGGCAGTTCGATTTCATCATCATTTAATTTCAGGAAGTTTTCCGACATCCATGATTGAATTTAGACAAGGCAATCATTCAGTTTCTCAGTTGCTGCATCAGATTCCGAAGGTTTGAATGACGAATGCAACTGAGTATCATCAGCATAGCAGTGATATCCTAGTCCATGAGCCTAAATGACTTTTCTCAGGTTGTGCATAAATGGAGAGAAGCACGGGGCCGAGTACCGACCCTTGAGAGACTCCACAGGTGACCCTTCTCGTTTATGAGACCTGACCCCAACACGACACTGATTAAACTCGATCAGACAAGTACGATTTAACAACGCCAGTGCTTCGTCTGCCAGACCGATCGTTGTTCTCAATCGTTCAAGCAGAACCTCGTGATCAATGGTGTCGAAGGCAGCAGACAGATCAAGCAGAGCTAGGGTAGTGACATTCCCGTCGTCGTTGCCACGTATAATGTCATTGTTAACACGGAGAAGAGCAGTTTCAGTGGAGTGCTGCCTCTTGAACCCTTAATGAAATGCTTCCGACGTTCCACTATTTTCAATAAGTTTAATCAGCTGCTTAGCAACAATTTCTTCAAGAATCTTTGATAAGAAAGGAAGAAGGGAAACTGGGTGATAGTTTTCAAGGACCTCTGTGTCTAATCCAGGCTTTTTAAGAATCGGTCTAACGATTGCCGATTTGAAGGACTTGGGGACGACCCCTTTTGCCAAAGAAGAATACAAAATCTCGGTTATGGCAGGGCCAAGTTAGTTTGAGAGTGAAGACCACCAAGATGAGGGTATAGGGTCTTCAGGAGACGAGCTCTTGTTTGCTAAACCTTATTAAGGAAGCCACATGGCATGCAGAAACCTCGGAGAACCTAATAAGGAAGGTAACAGGCTGTGGAACCGCGATTGCTTTAGTCAGAGGGGGCTTAGTGGAGGCACGAATATTCACAATTTTTTCAGTAGAGAAGGCTGAAAACTTTTTGGCTGAGCCCTTAATATCCGGGAGCCAGACTTCACTCGGACAGTAAATGGTTTACTGTCTTATAAATCTGTTTAGGGTCAGACTGGCAGGAATTCAGCTTTCAAAAGATAAAATAAGCCCTGGTTTTTTAAGCTTTCGGGTGTAAGCTCGAAGGAAGGTTTCAAAATTGACTAGATCTGCATCAGACCCGATTTGATGAAACGACGTTCAAGCCTGCGCCTAACCCGGTGCATATCTAGGAGTTTCTTTGTAAATTGAAAGGAATCTTCACGACTTGGAACTCGGATAGAGTGAAAGGGAGCATGTTCGTAAAGAGCAATCCTGAGTGTCATTGTTATAGCATCAGTGAGGGTATCGAGGCTGCCGGTCGAGTCTAAATGCAGATCAAGAAGGCCTGCATCATAAACAGATTTCAAAAACTTGTCCATATCAATGATTTGTAAGTTACTTTGGTTGACAAATTTGAAATAACCATGTACGTACAAGGGAGCAGGAACAGTAAACGAGACCTAAAAATGATCTAAGAGGGTCAGTGGGCACACCAAAAGGTCCGTGTGGAAGACATCCTTAGTGATCTCGAGATCTAGAATGTGGCCACCGACGTGGGTGCTATGATTACCCACTAAATACTGTCCTAAATAGGTGTGTTTTTAAGTTATTTTTAAATAAGGTCAAGTCAGGGGACGTTCTGAAGCAAGTCGGAATGGAGTTCCAGATCTTTGGAGCATACGAAGTAAATGCAGGGTCTCCAAAGGATGTGAGGTTTCTACGGGACATTGGTAGACTGTTTGATTATGTATAGCGGGTGGTATGATGCTCGGCCAGGTGGGGGGAGTAAATCTGAGAGATTGGCTGGAGCCTAAGAATGAAGTGACCTGAAAGTGAGCGACAAAACCTTGAAGTCGATCCCTATTTATTAGGAAACAGCATTAACTTCGCGATTTAGTCCATTTACTTTCAGCTATTCAGCATTGCTTAAATTCATGCTGGCTATGAAACAATACAGCATTTAGTTTAGTCCATTCATTCGTACCATCCCACTATGGTCTGTGCAACTCGCTGCTTCCTTGATCTTTTACCTACACACTCGGTGGTATACATAAGGTGCTAAAACCTTACAGTGTGGAGTGTCTGTCGATAGAGTCACACTTTGAGCACGTGTCACCTCTGCTGAAAAAGCTAGGATGGTTGCGGGTTAAGCAAAGGATACAGAGCAAAGTTCTTACGCTGACCCACAAGGCCCACCACGGCTTGGCTCCTTCGTACCAGCTAAACTGCTGCATCAGTTTCAGCCTGTTCGCGCCCTCAGGTCCTGTGTGGACAATAAATTAGCTGTCCCATTCCTTCGCTTAAAGACAGTTGGCGACAGAAGCTTTAGCTCTGCAGGTCCTAGACTGTGGAACCTGCTTCCACAATTCTTACGCAACGACAACTACTTTCCAACTGCCGACTATGGCACATCTTTTTCAGCGGTCCTGAACTGCTACTTCTATGCTACTCACTACCTCAACTGCTCTCCTAACTCTGCTATGCTTCCCACTTTCTCTTTGTTGCGTGAGAAGAAGTCTGTTGGCTACCGAATGCGTACCGAAAGCCGCTAAGGCTGTGAGTGGGCTATTCACAACTCTCCTGAGTAACACCCACGTGGTCTTTATGACTTTGTGGAGTTACAGATGGAGATACATTACATTACGTTACATTTCATTACATTACATTACATTACTTTCCATTTGTCGCACGGCTCCTCCCATATCTGCACTCGCACCTTATCAAAAAGGGCATTCACTGACTCTTAGGTCTCTTCATCCCATAGATCCAGCGTTTTCATTAGGGATTCACCCACAAGGCAAAGCTTCGTTGAGCAGCGTTTTTATGAATCAGACATATTTTTGGTGTGCATAAACCCTACTGAAAAATACTTGGAAATCGTACTTTTAGCTCTGTATTACCAAATTCTGAAGTAATGAGCACAAACACAAAGGATCTGTTTCTAAAAATCCGTGCAGGGTGATCCGTGCATGACGCATCTAACAATTAAATGCCTCCAAACATTGAACAGACTACCACTGACGATTCGACCATGCATCCGTTGTGGCTTTCTGAAGTGCCCAGTAAGAGGTTAAATTCCTCTGAGGTTGACTCAAAAACGTATGGTTATTATTATTATTCTCAGATTGCCGTTCTAGCCTGCGATTTTAACCACGTATATTTGGAATGTGATTTAGTAATTTCAAAGGAATCTTCAGTAGTTGTACAATGACAAAATTGCATTGAGCTTTCTCGTCGACAGAACTTCTAAGATTTGCAAGTATTGTTTCTACATGGGTGTAAAGGCAGTGTGAAAAGGCTTAGTTAAGATCGAGAAATTTTTTATTTTAATCATATTTTAAAAACTGCTCGGCAGCAACATTTTTCTAACAGAGTTCCAGGTAAAACTCTATGTTATCTTATGCATCCGTTGAACCAGGATGAACGAAATAAAAATGAGCTAATCTTGTAAAAGTTTAGCAATGACACAGATATTGCAGTAGGATTCCACTTGAAATATGTTTTGGACCCTGAACGGAAGTTTTAAATCGATGAAATAAGTAAATTCATACCGCTCAAAATATTTCTAGTGAGAAACTCGGGAAAATTATTCGTAAATAAACCTAGACAGCCGGAAATTTGTTATTAGATCTCGACTGAAAGAGGAATACTCTTTGACAGTGATCCGTTAAAAACTGTTTAAACGATCGCACAGGCACACAGCCGAAGGTCTTATAGAAAGCTATTCACGAACACGCCTCAAACCTAGCTACGATCCTTGTTATACTGCAGACACTGAGAAACAAATGAGAAGCAAGATGAGGTGTCTTCAGCTATACGGCTACCGTAGCATGTCGCAATACATCTCGTGGTCAGCCTAGTTTCAGTAGGAAAACCATATCGTGGATAAGCAGCCACTGGTTCTGAGTGAGCCAAAATTTTACATACGGAGTTTCAGAGGCTTTCACTTTCATCAATCAACAAAGCCGAAAAGACAGGAAGCAGTGTGGCAGCGGCATCCATAGTAGAATTTGAAAGCTAATTGACCACGGCAAGTTCTGATAGACAGTGAACTAATAGCTGGTTCAGTGGACACAAGAGAAGTAGTAGCTGTAGGGGGACAATTACGTAGGCTGCCAACTAAGCAGCATGTGATGAAGGAAGCAATCAGTGACAAATGGATTTTTGAAACCCAACTCTACGTACTGAATATTTCATCAGGAGCCTCAGTAAGTTATTTTCAGAAGGTACTAATACAAGTAGATTCAATTTACGGTTCCTAGGTTTCGCGGCCGAGCTAATTACTTTTAATCTAAATTCACTATACAATGACATTCTTCCATACCTGCTGAAACAGATCTGCCTGTATTTATTGAATACTTAATGGTAACCTCGTTACTTACGCTGAGCATGTCTTTTCAATAAGCGAATAAGAGAACAACACACGAACTTGAGTAACCAAGTTACCAGTTGGCTTCCACAAGGTAGTAAGAGAAAGGTATGTTCAGGTCCATGCAGCCCTAATAGTCACCCAATGAAGCTAACTAGAAGATGTCATGAGTTTTTATTCAAACAGCACAGCAAGTTTCAGTAATTAGTTCAAGATTATGGTTGATAAGCAAGAGATCATCTCTGCCCACTCGACTGCTGAAATAACTGCTGGTATAACACGCGGGCATCCTTAAATTTGGACAAGAAAGACGCTGTAAGGAACTTATAAGTGGTTCAACAGGTGCCTGCTCTAGCTACTGCACTGCCCGTGAGTTTTCTAACTAGCTTCAGTGACCGTACTACTTAAACTGTACATGCTATAGACAGCAGCTCAATGCACACCAAGATAGTTTGCTGCAGTTTCAGAAAAACACATGATATTTTATCATCTACGAGAAAAATGTGAATTCTGCCTTCACTAGTTGCAGATCCGACATGGAAACTTGCTTCTTTCATGTTTGCAATGCTACGATATGGCCAAGTCTCGTGCTAGGAGAGCTGCTTTTCTATCTTCGGAGCTCGATGCTATTACTAGGACTAATTGTTCCCTCACTTTTGGAACCATCATAAGCGTGGGCTGCACTGCTGGACCAGAGCGAAGTGTCACTCTACCTCCAAACCGAACACTACGGATCACACTACCACTTCTTTCATACCGGAATTTGAGTTTAGTTCAGGGCCTGGCACTTCGTTCAAGGAGCACACCTGAACCTGCTTTCCGTGTGCACCAAGAGCAGCAGCGTCGACTCCTTGGGGTCAGTTACATGCCATTGTTGCCCCAAGGAAAGGAAGACACTGCCGCACTCACTCTCGAGCTGCAGCAAGTGATTCCGGCCATTAGGGCCAGGCACCATGGAATCCGGAACCATGTCTAGGACGCCTTTCCGGATCATCTACCACAAAGGGAATATTCATTTTGTTTGTTTTTCAAGCATGATTTTACTTACTATTCTATTGCGTATCACTTTGCAGCAAATGTAAAGCGCCTAGAAAGAGATTAAGTTCTCTGAGGGCGCTTTATCAAGTGCAATATTATTATTATTAATGGACGGCACTGAAAAGATTAGCTGCTGTGACATGAAGCTCACTGAGCCCGGACCCTGATGTCGACTATGGGACAACCAAAATCAGCATCGACTTGATTGTCCAGTTCGATGTCGACGATAATGCCACGGCGAAAGCCACGAGTCACAGGGCACGAAACACTCAGGCATAGCAGGAGATTTTCGGTCCCACGGTCCGGCATAAATGTTTGACCTACCGTTTGTCGTAGAAGCGCTTGGGCTTTAGTACCCGGGCGATGAGCACTGCCTTGCTACTCTGCATTAACGCTGTCTACAGGTAGCTATTCGGGAAACTATGCATAAGCGAGATAGTGTCTCGCAGCACCTAGGTGTTGTCTATTTCTCTGTGGAATGAAACAAACGTGCTTTAGTACAGCACGGATGGGAAGGACTGTGCATCATCTGAGCTTGTTTAATATCGTTATTCCAAAATAAAATACATTTTTGCTGTAGAATGATGCCTGAGTGACTTGTCCAATGAATTTACGAAATCAGAAAAGTGATTCCGTCTGCATTTTGTGCATGCATGTCGTTAAAATCCACGTGCTATCAATCACAACAATGCTGCATGCACGTTGAGTCATAAAAGAAACTGGATTACATTGCTACTATATTTTACACTAACTTAATTTCTTAATGTCGCATGACGGTCTCCAAGTGTGCGTGTGTTTGTGGGTGTGCCTGTATATAATAATAATAATAATAATTCACTTGATAAAGCACCCTCAGAGAACTGGATCTCTCTCTAGGCGCTTTAAATTTGCTGTAAAGTGAAATGCAATTGAATGGTAAGTAAAGCCATGCTTGAAAAAACAAACGAAATAAGTAATATGGTTAGGGGTGACATGCACAGGGTCAGCATGCAAATGTGGTTAGTGGCAGCATGGACAGTGTCAGCACACATAAGCACATCAAGGACGAATCACAGGGACCCACTAAATGCTGTCCTAAATAGGTGTTTTTAGGTTCCTTTTAAATGTGGTCAGGTCAGGGGATGTTCTGACATAGGTCGCGAGGGAGTTCCAGGCTTTGGGAGCATATGAACTAAATGCACGGTCTCCAAAGGATTTATGGTTTGTATGAGGTATTTCTAGACTGTTGGATTCCAGAAAGTGGGTGGTACGATGCTGGGCCTGATGGTGTAGTATATCTGACAGATAAGCTGGAGCCATAGAATGAAGGGACCTAAAAGTGAGCGACAAAACCTTGAAGTCAACCCGTTGCTTGACTGGTAGCCAGTGCAGGTCGGCGAGAAGTGGAGTAATGTGGCCACTGCGACGCTCACGACAGACAAGACTAGCTGCAGAGTTTTGCAGTAGCTGCAATCGCCTGATCGCACATGCTGGTAGGCCAGTAAGCAGTTAGTTGCAGAAGTCGAGACGGGATGTCATGAATGCATGGACCAACTTAGACGTGGTATCTTTATCTAAACAAGCATGTATGTGTGTGCGTGTGTGTGTGTGTGTGTGTGCATGCGTGTGTGTGTGTGTGTGTGTGTGTGTGTGTGCCTTGCGTCTGCTCCAAAGTGGGCATTGGGACAGCATCTATCATATCCTAAACCTGTATCGGCTATTAAAAGGTATCCTGAACCGATTGCTCAGGCGATTCAGGAGAAATCCACAAAGATACAGCAATATAATTTCGCATTATAATCGGTTTCTTAAATCCGCTGCCAAACCAGCTATCGGAACTCATTATCGGATTAGCTTTTCTGAAACCATTAGACACAGCAAAATTAATTCACATTTTAATCGGTTTCCTAAATCCACTGCCATAACTAGCTATGGGAACTCTTTATTTGAGTAGCATTTCTTAAACCTTGGCATACTTGCTATGCATTAGGGCTGCAACAGCTACTCGTAACAAATATTCAAAGGTTCGGTGCTTAGCTCACAGACGTAGTGTCGGCAGGGAGTCGCCAACGATTAGTAGGAATGATTTTGCATCACAGATCTGTCCGGAAGCAGTCGTTAATGAGCAGCTGTTGTCATAAATAAACCTTCTTCAGATAAATATCTAATTTATAATAATGAAGTTGGTGGTTACAGGTGTAACTTATTCACTTCTCACGACAGTTGCTCGTCTGTATCCAACCATCGAGCTACTCGCAGTTTTTTCTAACAACTTATTTTTTTGCTTCAAAGACTATCACTGTTCATCACAGTCCATTTAAATTCAATTCTAGCTGGCTTCTTGTTCAGTTTTAATGTAACGAACGACGGTAGCTCGCTGGTGGCTTTCGTCACTGCAGGCATCTACTTTGCTCCCTTTACTTTGGTCCCATGAAGCTTCTGCTCAATCTGTTTTACATTTGAACGTGTACAGTCAGTTATGATTCTGAGTGCTTTGAGTTCTCAGCAGTGCCATATTCAGTGCACACTAGTGGCGGTGGGGGAGATGACTGGTGACGCTGAAATGTATAGCCTGCAGCTACATTCTGGTGAATCCGTGATAATAGCGATTTTACATTTGCTTGACCTACCACAGAATTCTCTCGTAAATCAACCCTTGA
The DNA here is from genome assembly GCA_009760855.2 of Cristatella mucedo. Lineage (NCBI taxonomy): Eukaryota > Metazoa > Bryozoa > Phylactolaemata > Cristatellidae > Cristatella > Cristatella mucedo. Next base: position 2,289,220 of record WPIO01000043.1, read on the forward strand.
TTTTTCATTTTATTGATGCGACTCGTGTAGCACAGGGTTGTAAAGTAGGTTACAGCTATGCTACTTTATAGTTATAGAGAGAATTTTAGGTTATTTTCGCTTAGGTATGAACTTTTGAAAGTGAGCGAGGCGAATGTCCACTTGCAAGATTATTTTGATAATAATTAGAATAAAAAAATATATTACAGTGCCGTCAGAGAACCTATTCTCTTGATAGGCACTCCACGTTTGCTGTAAAGAAATCGTGTGCGACATTTACCAAAGTGCATGAGAATGAAGAACAAAACGGAAAGAAATTTTGCTCGTTTAATAATGTGATAAAGACACTGGCTACATAATTTTTGTGACGCACATGGTAATCGGGCTAATTATATATTTAGAATTTGTGGACTGGTTTATTATTTTTATATGCGTTTTGCTATGAAATGAAAACGACAAAAAATATTATTTCCTTGTTCAGCCTTGCTTGGAAACATCTTCAATAAAGATGTACTTCAAAAAGCACTGCAAATTGGCAGGCTATAAATGCTTTGTGCAGAAAGTTTACGGAATCGTCCAACAAGGGATTTGAACATTGAACCTCGTTTGTGAAGCTCATACTGTAAAACCAGCGCCAAACTTCGTGGTGGGAGCTCACTTGTTGCACTAATTAACTGACGCGACTGAACACCCAGGAGATTCTACATCAAATACTTATTTGATCGGCAAATATTCTTTTTTAATTAGCAGTCAGAATTTTTATTTTTCTCCCTTCTTAGAAGTTTTCAGAATTTACTTACATTTTCCACAAATATTGGTGTGGAATAACGTAAAGTTAGTTTGCCGCTACAACTAAACTAATTTTTTTATTAAGTAAGAATAGCTGATTTGACGTTCTCTATTGATAGAATATGTCCGATGCTGAGTAACTCAATGCATACAGCTAAAACTGATCATTATTTTCCTGCGCTATTATGACGCACGAATCCATATTGTCTGAATCCCGAAACGATTATTCTGCCAGACAAATTCTCTGGGCTGGTACGGATTCTTCTCGTCTTGCTGGGTTAATTAATATCAGCACTGGCAGCATTGCGAATAAAGGATCTGACTAGCACTAGTCACACAATTATTCAGTTTGATTAAGGGGATATTACTTCATTATGGCCCAGTCCTGGGTGATTTCCATCAGCAAGATGCTTCTTTCAATGACTATCCTATCTGGTAAGTTTAATAAGCTCAAGCATTGGTTCAACTTAAGGCGTAGCAGTATTTTAAAATCTCGCTACAATTGATTTTGAAAAACAATGATGCAAATATTGTGTGCTGGGTGTGCTTAAACAAGTATTTTTCAGCTAAACAATAAAAAAGTAAATTAAACATCATCTTGTGGCAGTGAAGAATTAAACCGGATAAGGAACCTCTTAATCTATCGTTAAAAATTTGATCTATCAAATAGATTCGATAGTGAAAGTATACTGACGCACACTTACGCCTCTATATATTTATGAATGAATGTTTTGAGCTGTAAAAAATAAATTTCCACATGCAAATATGAAATATGTACTGGCCATTCCATAGATGCCTAAGAAGTCAACCACAACAGCATGGACATGCAGCCAGTACGTATACGTGCAGGTAGTCTTGCATTCGCATGTAGACATCATTGCAAACTCAGAGTTGCTTGATGTCCTTTGGACAGCTCAGACACTTCTGTTACACTATTCTTTTAGGTTGTAGCTGTCACAGCACGGAAATTTGCAACACTGAATTACAGCATTTCTCAATCAACATTTAAAAAAAAGCAGAGTTCACCTTGCTGTTTTAATCTTTCACGATGGAAGCTAATGATTCTTCTTTGTCTGCTTAAAAATGCCGATACTATACATTTTCTACATAGTTTATTTGCTTTTTTGTTACAGCACATTGTTTCGCTAGACTAAGCCTTATTTCTCCTTCTTTCAAATCCTTCTTTTTCCTTATATTTACTTTGAAAGTGCTCAAACACTTCATATTCTTGTAGAACGTTAACACTGCCATTAAAAAACTCAACTCATGCATTGATTTAGAAAGAGCTAATCATTAAAAGATGTTCACCTAAAACTTAGCCGGACTGATATAAAGCATGGTAAAACTGTTGTGTGAGCAAGAATTTGAGCAAATAAAAGTAATGATATGAACGAGTTTGATTGATACGAGTGATTATGCAGGCTGAAGTTTCATTCAATTCTTCGTGAAGCTTGTCTATCACATGATGATTAATCGCAAAATTATCATATTTGATATTAAATATTTGCCGGAAATTTAAAACCATTTTGTATGAAGCATGTTCAGAGAAAGAAGCTGGTAATTTGCATACTAAGAAAAGCAGTTTATGGATCAAATAAGTTCCTATGTTCTGCTGGTAATAGTACTTATTTTGAAGGTAAGCATTAAAATAACGACCATGTGCTTTGCTAAGGTAGGTAATCAATTGAGTATACAAATAACGCTCTGATATAGCATTGTTTCGAATAATTATTTTGTCCTTCGCCTTTTTAGCCAGATTAGATGCAAAGACATGGTTAACTATTAACAATCGAACGGACTTAACCTATGCTACTAGTGCTGGAAGCGATGAGCCACTAACCATACTCTGCACGACGACGATACCTGGTGGCAATGGCTCATTTATTGCACTTGATCGTTCCATTTGGAAAGCATCAAACGTTTCAAGAAATTTGAATAGTAGCTCTTCATTATGGTCTTTGATCTACAACAGCTTTCAAAATCAAGGCTTTCTCCCCGACCCATCCCGCATGAACCAAGCAGTATCATATCATCCAAGCGTCACCTACATACGTACGGGGTTAACGATACAAGGTAACAGCGTCTCGATATCCGGATTTAGGAAGATTAAATCAATAGTGAAGATCCCACATGCCTCAATTCCGATCAATTAAAAATATTGTGACGGTTTATGCATTATTTTGAAATTGATTTTACAGATACTAAACTTCACGGTGATCTCGTATTAGTTTTGCCTGCTGTTTGAACAATTGTGAGATTATAATATTTCCCTGCACTATAATTTTCCCTCAACTTCCCAAAAGGTATTTTTCGCTGCACATCAATACGAAAAATCTATATATTAGTCCATCTTGCTCTTAATTTCCAGCTGTCAATGTATATTTATATTTTAATCAGCCCATCAATCAGCGTTTACCACGGTTCTCGCCAGTCTTTCTCAATTTTTACATTTCAGTATTTGCAGTTTTTACCTTCGCCTTTTCCCCTCCAGTCCTTGTTTTTCTCCACTCTATACTTTTGCCTGCCATCTCCATCTCTGTCAAACATTCTTCACGTAGCTCCAATTTCATCATATCAAATTTCCTCCACTTCTGAGCGTTTTCTTCCTTAAATCCTTTGGAGACCGTGCAGTTAGTTCGTATGCTCCCAAAGCCTGGAACTCCCTCCCGACCTGCGTCAGAACATCCCGTGACCTGACCACATTTAAAAGGAACTTAAAAACACACCTATTTAGGACAGCATTTAGTGGGTCCCTGTGATTCGTCCTTGTTGTGCTTATGCGTGCTGACACTGTGCATGCTGCCACTAACCACATTTGCATGCTGACCCTGTGCATGTCACCCCTAACCATATTATTCATTTTGTTAGTTTTTCAAGCATGATTTTACTTACTATTCTATTGCGTATCACTTTGCAGCAAATGTAAAGCGCCTAGAAAGAGATTAAGTTCTCTGAGGGCGCTTTATCAAGTGCAATATTATTATTATTATTATCTATTGCAGACATGCATCTTACTGTCAACATTACTCTTATCATTTTCTTTGCTCTCATTGAAAATCTAGTTCATTTTATGTTTCATCCTGACTAGCCAGATTGAATAACGACATCTAAACGCATCTTTCATAGTAATCCATATCACTGATTCATAAGTGTTTTCTCTAAAATATCTTTGCAGTAAAAAGCTAGTTTAAAATTTGAAAATGGGAATAAATAGGATATGTCATACGATGGACAAGTTATCTTTATCGGCTCTGTTTAAGTTAGCAGAATCAGAGCTAGGTTTTTATGTTGATGTACCAGGCCTCCTTCTCAGCATATTTGCTCGTTGATGACATGTAAAAGACCAGCTGATTAAACACCCTCATTTTTTTCTATTGTTGGCTATGACTCTCAATGGCTATCAATACTGCTTGTATAACTCAATAAAGCTTTGCCTGCACCAGAAACATGCCCCATAACCTTTGATCGTGAGTTGCAAGTGTCTTGATCAAACCAAGCTAAATACATACTACATGCAAATTCTAAAAAGACTGGTTGCGAAATTAAAAATGAACCTGTTCATGAGAGCGTATAGCTGGTCCCTTTGATTCGTACTTCATGAGCTTATGCTTTCTGACACTGTGCATGCTGCCACTAATCACACTTGCATGCTCACCCTGTGCATGTTACCCCTAACCATGTTATTCATGTTGGCTGTCTAAAACTAGTTTACAGTGGATTACGCTGAAATATCCTCGTTATGGGTGATTTCAACGTTATCTTTGAATAAAGAGTCCTTCCTCGTTAAAAAGTCTAAAGAGTCCTTCCTCGTTATGGGTGATTTAAACGTTCATTTTGACAACTTATCTGACGCTTTCAGCACCAAATTTTGTACATTGACAGACTCATTATCTCTTGTGACTCATGTGCATGGCCCTACCCACATCAAGGGTCACACACTCGACCAAATTTTCTCATATAACTGCACTTTGTCATCACCAGTTATCACCAAATCCTGCTTATCTGACCACATGCAGATCTCATTCAATCTACAGTGTGTGCCCACATTCTCCTCTAAAATAACCTGTGAATCGCGAAACCTCAAGACCCTTGACATCGATGCTGTCCGTGCGAGCATATCTGCTTCACCTTTGCTGCTCAGTCCTCCCTCCGATCTGTCATCACTGGTAGATTGCTACAACACGACACTAGCTGACACGCTCGACGAGTTTGCACCTTTGACAAAAAGCGCACTGTGCGCCCCCACCCAGACGGCCTATGGTTTACCACAGACATTAAACTAGCCAAGTCTACTAAGCGAAAGCTTGAAAAGGCATACACAAGATCCGGACTAACTGTCCATCGACAGGCGTATGAAGACTACTGTAGGTCGTACCAATCGATCCTAGCAAAGGCTAAGTCTAGCTTCTATAGAAACATTGTTGAATCACAGATGCACAATCCAAAAATGCTGATGTCGACAATAAACCATCTCCTCAACCGTTCCCAGGTTAGCTCCTTACCTGATGATCCTTGTGATGATCTAGCCGATCGCTTCTCTCGATTCTTTGTGCAGAAGATAGACAAAATCAGGGAATTTATCCCTGCGATGACAACCTTCCCACTAGAATGCTGTTCCTCGGTTCCTGGCTGCGCCTCAATGTCTGCATTTAAAAAGGTCACTAGTGATGTAGTCCTAAAGCTCGTATCTCAATCAAAGAAGACAACAAGTCCACTGGACCCTATTCCCACTGTCCTGCTCCTACGTTGCATTGATCTGCTGCTGCCATGCATAGCCAACATCATTAATATGTCATTAGCCTCAGGTCAGGGCCCAGCACCTTTCAAAAAAGCTGTAGTCAGGCCACTTCTCAAGAAAGCTACACTAGACCAAGACTTAAGCAACTACCGCCCAGTCTCCCTTCTACCATTCCTATCAAAGACACTAGAACGGGTCGTGGCAGACCAGCTGAACTCGTATATCGAAACCTCACACCTTGCTAGTAAGTTCCAGTCTGGCTTTAGAGCTAATCACTCCACAGAGTCAGCATTGCTTCGGGTATACAACGACCTACTTAGGAATGCAGACATGGGTAGAGTGTCTCTTCTTGTTTTGCTCGATCTTTCGGCAGCTTTTGATACCATCGATCACGACGTACTTCTAGAGCGCCTCTCATCTCGCCTGGGCATCACTGGCACTGCTCTGCAGTGGTTCAGGTCCTATCTCAGTGGGAGACTCCAGAGTGTTGACGTGAATGGACAAAGATCATCTGAAGTACCTCTAAAATATGGAGTACCTCAGGGCTCTGTGCTAGGTCCGGTCCTTTTCACCGTTTATACTCTCCCTCTCGCTGATGTGATTGCCAAGCACAATCTAGGCTTTCACTTCTATGCGGATGACACTCAGTTGTACCTTTGCTTTGATCCCTCCCAGCCTTCGAGCAGCTCAAATTCTCTCAACTCACTTGCTGCATGCATTGATGACATCCGATCATGGATGGCAGCAAATTTTCTAAAACTAAACGGTGATAAAACTAACTTACTAGTTATGGGCAAACCTAGTGTTATTCAGAAATTGGAAAGGCTGACTTTCAAAATTGGCTCTGCCAGCATATCTCCAGTTGCATCAGCTCGAAATCTAGGTGTCATATTCCAAAGCGACCTCTCGTTAGACGACCACATCAGCCCCACAGTCAAATCAGCCTATTTTCAGCTTCATAACATTGCTAAAATGAGGGCTTGTTTAGATAAGGATACCACGTCCAAGTTGGTCCATGCATTCGTGACATCTCGTCTCGACTTCTGCAACTCACTGCTTACTGGCCTACCAGCATGTGCGATCAGGCGATTGCAGCTGGTGCAAAACTCTGCAGCTAGGCTTGTCTGTCGTGAGCGTCGCAGTTGCCACGTTACTCCACTTCTCGCCGACCTGCACTGGTTACCAGTCAAGCAACGGATTGACTTCAAGGTTTTGTCGCTCACTTTTAGGTCTCTTCATTCTATGGCTCCAGCCTATTATTCAGATATACCACCCCATCAGGCAAAGCATCGTACCACTCGCTTTTCGGAATCCAACAGTCTAGAAATACCTCGTACAAACCTTAAATCCTTTGGAGACCGTGCATTTAGCTCGTATGCTCCCACAGCCTGGAACTCCCTCCCGACCTGCATCAGAACATCCCCTGACCTGACCACATTTAAAAGAAACTTAAAAACATACCTATTTAGGACAGCATTTAGTGGGTCCTTGTGATTCGTCCTCGATGTGCTAATGCGTGCTGACACTGTTCATGCTGCCACTAACCACATTTGCATTCTGACCCAGTGCATGTAACCCCTAACCATGTTATTCATTTTGCTTGTTTTTCAAGCATGATTTTACTTACTATTCTATTGCGTATCACTTTGCAGCAAATGTAAAGCGCCTAGAAAGAGATTGAGTTCTCCGAGGGCGCTTTATCAAGTGCAATATTATTATTATTATTAAATATGTGTGCGTGACTGGCCATTATGAACTTCAGAAGAATTCAATATTCATGCTGAAAACTCTTGTAACATCCAGGTCAGCTCATTTCTTGACTGTTTGAAAAACTTTGGTTTGGTCCAACACGTTAACCCAACCACTCAGTTGTCCTACCGGCAACAGATTTCTGTCCCACTGACTTTGCTGTGTGGAACACTGAACCTCTCCGATCACGGTTCGATCGCATTTACTGTTCCTGCTCCGTTGTACCTACCGGAAACTGATGAGTTTGTTTAAAAAGCATACCCCGAGACTATATTGCGAAATCTGTTTGAGATGCAGGTATTCTTGATCTGCCACCTGACTCAACCGACAGCAATGGTACCCATACTGGTGCACCAAACGTGGCACTCTGTAGTTCTCTTCAAATATTCTACAATCCATTCTTTCCGTGTAGAGATTCACTGAGGTTCCTCTGAATTTATGAAGACTTGAAAAACGCACCTAGCTACACTCAGGCTTAAATCTATTTTCATAGGTCTGGAATCTGGATCAGACAAAAATGTAGTCAATTTAAAAGAATTACTTCGAGTCTACATCCGGGGCTTAACAAAGCCAAGGTCTCTTCTTTTCACGCGAAAAACTGAATTATTCCTGCCAGTCGGACCGACAAATTGATAAGTCGTAAAAATATTGTAGGTTAATGCTAAGAGGTCTCAATAAGCAGATATTAAAGCTCAGCCTAAAGGTTTTTAGCCTTCTTCACTGAAAAACAGTGCTCACTCCTGCTAAAGTAGTTGATGAATCACAGTCTCTGACCTCCCGTTAAAATTTTTCCGAGGATTCAACATGAGATGTTAAGACATCACTATGTTCCAGTAGTAAGAGATCGTCTCCTGAAGATCATATACCATAATATCTGAGGTCCTAACGGGAAAGAACAAATTAGTGTAGCCGTTACCCAGTTATTATCGGTTAAAAAGGCTTTAAGCCAAGTCTTTAAAATCGGCCATCGTTAGAACGGTACTTAAAAAGCCTGGATTCGATGCCGGATCCGCGCAAGCTATCGTACAGTTTCCCTTCCATTTTTGTCAAAGATTGTTAAAAAAAGTGTCGCTAAGCAGCGTCTAGCGCAAGCAGAGGAGAAGGAAATGTTAGAAAATTTTTATTTGGGTGAAGCAGCATAACTATACCGGAGCTGCTTTCCTCTGTGTAACCAACGAGATCATAAGCAGCAACGATGAAAAGGACGTTACTGCATTAGCAATGCTAGATCTACCAGCTGCCTTCACCACCATTGATCCAATTGTAATATTTGAACGACGGAGAATCATGACTGGTCTGTCAGAGTAGGCAATAATTAAAAGGGCCCGATTCAAATCGTAGTCGTCAGAGGGTTTTCATTCGGTACTGTGTGGAGTCAGGTCTCATCTAACCGAACAGTAGAAAGAAGAAGAGAAGTATCTAACCTGTAGAATCCCTAAAGCGTTTTTAATCGTTCCAGTTCTCTAGTCGTTCTCCCCTGCTGAGACAAGATATTCAAAACAATGTGATAGGATGTCACCTTTTTACTGATGGTACGCAGCTCTATTTACAGCTTAAAACAGCAGCATCTGCCGCAGCAGCTGGTAAAATCAATGCTTTCCTTGCCAAAATTCATTTTCAAATGTCGGCAATTTTTTTTTAACTAAACAACAATAAAACTAAGCTGTTTCCCATAGTACACCCAAAGTCGATGGTTGGACTAGATGGCTTTACTATCGCAATAAGTGATGCCGTTGGGCGCCAATCTACAGCTGCCTCAATTTTTAACGCTTCGAAGTAGAATTTTGAAACGTTTAAAAAAATACTTCTGCAGCTTGCCTTCACGTCAGATTCCTATGTAAGATTACAAATTATCTTTCAAGGCGGTTTGCAATTAAATTATATTCTTAGTTCTGTCTGGGCTAGATATTGTTTATACATTTTTAGTTGCACACCGCAATGTATAACAATGAAACGAGATCTTAAACATGGCTTCCGATAGGAGTGGTAAAACTGCCCAGTTGCACCGCAGAAGCTGCCCAGACAGTGAGAATATGATTCTAACTGATGAGCAATATTTAATTATTTTGAACTAAAAAGCGACTCGTCACAAGTGAATATATATTAGCGAGAAATTCCGAGGACCTCTCTGTTACTAGTGTTTTCGCAGCCATAAGGAGGTTGGTATATCACAAATGTAGTAACAACAGTGTGCGGGTATTGAGCTTTCAGAGTACCTATGTCTTTCTAGGTATTCTGAAAGGTGTGGTCTGTGGTTGTGGACATTTTATTATTGCATCTCATAGTAACCAATAGTAACTAATTCAAACTATGGCCCACGCACAATGCTGCTGGTCATATGGCCGAGCGATTCGTGAACAATGACGGTAGCCTTACAACCCAGAATGTAGTACGGCGGGGACTGGAGAAACTAGGACCTTAACGGGGTAGGGTGTCTCAGGTATAAGCCACCACAGGATGGTGGTATCCACTTCTCGGTTAGTAGAAATGCGTCCATCTTCTCCACGGCAACTTGATTAGGGGATAAGTAGGCCGTTGTTTTGTTGAGACCGGAACTTTGACACGTTGAACGTTGAGGCCTTCCATGCGCGCCGGTGGCAAACAGAGAGTACTGAGACAGGGGCAAGTGTGACTATCACTTGCCAGCCAACTGCGACTATAGTTTAAGTTACAGGGTTAATTTACCAACGGTTTAACGGTTTGAATCAAAGTACGGGCAATTCATACTAGGTGGCAAGAGTCCGGGCCATATTGGCTGAGTCAACGAATGCTTGGGACCCTAGTAAAGGCAGATTGTCGACTCTTGGTCACCCCCTTATTTTGCAAGCATGATTCGTGACTGTTTGCGAGATAATTCAAGAGAGAATGGCTATGGAAAGCCCAACATGCGATGTTTTTGAAAATACATTGCAAACCATTTGGGCCGGAAAGTTTGCGTTTCTCAAAAATGCCAGGTTCAGCTGTGTAACAATGTGATTCCTTTTATTGCAAACCTTAGCGTCGATTTTGCGAGCCCAATGTTGAATGTATTTCGTGGCTTGCACTATTACTTAAAAGTGTACGCATTTATCGTTCATATCTATTATGTAATGCCATAATTATACTGAATTACAAGAGTGGAGGCTCACACACATGCACACCTGCTCAAACGCACACACACGCACACGTCACGTACACGCACGGACGAACACACAAACAAGCGACGGCTGAGCGTCACGGACGCCATTCTCGGGTCGCAAGCCGTATGGTCGCTGTTCCTGGAGTGGGAGGCGCTGGTACGCCCTCCTCCGATCCGACGGGGCAGGGCTAATCTGGTTAAGGTACCTTAACTTGTTCAAATATTTAGAACTTTAGTCCATTGATATATGCAAACGCAGACACGTATATTCGTGTACTAGCTTTCAGTTCATTTTCAAAGTACGGGAGGCAGATTTGACTAGGTAATCGCTGTTCTTTTATTTCTGTGCTACATTAATGGCGTGTTATTGTCTGTGCGACCGTAAAGCCGCTCATCTTTATGCACGGAATTCAACTGTTTATCTATACCGCACTCTGCCGAAACTGCTCTCCTCCGTGTTAACAATGACATTCTACGTGTCAACGACGACGGGAATGTCACGGCCCTAGCTCTGCTAGATCTGTCTGCTGCCTTCGACACCATTGATCACGAAGTTCTGCTTGAACGACTGAGAACGACGATCGGTCTGGCAGACGAAGCACTGGCGTGGTTTAAATCATACTTGTCTGATCGTGTTCAATCCGTGTCGTGTGGGGGTCAGGTCTCAGACATGAGAAGGTTCACCTGTGGAGTCCCTCAAGGGTCTGTACATGGTCCCTTGCTGTTCTCCATTTATACGCAACCTCTGGGAAAAGTGATTAAGGTCCATGGAATAGGATATCACTTCTATGCTGACGATACTCAGTTGGATTTATCATTTAAACCGTCGGAATCTGCTGCAGCAACTGAGAAACTGAATGCTTGCTTGCCGATATTCGATCATGGATGTCGGAAAACTTCCTGAAATTAAATGACGATAAAACCGAACTGCTTCTCATAGGACACCCTAAGCGTGTGGCTGGATTAAAAGGCTTTGCTGTTCTAATAGGCGATGCTATTGTGCGAGCTTCACCACGTGCTCGTAATCTAGGTGTCGTGTTCGACAGCTGCCTCAATTTCAAAAGCTTCATTCAGAAGACTGCCTCTACAGCTAGCCATCACATCCGATCCCTATCCAAGATTAGAAGCTGTCTCCCACAGTGGCTTGTAAAAAATTTAACTAGCTCTTTAGTTCTGTCTCGGCTTGATTATTGTAATTTCCTTTTGGCTGGGCTACCAAAGAAAGCTATAATGCCACTACAGCGGACTATGAATGTGGATGCAAGGCTGGTCTTCAAGTCCCAGCGGTTTGAGCACGTGTCAACTTTGCTGGAAGAGCTGGGATGGTTGCCGGTTGAGCAAACGATACGGAGCAAATTTCTTACGCTGACCCACAAGGCCCGCCACGGCTTGACTCCTTCATACCTAGCTGAGCTGCTGCATCAGCTTCAGCCTATTCGCACCCTCAGGTCCTGTGTGGACAATAAATTAGCTGTCCCATTCCTCCGCTTAAAGACAGTTGGCGACAGAAGCTTTAGCTCTGCAGGTCCTTGACTGTGGAACTTGCTTCCACAATTCTTACGCAACGGCAACTACTTTCCAACTGCCGACTATGGCACATCTTTTTCAGCGGTCCTGAACTGCTACTTCTATGCTACTCACTACCTCAACTGCTCTCCTAACTCTGCTATGCTTCCCACTTTCTCTTTGTTTCGTGAGACGAAGTCTGTTGGGTACCGAATGCGTACCGAAAGCCGCTTAGGCCGTGAGTGGGCTATGCAAAACTCTCCTGCGTAACGCCCACATGGTCTTGATGACTTTGTGGAGTTACTGACGGAGATACATTACATTACATTACATTACCTCGCACGAACCTGAAATCCTCTACAGACCGTTCCTATATTTTGTATGCTCTTAAAACCGGGAATTTTCTCCCGACTTGCGTCACGACATCCACTGACTTGACCACATTTACGAGAAACTAAACACTTATTTACTTACCGCAGAAGTCAGTGAGTTCCTATTATTACACCTTTATACACTTATGCATGCTGACACTGTGCGCATGCCCAAACTAACCAAACTTGCATGCTAACCCTGTGCATGTCACCTTAAACCATGTTATTCTTATTGCTGATTGACCATGCTACCACTAACCATTCGATCCTGCTTCCTTTGCAATAACTGTAAGTCGCCTACAAGAGATTAAGTTCTCAGAGGGCGCTCTTTCAGTTGTGTTGTTATTTTTACTACTACGGATTTGTTTCACTTTTGCTGCTTTTACAGTCTGTCTGTTGTGCTGCTGGTGGTGAGATCATTTACGCTCTTTAGCTTTTACAGTACTTTATTTAGCAGATTTTTGGCAGATTTCCTGTTCGCTTTAGCTGGCGTTATAGCTCGCCTTTACGGCTTCTTTTTTCATAGCTTACGGTTAATTCGCAGAAATTTAACTTAACAGGAAAATGCCAACGATACGATACAAACAAAAGTGCAAAATTGCCCTGCATAAATATGATAAATACTTCAATGCGTTAGCTCAGCTGAGAGCAGCGTAAGAGGAGTATACCGCTAGCAAAGGAAGCATCATCAGCCCGTAAGCATTCTGGCAGCATCACATAGTAGTGCAGAGCTTAAGCCGCTGGATAACCATTAGCAATCTTTTATCAACTAGACAAGTTCGCATTCCTTTGAAGTGCCGGACTTTAATATTTAGGTTTAAATTTTATAACCTAAGCAGAATTATGAATTCTGAAATTTCTGAGCCTTTTTTAAATATATGTCATTGCAGTACCTTAGTTGTGTCACTGCAGTACCTTAGTTGTGTGACCAAAATGCAGCACGAAGGGGCAAACCCTATACGACATCCGAGGAAGTCAAATGAAATAATAAACTTGCTTAATACCGAAGAGATATAGCCTATTACATGGGCTGTTACGTATAAATTTTTAACTATTTCATAGAAATATTTAAAATATCGTTAATTTGAACGGGTAACAAGTTAATTAGCTATCACTATTATTATTTGTATAATGATACAGAACAGCAGCTGTAGTCTCCACGACGACTAAATACACAGTAACTACCCAGCCTTGATTGTGGATTGAGCATGCAACCTTTGGGTTCAGGCCTCCGACAAATACAATTATCCAAATAATGTTCTTAATGAGTTTAACAGAGAGTTGAGTAGCCAAAGAAACACTCCCACTTACTTGGTTAAGCTAAATGAGGTATAGAGCTTGAATTTATCTGCTTAAAATAATCGTACAATATTGAATGAAGTACACATTTTACAGCTGTGGAACGGTAGCCAGAGATTGCATCCGATGCAGGACGAATTTGTGTCAGACAAGTAAGAGCAATCCCTACGGGCAGTAATGCACAGCGTCCTTGATGACCGGCAAATCGCTGTGGGTGGAAATATGGCATTTAGCAGCAGGTTCAGTAGTACAGTAATTTTAAACCTGAGTAATCAGAAAGCATTTACCATGGAGGTGAACGGCAAACAAAGAATCATGGCATCGCTGTTCAAATAATTTGGAAATGCAGGGGTGGCATACGAATTTTCATTTATGCGAATATTGTTTCCGTTACAAAAGCGAAGTCACCTTCAGCAATGCACCGTAAGCTTATAGGAAATCCAAAGAGTATGGATTTAAGCTTAGGATATGTTTTTGTGAAGATATCTATGATAACTATGACAACTATGATAATATTTTCAGCAATTGCAAAAACAGTTTTAGATTCAAGAGTGAATCAAAAATTTATATTACGACTTCGGTACTTGAAATCCCAGAACAAGGCAATTATAAATCGTATGTATCATGCGCTTCGTTTCAATTTAGAATGACAACAGGCTATACATTAATTTTCTATGCAAAATTAAGCTTGCCAGCTTCTTTATGTATTTAATCGAGTTTATTAGGTCATCAATAATAGTCTAACACGCAGCCCACAACAGGGACAGGCATTGGAAACAATCTCTGTATTGTGAAGGCTACTCAACAAATATGTTTTCACGTATTTTATTTTGCAATTAAAAGGCACCAAAGCTGAGTGCATTGATGCGGAAAACTATAACTTCGTCTGAATAATGTTTTAGTACCACTACCAAGTGACACAGGAATGTATTACTGCAATGGCTATTATGTACCTCGTCCATATGGGGAATATGTGCTAGAAGAGTCTAATCAAATCTATGTATCAGTAACAGGTATGTTGTCATTACAATGAAACATGTAAATATATAGATGAAAATTATAATTATAGCCACAGATGACAATGAAAATGATCAAATACTTATATGAAGGATATCACATGCATATTCGTTACTGCCCGGGTGAAGTGTGCAAATTAAGTAGATCTTAAATAATAATCATGCAAAGAGGGAGTGCAGTCAGCTGCTTATGCTTTTATTTATTCAAACCATTGAGCTAAACTGGTTTGAAGCACCTATTTCTAAAATAAACTCAGACAGCTTAAATTAAACGTCAACCCAAATCGTCATAAATGGAGTTGATAGCTGATCACAGGGTTTATATTTCCTTCTCGGGCAATGCATTTCAAAAGTATCTTTATCATGAAAAACATAAGGAATTCGAGAATTTAACAAACCTAGTATTAACATTGCTTGACCTAAAGTTAATTATACCATAGCATGCTAATAATTATTTTAACTGCAGTTGTCTCATATTCGGGAGATCAACTATTTGTTGTCAGGCCTGTCCTATGTACAAATACTCTGTTTTTGTGTTCAATTGATTTTTGCTTATAAGCCTGCTTATTTTTTGATGTAACTGTTCTGTGTTGCACTTGAAGAATGGTTTGAGTTTCCCATAACCTTGTTGACAAACTAAGTGATTGCTCTTCATGACCTCATTCCTGAGGTCGAGGTTTTTAATCCTGTGGCAGTCGATACTTTATTGTTACTGGAGGCTGTAATGATAGCCTTAAAACACTTCTTTCGGTATAGAAAAACTGGCTGTTAAATCGGTTAGTACTTATTTTATTTATAGCTATTATTATGTATTATAATAGCATGCGAATGATACTTGTTATTACCTTGTGTAAGTATCTTGTATCATAGAACGTTATGTGAGCATTTACTATATATATATATATATATATATATATATATATATATATATATATATATATATATATATACATATATATATATATATATATATATATACATATATATATATATATAGATATATATATATATATATATATATATATATATATATATATATATATATATATATATATATATATATTGAAGTGACATTTTAAACTTCTAGACATAAATGTACGGTCATCTGTCGTAGGGTACTTAGCGACGGACTAATATATTCTAACGATTATTTATATTGAGACGACGGAAGTAGGTAAATGAAACGTTACGATTGATTTTCACTAAACTAGTTGAGCTCCTAAAACTAAAAATTTGAGACTACATTAGTTGTGGCATTTCTCAAGCAAAACAATGAACGGTTGAAATTAAACCTAAAGTTCATTTTATTAAGCTTCAGTAATGCACAATCCATAATTATCAAGTAATATTAACAATAATAATATTAATAATGCACTTGATAAAGCGCCCTCAGAGAACTCAATATCTTTCTAGGGGCTTTGCAAATTTCTGCAAAGGGAAATGCGATTGAATGGTGAGTAATATCATGTTAGATAAACAACAGGAATAACATAGTTAGGGGTGAAATGCACAGGTCAGCATGCAAATGTGGTTAGTGGCAGCATGTACAGTGTCAGCACTCATAAGCACATGAATGGGGAATCACAGGGACCCACTAAATGCTGTCCTAAATAGGTGTGTTTTTAAGTTCTTATTAAACATGGTCGAGTCGGGGGATGCTCTGACGCAGGTCGGGAGGGAGTTCCAGGCTTTGGGAGCATACACACTAAATGCATGCTCTCCGAAAATTTGAGGTTTGTTCGAAGTATTGGTAATAATAATAACAATAATAATAATACACTTGATAAAGCGCCCTCAGAGCACTCAACCTGTTGAATTCCAAAAAGCAGATGGTACGATGCTTGGCCTGAAGGGGGGGTAGATCTGATAGGTAGGCTGGAGCCAAAGAATGAAGTGACCTAAAAGTGAGCGACGAAACCTTGATGTCGATCCATTGCTTGACCGGTAGCCAGTGCAGGCCAGCGAGAAGTCGTGTGATGTGGCAACAGCGATGGTCACGACAGACAAGCCTAGCTGCAGAGTGTTGCGCAATGCTGCAATCGCCTAATCACACATGCCGGTAGGCCAGTATGCAGTGTGTTGCAGAAGTCGAGACAAGATGTCTCAAATGCACGGACGAACTTAGTCGTGGTATCCCTATCGAAACAAGCCCGAATTTTAGCAATGTTATGAAGCTAAAAATAGGTGGATTTGACTGTGGAGCTGATATGGTCGTCTAACGAGAGGTCGTTTTGGAATATGACACCTAGATTTGAAGCTGATTCAACAGGAGATATGCTGGCAGAGCCAATTTTGAGAGTCGGCCTTTCCAATCTCTGGATTACACAGGGTTTGCCCATAACTAGTAAGTTAGTTTTATCATCGTTTAATTTTTGAAAATTTGCTGTCATCCATGTGCAGATGTCATCTTTACATGCAGTAAGTGAGTTGAGAGAATTTGAGGTGCTTGAAGGCTGGGAGGGATCAAAGTAAAGGTACAACTGAGTGTCATCCGCATTGAAGTGAAAGCCTAGATTGTGCTTGGCAATCACATCAGCAAAAGGGAGAGTATAAACCGTGAAAAGAACCGGACCTAGCAGGGAACCCTGACGTACCCCATATTTCAGAGGTACCTCAGATGATCTTTGTCCATTCACATCAATATTCTGGAGTCTCCCACTGAGATAGGACTGGGATATATATATATATATATATATATATATATATATATATATATATATATATATATATGTATATATATATATATATATATATATATTTGGATAGCTAGCTTTAGCTGTTGTTGTTAAAGAATAAAATGCCTGTCATAACTTTTTTATTTATGTTCAGCCGAGCTTATGTGTTGCATTATTGCTGCTGCCTGCTTCATTGATTGGCAGCTTCGGCTTTGCCCCCAACGTCTGCTAGGGCTAGCTATGCCTTGCTGTGCTGCATCCATATGGCAGGGCCATCCTGACAGTATAATAAATGGTTGATGCTGAAAGCCCTGGATCACTTACTGAAGATGCATGTATAGATCTGATACTTTAGCTGCCTGTCACAATTGCCATCCCTGTAGCAACTGGTTATGCTTTGCTAGTTCTACTTTGCAAGCCTCATGCTTCCCACATGTGGTAATTGGTCAAGGACCCATGCTTACAGTCCGTGGCTGATTTAAGCATCACAGTGCCGCAATCAGCAAGAGGACAGCTTCCTTGCAGCTTGCCCCAGCTTGGATGGCCGACCGAGGCCATCAGGTGCTCGTGAGTGCCTGACTGGTGCCAATGTATTCAGCACATTGTCACCATCGCTCGATGTTGGCCTCGTAGCTTGTGGGAAGCAACAGTGCTCTGCATAACATATAGTCAACTCATAGATAGATGCCCTGGAGTGCTCTGTGGCTGCACCTGCTACCCTAGGACATTGTCACCATCTGTCTGTCATGAAAGCCAAAGGCAAGAACAGGGTGATTATATTTGTAAAACCACAGCTAAACCTCATTCGTTTATATCAGTTTATGCCTTCATGCTCAGTTGGTTAGATGCTCAGGGTGGAAGTTAGCTCCTCGAGGGGAGGGCGAGGCTGGTAAACCAAGTGGGGTATGGCTTTTGTGGGCCTCCGGGCTGGTACTGGCTCTGCCAGCTCGTTTGGTCTGCTCAGGTTATTATTAGCTTGTTGCTAACTGCTGGTTATGCATGCCCACCATTTGGAGGAGGTTGTTGTTAAGACCACTGACTAAAAAGTCAGATAGCATACTCTTATTTTGAGTCTATCCAACCTTGCATCAGTCGATGACCTCCATAGTTTACATGCAAGCAATGGTGCCTGGCTGTCTTTCTGTCTCTCTCCCTTCCATCTCTCCCTGTAACTGTCTTGTTTTCTTTCTCTTCCTGTCTAGCTGTCTTTTTTGGTCTGTCTGTCATTCTCTTTCCCGTGCTCTCTCTCCCCTCTCTCCCACTCTCTCCCTCCACCTCTTTTGCCTTCTCCCCATCACTCTCACTCTCTCTCTCCGGTCATGTGTTCGTCTTTCTCTTTCATTCAATCACCTTGTCTGTGCATACAACCACCTGTGTCTGCAACTAGTTGCTGGTTAGTTTCGGCTGCCAGCCCTCCAGCAGTAGCAGGAACTACTCCTGGATCATAATATAGCAGCCTGTCTTGATTGGGCTGGGAAACCACCTCCCCTCTACTGCAATGGTGCTTTGTGCATTCATTCATTTGGCTGGTTCTATGCTCATTGTTGGCTGTCATGATCCTGCTTACATAAAAATCACTGGTCTTGCCTCACATTTGCATCTTTTCTGACAAGTGCCCATTGTCTCGAGCAGCTGTCTCAGCATGATCAGACAGTTGCAATGCTGCAGATGCATTTTCCAAAAAACACCAGCATAGCTCCAGCTGCCTTGCTGTGCAGCATTCACAGGTTGCTCTTTTGTGAGTCAATCTTTGCTTAGCTGAACATGCTTGCCCACTGCCTGCTGAATTATGATTGGCTCACGCTTCTGGCATATTTTAATTTTGAGTTTGAACCCTACACTCAGCAGCATGGGTGTTGGTGACTAACTGATCATCATTAGACCTAGGATCACTTCCCGTGAGGCATTTACGACTCACCTATTTTCTAGCTGCCAGAGAATGGACTCTGCTCCAGTCTGGACCATACTATCTAGGGCTGTAGCACCAGCCCATCCTCTTATCAGCAACCCAACATTGCTAACATTCGGGCTTGTTTAGAAAAGGACAGTGCAGGTCAGCAAGAAGTGGTGTGATGGTGCAACTGGGAGGATCACGACAGACAAGCCTAGCTGCAGACTTTAGGGCCAGCTGTAATCGCCTGATTGCACATGCCAGTAGGCCAGCAAGCAGTAAGTGACAGAAGTCAAGACGGGATGTCACAAATGCATGGACCAACTTAGACGTGGCATCTTGATCTAAACAAGGCCTAATCTTAGCCATGTTATGTACAATTGTCAGTTCAAGTTTCGGGCTTATTTCCGATCTAATGCTTTAATTGTTGCAACACCAACCGCCGGAAATGTTAGTCGAAGCTTTGGAGTGCTACGTTGTGGTGAAGTAAATTCTCTTGTGATTTTTGTACTTACTAGCACTTTTCTGAACAGTATTTTAACATTGCATTTTTCTTAATGAGCTAAAGAAGGCGAGGTTAAGGTTGCCGAAATTTAGGGGCCAGATTGCGAGTTTCAGTTCTATAGCAGACCATGCTGTGATGGATTAGGCGAGATCATTCGTAGCCACTAAGGCCTCTGTGCTTTTAAATAAACAAGGCTATTTGATGTAAAAAACTGTTAATAATTTTCTCATGCAATGAGTCTTTAAAATTGTTGCCGCATTTGCTCAGTCAGGCTTCTTTTTTAGGCACAGTTCAAGCAGCAACCTGGATAACTGTTAATGGTCAGAGGACTTCAGCATTTGAACAGGGTTATGACACAGACATTCCAATGTCGATTCGATGCAATGGCATAGTTACTCACATAAGTTCAACAGTAGTTAGACAGCGACTGTTTAAGGCACAAAACTTCACTCTAGATTACCTAAACGGACTTGCTCCGGAGGTTTTATGGCTTAATTGGACTCAGCTATACAATTCAGCTGAGCCTTCCGAGAGTAATTACATCATCGGGTTAGAGCCTTATCAGAGACAGCTTCAGCACATGACTTCAGGATTTGATATTGAGTGTAAGTCTCATTCCCTTTACCGTTGATCGTAAATAATCAGAAATGATATATTTTAAAACAATTCAGGCAACTAGTGTCGAGATCAAGTTTCGTACTCTGAGCCCAATTTTCCTAATAAAAGGGCGATTGAGATTTAATAGGTTTCAATTTAATCCATATTCTGCTCACACCGCTGTCCAGAGTCGCTATAAAGTGAATACTTTAACGGGATATTCGTGTATTTGTTTTCTACAAGACACTAACTGACTAAAGATCGACAGCTAGGCAGCGTCGTTCACAACTACTATATAAAAGCCATCCTTAAGTATATGACAATTTTCCGGGGCTGTGGTGGAACCTTTTCAGGTTGCAAGAAATGCATATCTATTATAAATGCATGGAAAATCAAAGGAGGTATAATACAGTTTGACGGTTCAATTCAATCTCGTCTTTTTGCTCCCATTTAAAGTCCGATGAGGCTGGATCCTCTGTTTAAGATGGTCTTTAAATAATTGCGGTGTTCTGTGTGGTTGCAGAGACCGGTTGCTCGAGCTTGGCATTGACTCTCAATGTTTCTGTAAGTCAAGTCCGATTAACCAACTCAGAAAAGCCATTTCTTAAGTTTTTAAAACAGAATTTTTGAGATTACATTACTGCTAATTCAGGTTCCTTGAAATATTGACAGTGCTTTAGCCACTCAAGTTAAATTTCTACTGAATCTCAGAAAAATCGGAAACTAGCAGCCATGCAGAATATATATTCTGTTTAGGAATACTTCTAATGTGAAGACAATTTTGCTAAGACAATACAATCCGCTGGAGATACATTTTTAATTAACAGAAATTGTCTTCAATTAAGCCAAGAATTATTAAAGGTAAACAACCCATATCTCGTGCACTGAATTACAGGTTTGGAGGCAGAAGTATTAAGCCTTCCAGACCAAGGCAGGTGCAAATTGATATTCGGCTTAGTAACTTGCATATGAAGTGCAAAAATCCATGAATGTTTTAAATCAAAGCTGAGTGCTAACGATAGAACAAGTTCAATTGTTCTATCGACACATAATTCAACTAGAATCTATTAACAATGACAATAGAGACGCATTCGTTTAGCACCTGCAAGGAACTTCATCTGTTTCTCGGAGCTGGACGAATGCTGTAATTGAAGCATGTCCAAAATCTTTAATAGTAGCTAGCTGGCTGGCAACTGGTACGTACACACACATCTTGTATCGCATTGATCCTCCAGATGATAACAGTTTGCATTTTAGCTTCATCCTAAATTTCGTCAAGTGAACGAATATTGTGACGTCAATCTGGAGTGACTTCACAGTTTAGGAGCTTACGAAAGAGGCACATTCTTCAAGGAATTTCAGGTTTCTGTAAGACGTAGCAGCAACGATTTATTTCTGTAAACGGGGTGGTACGATATTTAGCCCTATCAGGCAGTAGATCTAATTTATGGGCTTGAGACTAAGAATGAAAGGATAGAATTTGAGTTGCAGAGCCTTGAAGTTGATGGATTGCTTGACTCGGAGGCTTTTCAGGCTTACTAAGTTGGTTGAGATGTGGAAACTGGCTCTCGGGACAGAAAAGCCTAGGCAATGAGGTTTAAACTCATCACTAGCGTGGTAAGGCACTACCTGGTAGTGCAGCAAATAGTTAGTGATAGGGAAAGTAGATAGATATTGTACCGAATTCATGAATATATTTCGATCTGATATTACTGGCTAAGCAAACTTCAATTATTCAGTGTTCCATTTCATTTCAAAGCAAGTGAATATCTTCACAACCAGTCCTGATAATGAAGAAAAATGGCAATATAAAGCAATATAAAGTTTAAGCAATATAAAGTTTAAGCAATATAAAGTGCTGCTAAAAGTTTGCCTAACCAGAAAAAACGTGTATTATCTCAACTCCTTTGCTGCATTTGATGATAATAATAATAAAAATGCACTTAATAAAGCTCGCTCAAAGAACTCAATCTCTTTCAAGGCGCTTTCAATTTAATAAAAAGTGAAATGCGTTTGAGTGGTGAGTAAAATCATGCTTGATAAACAACATGAATAAGACGGGTAGGGGGACATGCACAAGGTCAGCATGCAAGTGTAATTAGGTGAAGCATGCACAGTGTCAGCACGCATAAGCACATGAAGGACAAATCACAGGGACCCAATCTTATCTGACTGCAGTTGTTCACCAAGCGCTGCCTGCTAAAGCCTTGTCTATATTTTCTGTCAGTGTAACCTCTATCTCTCTATGAACATTTGCGCATTCTGTAAAAAGCATTTAATTTTGGGTAAGCGACTTAAAGAAACGTAAACATGGTGATTTACGGTGACTAACCGACTTCGGCAAGAGGTTCAATCTGTTTAATTCTGACTATGTCAGGAGTAGCTAACATGCAGAAAAACCGTACGAATTAAAGAAAAAGGCTTTAGATCTATTTTTTGTAAACCTATTGGAGTTCATTAGGAAAATTCAGTTCTACCTTTTATTCCCGAATTTTAAATAAAGACGAAGAAAATCTACGACCAATTGAACGGACAACCTTAAAGAAAGCGCCAAATGCGTTAACATAATCTCTTTTCGTTTGATATTACTATCGTTCAAGTTGACATTGGCAGTTTCTCCATTGTAATTTTGAAGACTTGCAACCAACGGACTCTGGATTATACAAGTGTGTTATGTCGTATGTCAACGAAAATAATGAATCTATCGACTCTTATTCAACCGAAGTAACCGTAGATACTGCAGGTATGTAATACCATTAGGGCATATAGAAAGCATATACAGAATGTAAAAAATTACGTTTTTTAAATTTTAAGACTGTTATAAGATGTATTCCGTTGCGTAGTTTTTTTTAGTGAATCTACTCTTACTTAGGCGATTCGCATACGCCACGAGGTTTGAGCCCATAGGCGCTTAGAGAGAGATTGAGTTCTCCGAGGGCGCTTTATGAAGTGCATTATTATTATTATTATAATTACCTTAGACCTTGAGTGCACACAGTTGGACCTCTGTCTGAGGCGATCATTTTTAACTTTAGGCACATACCAGCACTGCGATTTTTTAATGTAAAGGTCAAATAGCATCCTAATAGATCCAAATAAATTCGTAAATCTATCCCCGAACTTTGAGTTGCTATTATACTATCTTGATACTGCTGAGTTAGATGTAGGAACATATTGTATTAGGAATCCCAGTCAAAATGATAAAATATGCTAGAATAATTGTTAACGAAATGCTTTGTCTATTTAAAACTAACTTTATAAGACGACTTAAAGTAAATACGTAGTGTATCATTGTTCCTAGCTTATTGGCAAGTGTAAGCTAAACCTTGCTTTGTGCCACTCTTACTTCTGGTGGAGAGATTGCCCAGGAAGAACGAAAAGATACACAACAAATCACGTAAATGTTTCCCACTTGATACCAAAGTATTTTTCTCAATGAGTTGTTTGACAAGCTATGACTACCGTTTGATGAGTGTATTTTATATCGATGTAACGATTAATACAACGACTCACGAGGCGTTTATTTGGTTAAAATTAGATGTTATTATGAATCCACACAATAACCTCGGGTAATATAAAGCACTATGCAGCCTACTAATTTAGCGGAGAATGAGAATATCAATTTATGTTTTTGATATGACTCCAGCCTGACATGCACATTTTGGCGGCTATTCAATCCATTTGTTACACAGATCGTAATGCAGCGTTTGTAAGAGCTGTAATTTGGGAGGAAAAATCTATGGGAATTAACGATGATAAAAATAAAGTTTATGGAGCCTTGTAAGAAAGATCAACCTATAATTATTCAACGTCTTGCTTTCAGTAAAAGAGCTCCGTACTGGAGTAACTGCTTGTAGGTTATCAAAGATATGAAAGGAAATTAATATCTTTCCTATCCCGGTACCATAGGTAAAACACGAAGATCGTACATAGCTGTTACAGAAGATTACAGCATTAGTAATTATATTTAAATAATTCACCTATACGCATGGAGGCAAAAGGGAATCAGCTAACATGCAAGCCTAGTGAAACTTGGATAAATCCTACCCCACAACGGGTTTCTTTAATTGGTCATAATTTGCTTGCTGCTATAGAAATGGTAATCTTGAATTAGCCAAGTAGTTTTTTTCGCTCTGCTGAATTCCGAATCACAGGCTTGGTTGCTGTTAACAACTTAGATATTGTGTAACAGAGTGTTGTGAGCAAGTTCTGAATGCATTTGCACAGACACTATATTCCTTGTAATCGTATTGAGGTGGTCGAATCACTGAGTGCAATAATACTACTAATAATAAAGCACTTGATAAAGTGCCATCAGATAATTTAATCTCTTTCTAGGCGCTTTACATTTACTGCAAATAAACATCGAATGGTGAGTGGTATCGTGCTTAATAAAAACCACCAATAATTTACTCAGGGGGACATGCACATGGTCAGCGTGCAAAATGTATAGTGGCAGTATGCACAATGTCAGCACCCTTAAGGACATACATGAGTGTTTGTTGAATTTTTAGTGCATGCTGGAAATTCAACCTAAAAAGGCACAGCAGCTTTGGTAATATGCATAAAAATCTGCAGCCTGTGCTGCATCGCCCCAGAACAATATTGAATTTGACGTCATTTGTTGGACCATGCCTTATTAAACATTTCGTTGTGAACATGGCTTTTTATTTTCACTGCAGGTATACCGTTCACATGGCTAAGCATCCGTCAAAACGATAGCAATGATGATTATGTAGTGAGAGCGTACGACTTGGAGCCGTCTGACAGCAGCATTACCATCTCCAGTATTTTAGATACTGTCTCAATCGGTTGCGTTAGTGGAACATGGAACGCTGTACCTGAGCTC
Organism: Cristatella mucedo; assembly: GCA_009760855.2. Taxonomy (NCBI): domain Eukaryota; kingdom Metazoa; phylum Bryozoa; class Phylactolaemata; family Cristatellidae; genus Cristatella; species Cristatella mucedo. The sequence continues at coordinate 2,314,302 of WPIO01000043.1, forward strand.
AAGGTATATCGCCGGTTGGGTACGCAGCTGCATAGAATTTCAGTGAAAAAACTGCATATTATAAAGCTATTCGCCCGAAGTTTATCGTTGGAATTTGAACGATTATTAGCTAGTCAGAAAGTGAATAAACGATTGCATAAACGTACAAATTGAATTTTTCTTGGAGGGTGTATTTTACATGCTATCTCTTGGTTGCATAAAATGTTTAATTCCACAAAAAATGAGTGTAATATCTTATTGAGTGCCCAGTTTATTAAAAACAGGAAAACTATCTGTATTCAAGAAGGCATGTAATAGGTAATGTGACGGGTTAATAATTACTGCTAATTATTTCGGGTCATGCTTAACATACCTAAGGTTATATATTTTTACTTTCAAGTGTTGATCTTGTCATTTCTTATAAAATTTAACATAGCAACACTGAATAAATTCTAGTGAGTAATCACCAGTTTGTTTTTTAAGAATGGAGATCGTTATTGCGTGCATTGGTGAAGTATAAGTAAAACTATCAGGTAGGAGCCAGTAAGTGAGGCTCCACGTATTTTAGCACACTGCGTCTTCCTTAGTATCACATAGGCAAATAATTGCGTTTCATATGACTATTGCCTAGCAAGAGCATGCCCGATTTTAGGAGAGCTTTTCAAAACAGGGTGCCAAGTATTCCGAGTTGATTGATATAGCCCTTTGCTGCTCGCTCGACTTACAGTTATGATTCAGTAGTTGTCTTAAGAGCCTCCAAATTATTTGTATCATTCAACTGAAAGGAAACGCGTGTTTAGTTTCTCTTCAAATGTGGACGGTTAAAGAGGTTACGTGATGCAATTCGTGAATGAGTTCAAGGCCGTGGAAGCATACCAACTAGAGGCCTTATATATCCAAAGGATATTAGGTTAAGCCCGAGCTTGATAGCCGTTTCATGAAATCGGGGTCTGATGCAGAGCTAGTCAATTTCGAAGACTTCATTCGAGTTTTCACCCGGAAGCTTAACAAATTCTAGGCTTTATTTTCACTCAAAAGCTGAAATCCTGCCAGTCGAACCCTATATGGATTTGTAAGGCAGTAAACCATTTACTGGCCAATGCCGAGAGGTCCGACTCCCCAGATATTAAAGGCTCAGCCTGAAAGTTTTCACCCTTCTTTACTGAAACAATTAGGCGCAATTGTGCCTCCATAAAGACCCCTCTCGACTAAAGCGATTGCTGTATCGCCAACTGTGAACTTCCTTAAAAGGTTTTCCGAGGTTTCTGCATGCGATGTAGTTACCTTATTAAGGTCTAGCAAAAAGGCTCGTTTACGTAAGACCCTATAAAATAAACTCTGTCGTCTTCACTAGCAGACCAACTTAACCCTGCCATAACCGAGACTTTTAATGCTTCTTTGACAAAAGGGGTCGTCCCCAAGTCCTGTAAATCGGCAATCCTTATACCCATACTTTAAAAGCCGGAATTAGATACAGAGGTCCTTCCAAACTATCTCTCAGTTTCCCTTCTCTTTTCTGGTCAACAATTTTTCAAAAATTGTTGCTAAGCAGCTGATGGAACATATTGAAAAAAATTAAATGTCAGAAACATTTTAATCATGGTTCAAGAGGTAGCACTCCACTGCAACTGCTCTCCAGCGTGTTACCAATGACATTCTACGTGGCAACGATGACGGAATGTCACTGCCCTATCTTAGCTACATGTGTCAGCAGCCTTCTACACCATTGATCATGATGTTCTACTTGAACGATTGAGACCACCGATAGCTTTGGAGGAGAGAGCACTAGCATCCTTGAAATTGCACTTGTCTGATCGTATTCAATCCAAGTCGTGTAGCAGCCAGGTCTCACACATGATAAGGGTCACCTGTGTAGTCCCTCAAGGGTCTGTACTCGGTCCCTCGCTGTTCCCCCTCTATAATCAGCTCTGGGAAAAGTGATTAAAGTTCATGGAATGGGATATCACTTTTATGCTGACGGTACTCAGCTGTATGTGTCATTCGAACCTTCGGAATCTGCGGCAGCAACTGATAAACTGAATGTTTGCCTTGCCGACATTCAATCCGGGATGTTGGACAACTTTTTGAAACTAAATGACGATACAAACCAGACTTCTGCTCATAGAACACCAAAAGCATGTGCCCGGAATATATTGCTTTGCTGTTCTAACAGGTTTTGCTGTCGTGTGACCATCTTCGCATGCTCGAAATGTAGGTGTGGTTTTCGACAGCTGTCTAAATTTTATATATAACATATTATTCATTTGTATAGGGCCCCAAGAGAACTTAATCTCTATTCAGACACTTCACAAATGCCTCGGGGCTCGAGCCAACGACCTCGGCCAGGCCTTGGCCTGGGCGAGCATCTTAACCGCTGGACCCAACCAGCATTTTAAAAGCTTTATTCAGAAGGCTGCTTCTACAGCTAGCCATTACGTGCAATTCCTATCCAAGATTAGGGGCTGTCTTCCACAGTGGCTTGTACTAGCTTGAGCTAGCACCTTTGTTCTGTCTCGGCTTGATTGTTGCAGTTCCATTTTGGCTGGGCTACAAAAGAAAGCAGCTAGGCCGCTGCAGCTTACTATGAATATTGATGCAAGGTTAGTCTTCATGTACCAGAGGTTTCAGCTCGTGTTTTCTTTGCTAAAAGAGTTAGGATTAATGCCGGTTGAGCAACGGATACAGAGCAAAGTTCTTAGGCTGACCCACGAGGTACGCCACTGCTTGGCTCCTTCATACCCAGCTGAACTTCAGCACCAATTTCAGCCTCTTCACGCTCTCAGCTCCTGTGTGGATATTAAATCAGCTGTTCCATTCCTATGCTTAAAGACCGTCGGCGACAGAAGCTTAGGCTCTGAAGGTCCTTCGCTTCCACAATTCTTAGCCAACGAGAACTGTTCTCCTGCTGCCTACTACGACTTATACTTTTCAGCAGTCCTTAGTTGCTATTTCCATGCTACTGACTACCTCAACTTCTCTTCTAACTCAGGTATGCTTCTCACTTTCCCTTTGCTGCAAGAGACGATGTCTGTCGGCTAGCAAATGTTCACCAAAAGCCGCGTAGGCTGTCAGTGCATTATTTCAAACTCCCCTGCATGACAGCCACATTGTCTTTACGACTTTGTGGATTTACAGACATAAATACATTGCATTGCATTACAAGGTATAGATGAACTTACCGAAAGCCGCGTCGGCTGTCAGTGCACTATTTCAAACTCCCCTGCATGACAGCCACATTTCTTTACGACTTCGTAGATTTACAGACATAAATACATTGCATTGCATTACAAGGTATAGATGAACGGTGAGATACCGAAAAGTGACTGGTGCGATGCATAGCCTGGTAGGGGCGCACATCTGAGAGCTCGGCTGATGCCAATGAATGAGGGGACCTAAAAGTGAGTGACAAGACGTTAAAGTCGATGCTGGTTGGAGAGAATAATTGAGACGTGGCAACTGCAAAGCTCAGGAAAGACAAGCCTAGCTGCAAATGTTTTTGTACCAGCCGTATGCACATGAGTGCAGAGGCCCCTCAACCAACAAGACATGAGTTAAAAAAGTCAATATTAAATAATAATTAATGAAAATTTCATGTGATAGCACGTTTGACGAATCGGGCTAGCTTGAGCAGGAACTTAAGAATGTCTGTTTACTAGTATTGGCAATACAAAATCACATAAATTGAAAAAGGATGCAGAATTCAGCAAAACATAACTAGTTTGTGTAGCTTGAGTTCCGGCTATGGCGGAGTTACCAAAACCTTACAATCTGGTTTTCTAAATGGTATTTCTCCTCGTCAGAAAGCAGTCATGAATTGTGATGAATATTTTTAAAGCCCATTAAAAATGTTCAAGCAATCTTCTAACCGAAAAGCGCATATAGTATGCAATAAAATGAAGACTTTTTTCAATAAAATGAAGACTTTTTATTTCAATACTAACTATTCATACCAATGGATCGGTTTCGGTTAGCTTGTGATCGCACAGTACTTAAATCTGACAGTCCTAACAATTCAATTCCGCAGACATTTTTATTTAAAACAATCTGCACGCTCGGTCGTCCCACAAATGCGAACTCTTTGTGTTCCTTGCTTGCATTTCATTATTTATTTTGGTTGTTATAAAGATTCTATTAGCTTTGCAGCATACCTCTAATAAAATATCTAACAAATCAGTTTGAATTTTACAGATAACTGTAGGTTCGTCTGACATCACTAAAGCTGCTAATTTGTCGACCAGCTTCCAGTTCTATCCATACGATCCTAGAAAGCGAGGATATGGGTCTGCCATTACTGCCGTGTTTGTTTTCGCTTTCGCGTCTTATTCTTTTAACATATCAGATTTATGTGGTGATCCAACGGTATCTTGTGTCTCCTGGAAGCGAAACCAACCAGACCAAAGAACAGAGATAGCAGGAGCCTACATCACGTCGGACGTTTGTGGGAAGCAAATTGGTGGCAGTTTACTAAAGAATACAGGTAGGTGGCTATTCATTCATTTCTTCTTACTCACTCAAGTTTGATCCACCTTAAGGTCTGGATGAATATCTCAACTTTGATACCTCGCAAAACAGCACAAACCTAGAACCAGTGATGAGCTTATTGAATAGGTAAGTTCGCTCTCTAGTGCCATTGTTATGTACATGTTCGTTGTCTTAGTGTAGCAATAAAAGAGATTACTCCCTTGTTACCAAAAAGCAATCTGCCTAGAAAGTCCACATTTTTCACTTATATTGACAAAGATAATTTTGGAAATGATCTTCTTACAGGGAGTGGTTCAACTACAGCTCTGAGATTTAGTACCATATCTCTGAGTTCTATTTTAGCCTTTTTTGGAAGTTACTTTTAAGGATTCGAGAATAAAACGGTGCCTGCCAATCGTCAGATAGAGGTATGATTTTTTGAGCGCCTGAATAGACTCAAGACAAGAAATCAACATCAGACATACAATTTAATCAACAGTCGTGAGGCTGAAACCCGCCTGTGGCAACGTTGCTTGCCTGAAAATAGCATGCCCAAATTACATGGACACGGACGAAAATAAATAAACAAGATCATTTTCCATTTGTGTGTTGTAAACTCTCTTTTAACGGAGGATCATTTTCGAAGATCTTACTTAATGGGGAAACAAAGCTATTACCACAATACTGAGTGCAACTAGAATTCTGCTGCCGTTAAATTACAATCTTAACTGCCATAACTAAGACGCCTCTGTCCCATCACCGGGAACACACAAATTTGTTGCGGAGTATATAAAATAAAAGGGTATTACCAGTATCGTGAAAATGAAATTTATCAAGAAAGAAGTAGTAAGTGGTTTCACATAACTGCAATTGGGCTCCTTAATAGCTGTTTAGCTGTTCTCATGCTTAGAAGTTTTCACTTGAAGATGCTAGGCAGGAACCTGGAGAGGATTTAGCCACACAAATTACAACTGAATACAATATAGGTTTATTTGCTCAAATTCATAATATCTGTTATATTATAATTGCAAAATAATTTTCACGCTTCTCTTAAAGAACCCAATTGCATCAAATTGCCTAATAAGAGTTTTCTAGAGAAGGAATAACCCATGGATAATATCATTCACACAGTATTTCCCATAGAGCTTGCACAAATTGTGAACATATCTCATTTCTTTGTTAAAGCTCACACAGACACATTCCTAGGGCAACTGGTTTGTGCGACCGTGGTTATGAGGGGTTACATAACAAAATGATTTACAGGTAAGGATCCGAAAGCACGGAGAGACAACCAGGTGTACTAGGATGGGATGAAATTGAGCACAAAAGAAGTGTTGTAACTAATAACAACTTTAGCTAAGTCATAGCCATGAATGCGAAAAACTGAGCATAGTTCGTGCTTTTGATGAACAGGACCTGCCAGAGCCCAGTTGCGAAGGTTTTTGATTTATTTCTGTAAGCAATTTATATTTAATAATTATTTAAGGAGAAAATGTTGTTGTCCTATCACTACGAATGACCAACAAGGTAGTGTGCAGAGAAATATTGGAAAGACTCAAAAGCCTGAAAATTGGAGGAAAAAATGTAAATGTTCCTCATAGTATTCTAATATTTTTTTTCAGACGGCCAATTCAATATACCATAGCGAATCATTAACTTTTAGGCCAACGTAGGTTCACTTGCTAACTTAAATAGTGCTAAAAAAAGCTGAGTTTTTAATAATTGTCTTTAAGGTCTACCTCAGAACGCAAGACCCGCTGAATACTGAAAATGATAGTAATGTAGATAAAAACTGGAAATCGTGTGACCAACGTTCAAAACAGCCACAGGCGTGATGCTTAGGTCGATTCGGAAGTACTTCTGATAATGCAGGCGGGGACGAAGAAATGTAGTTGCCAAAAAATAAATAAAAAAATATTAAAGATAATACTGTGCTTGGTTTAGAGCAACTGTGGATAATATATAAATGATGTGATTATTCGAACTGTGAGCGATTAGATGCATTGTCTGGGTATATGCAAGCCATTAGTTATGCAAGTCAAGGCGGGGTGTAAATAAAACATAGAAATAGATTTATTTAGCATCTCCAGAAGCCCACATTTGTGCAAAGTAGAATTTCCTTACAATTATTAGCCTTAGGTGAAGAGCCGTGATGGCACACTAGGTAAGGCGGTTGCTTTCACGACCTCAATCCCGAGGTCGAGGTTTTGATTCCGTGGGTGGGCGATTATTTATCGCCACTGCAAGCGATGGTGATAGCCATAAAGGCTCTTCTGTCGCTATACAAAAAGAGGCTGTTTAATCAGCTAGGATATAGTTATTTTATTTAGGGGCCGACACGTGTCTGATCAAAGGTTCTTCGTAACACAACACCTACGTTTTTATGGATGCTTCAGAGGAAATGCTGGAAGTATGGATTTTAAAGAATAAGATGACAATTATTTGAGGCAGTGGATAACTACTATTTGATGAATCGTTATTCAATTTAGAAAATTACCCTTGACATTTTTAGGAGGCACGCAGGCAGTACTAACTTCTAATAGTAAGTTTCAAACTTTAAAGGAAACCAATGACTCGGTAAGTTACTTAACTGCAATGCAGTTTATAATCAAATACTGTCAAGGGTGTGCGGCTATCAGCGAAACTTGAGGCAGACTAGTTAGGAGAGTTTGAGGAATCGAACGACTAGAAAGAATCCATGCATAAGTATGGCTAGCTTAGGGTAATCGACGTAGCAAGCAAGCCCTATTTTGTGCTTAGCGGCTGCAAGGCCATTGCGAATATATAAACCGTTACAAAAACGGACCAATGGATGGTAATAGTATTGCCATTATATTATATAAATCACTCTCTTAGAGACTAGGCTCTTTTTGGAAAATTAAGGTTTTTCGCAAGCGAAGCGTGATTGGATAGTTATTTAAAACACGCTCAGTGACAATAAGCATACATTTTTTAGCATGAAAATGAACAGGTTCCCCATAGAAATGTGGTTATTAACAGCATGCACTGAGTCAGCATGCATAGGCTCACAAGGGAGATAGAAATGTACACACCAAATTCATTCACAAAGGGGTCTGTTTAGGCTTATAATAGTGACAATAATAATATTAATGATGTTATTGATAGATCAACCTCAGATGACTCAATCTCTTTGTATGTGCTTTAAATTTGCTGCAAAGGGAAACGCGATTGAATGGTAAGGTGTAGTTCTCATACTTATCCCACAGTTGGTCGTAACAAGTTAACTAACTCCTTAGTTCGGTCTCGGCTTGATTATAGTAATTCAATTTTGGCTGAGCTGCCACAGAAAGCTATTAGGCCACTGCAGCGGACTACGAATATGGCTGCAAGGCTAGTCTTCAAGTCCCAGCGGTTTGAGCACGAGTCTCCTTTGCTAAAATAACTATGATGGATGCCGGTTGAGCAACGGATACTGAGCAAGGTTCTTACGCTGACCAACAAGGCGCGCTACGGCTTGGCTCCTTCGTACCTACCTGAACTGCTGCATCAGTTTCAGCCTGCTCACGCCCTCACGTCCTGGGTGGACACTACCTTAGCTGTTCCATTCCGCTTACAGACCGTAGGCAACAGAAGCTTTAGCTCAGCAGATCCTACACTGTGGAACTCGCTTCAACAATTCTTGCGAACAGACAACTACTCTTCTACTGCCGACTATGGCTCATCCTTTTCAGCGGCTCTGAGCTGCTACTTCCAAGCTACTCACTACCTCAACTGCTCTCCTGACTCTGCTATGTTTCCCAATTTCTCTTTATTGCATGAGACGAAGTCTGCAGGCTACCAAATGCCTACCGAAAGCCGCTTAGGCTGTGAGTGCTCTATTCAAAATTCTCCTGTGTAACACCCACATGGTCGTTATGACTCTGTGAAGTTACATATATACATAGTATGGTTACAGACGGAGATATATTACATTACATTACATTAAATGTTTGATAAACAACATGAATAACATGGTTAGGGGTGACATGCAAAGGGTCAGCATGCAAGTGTGGTTAGTGGCAGCATGCACAGTGCCAGCAAGCATACACACATGAAAGACGAATCACAGGGACCCACTAAATGCTGTCCTAAATAGGTGTGTTGTTAAGTGCTTTTTAAACGCGGTCAATTCATCGGAGTTTGAGACGCACGTCAGAACCAGGCTTTGGGAGTATACGAACTAATTGCAAGGTCTCTACAGGATTTGAGATTTGTACGAGGTATTGGTAGAATGTTGGATTACGAAAAGAGGGTGGTTCTGATTTTATCACGGCCTATTCAGCTGATACCATGATACCATTCACGATTGATTTTTATTCTTTAGGATCCTGTAAACTGAAGGCACGGTCTCCAAAAAATAGGAGGTTCGTACGAGGTATAGATAGGTAACCGAGTAGATTCCGAAAAGCAACTGGTGCAATGTTCAGTCTGGTCCGCGAGGATATCTGGTAGGTAGAATGGATCTAAATAAGGAAGTATCTGAAAGTAGGTGAAGTAATCTTAAAGCAGCTTCGATGCTTGGCTAGAAGTTATTGCGAGTCAGCTAGACGTTTGGTGATATTTCAAATTCGAGGCTCGAAGAATAGAAAGAAATCTACGAGTTTTAAACCAGCTTTCAGAGCATGATTGCTGGGGTCTTTAGTACATCAAACAGTTAGTTACATAGGTCAAGACGGTATTTCTCCAATGCATTAAGCAAATTTAAAATGTTATCCCTTTCTGAAATAACCCGAATTATATTCATTTTACGAAGTTCAAATTATTCATACTTGACCATGGAAATTCACAGTATGTCTGTTTAAAGATCAATTTTATAATTACACACCTAGGCTTTAATGGAGATTCAACAGCAGATAAGCTGGCAAAACGGACTTCAAACGTTACGTTTTGTTAAAGGACACTTTTCTAGGAACTAGTTGTTTGGTTTTGCCATTATTCACGCAAATCCATTTCTAAAATCAATGTAGGATGTCGTCAATATATGCAGCACAGACAGTGCGATAATTCATGTACAGAAGTGCTGGGAGAAAGGAAAGCTAATACGCTGGCACTACGGCTCATCCTTTTCAGCTGTTCTCAGCTGCTACTTCTAAGCGCCTAGCTACCTCAATTACTCTCCGAACGCTGCTATGCTACCCAGTTTCACTTCGTCGCACGAGACAAAGTCTTTTGGCTACCTAAGGAGTACTTAAAGGAGCTTTGGCTGAGAGTGAGCGATACGAAGCTCTTCTGCCTAACACCCACTTAGTCTTCAAGGCTTTAGCTGAGTGACAGACGAAGACACGTAGTGTTGATGAAATCCTCATATGGATGGCTGCAAATTTTCTTAAACTAAACGATGATAAAAAGAACTTAGTATTCATGGGAAAACCAAGTGCGATTCAGAAAATAGAAAGGCTAACGCTCAAAGTTTGCTCGGCCAGCATATCTCCTATTGGTTTAGCTCAAAATACAGGTGTCGTGTTCAAAAGTGACCTCTCATTAGACGACCACATGCACTCCAAACAAAATTCTGCCTACTTGCGTATACATAACTTCTTACGCAGCGACATCTACTCTCCAACTGCCGACTATGGCACATCTTTTTCAGCGGTCCTGAACTGCTACTTCTATGCTACTCACTACCTCAACTGCTCTCCTAACTCTGCTATGCTTCCCACTTTCTCTTTGATGCGTGAGACAAAGTCTGTTGGCTACCGAATGCTTACCGAAAGCCGCTTAGGCTGTGAGTGCGCTATACAAAACTCTCCTGCGTAACACCCCCATGGTCTTTATGGCTTTGTTGAGTTACTGACTGAGATACATTACATAAACATCCAGGCTTGTTTAGATACGGAGATTATGTCTGAGTTGGTCCATGCATTCGTGACATCTCATCTTGACTTCTGTAACTTACTGCTTGCTAGCCTACCAACATGCCCAATCAGGCTCCAACAGTGGGTGCTAAACTCTGCAGCTAGGCTTGTCAATCGTGAGCTTTGCAGTTGCCTCATCACACCAGTTTTTGAAGATCTGCACTGGCCACAAGACCAGTAATGGATCGACTTCAAGGTTTTGTCGCTCACTTGTTGGTCACTTGATTATTTGGCTCCAGCCTATCTCTCAGGTCTACTCCGCCACCAGGCCAAGCATAGTACCACCAGCTTTTCAAAATCCAACAGTTTACCAATAATTTGTGCAAGCCTCAAATCCTTTGGAGACCGAGTATTGGGTTCGGATGCTTCCGAAGGATGGAACTCACTTCCAACTTGTGTCACAGCATCCCCTGAAATGACCAGATTTAAAAAAGAGCTTTAAAACACAGCTATTTAGAACAGCACTTAGTTGATCCCCATGGTTCCTCCTATGTGTGCTTAGGGGTGCTGACACTGTGCATGCTGCCACTAACCGTACTTGCTTGCTGAACCTGTGCATGTAACTCTTAACCACGTTATTCATGTTTTTCATCAAGCATGATATTACTCACTATTCAATCAGGTTTCCTTTTGCAGCAAATGTAAAGCACTTAGAAAGAGATTTAGTTCTCTGAGGGTGCTTTATCAAATGAATTATTATTATTTTTACATTAATATGCAACTAAGTGTCAGCTGAAGCGATATGGAAGCCTATATTTAGCATGGCAATCGCATCTCAAAAGATATATATAATAGTTCCAGTAAAGATGGGAACTAAGCAAAAAGACTTGAACCACACACACTGCAGTTGTTCCTCAGATTATTGTTGTCTGTTTACAACTACTCTGGCGTCTGCCTTGGAGGTATTATATTAACCTTGCAATGCAGGACCAGTAATCCCCAGGTGAAGCAATAGGCGCTTAAGATTACGACAATAATAATCATAACAAGAAACTTGATAAAGCACATCCAGAGAACTCAATCTCTTTCTAGGTTTACATTTGCTGGAACGGAAGCCTTATCGAATGGGTAGAGGCAGCATGCTCAATAAATGACTAGAATAACACGGTTAGGTGTGAAATGCTCAGGGTCCGCATGCAAGTGTGGTTAGTGGTAGCCCACACTATTTCAGCACGAATAAACATTTAAATAACGAATCACTGCGACCTAAAGAATACTGTGATAAATAAATAGGTGCGTCGTTAGTTTTTTGTAAATGTAGTCATGTCAATGGATCTCAGGTCGAGAGTCGGGAGTGAGCCCCAAGCTTAGAGAGCATACGAACAAAAGGCATGGTCTCCGCAGGATTTTAAGGCTGTAGGAAGTATAGGTAGACAGGTAGATTTAAAACGGCAAGTGATGCGATGCTTAGCCTTATGGGGTAGTATATCTGATAAGTTTACTGGAGCTTAAGACCCAACGTACCTAAAAGTGAGTGATAACAACTTAAAGTTGATGAGCTGCTTGACTGGGAGCCTGTGAAGGTCGGTGGCTACTGGTGTGATGTGCCAACTGCGACACTCACGACAGACGAGCCTGCTACAGAGTCGTGCATTACCTGTAACGGCTTGATTGCACAGTCCTGTAGTGAGTTAGTCCTGTAGTGAGCAGTGAGTTACCGAAGTCAAGATGGCATGTCACCATCAATTTAGATGTGGCATCCCTGTCGAAACAAGCAAAACCTTTGGCAATATTATGTTGGAGATTCTAGGTAGACTTGACTGTGGAGCTGATTTGATAGTTAAACAAAAAGTCCCTTTGGAACGTGACACCTAAATTTCGTGCACATTAATCGGGAGATACACCGGTAGAGCTGATTCTGATCGTTAGCCTTTACTATTTCTGAGTGACACTTATCAAATGGTAAGTTAAGAGTGCTTGACTAGACACAGCTTTCGAAAAAACAGAAAAACAAAAGCTATGAGCCAAAAGAGTATCAAAACATGCTTTTGGATAAGACAGATTTTATATTTTATTAAAAATGTTTTAGTCCAGAGGGTGTCCCTCACATGATAGAAACAAATGCTGCATTGAACTCTAGCATGAGTATAGCGAATATTTTGAATTCAGCTTATTAGTTCCCATATCTTCCTAAATAAATCTAACTTTTAAATCAGTTTTTAATTATTTATTTGAATACAATGATAAGTACATTATATTCTCATATTAATAGAAGAAAAATATTTATCACTCGACGAGCCTCCGGATTACCGTATAACTAATGAGACATATTTAAGTCAGAAATGCTCAAATAGTTTTGTAACTATGTGCTATTAAAGTCTAAATTAGTTAACTAAAATTATTGTTTAACAAGATGAATATCCTTGCACTCAAAGCTGAGTCATTTCATTATTATATCCTGCAACGATAATTAATAGTGCTCCGTTCAATACAACATACTGTGTGGCTGCCGTCCTATGAAAGCACAGCTGTCTCACTTTGAGTAAGTGCTTAATATGTACCGAATAGTAAATTTACAAATTGCTTTAACTCACATGAATTTCAAATTTTAATATTTGCGCATTACTTAGCCAAAATTACCATGCTACTAAACCACGTATACTTGTTGAAGATACCCACGATTGGCGTTAAGTTTATGTGTATCTCAGGATTGTACGTCAGCAGTATTTGCATCACACTATTTGGGTGAGTTACATCCCTGACTTCCTGCTGAGGTTCCCACTATTGGTACTGTTATTTTGCAGCAAATGTAAAGCGCCTAGAAAGAGATTAAGTTCTCTAAGGGCGTTTTATCAAGTTCAATATTATATATATATATATATATATATATATGTGTGTAGAGTGTCTCTGCTTGTTTTGCTCGATCTTTCGGCAGCTTTTGATAACATCGATTGCAAAGTTCTTCTAGAGCGCCTCTCATCTCGCCTGGGCATCACTGGCACTGCTCTGCACAGGTTCAGGTCCTATCTCAGTGGCAGACTCCAGAATATTGACGTGAATGGACAAAAATCATCTGAAGTACCTCTGAAATATGGAGCACCTGAGGGCTCCGTGCTAGGTCCGGTTCTTTTCACGGTTTATACTCTGCCTCTTGCTGATGTGATTGCTAAGCACAATCTAGGCTTTCACTTCTATGTGGATGAGACTCAGTTGTACCATTGCTTTGATCCCTCCCAGCCTTCGAGCACCTCAAACTCTCTCAACTCACTTGCTGCATGCATTGATGATATCTGCACATGGAAGGCAGCAAATTTTCTAAAACTAAAAGGTGATAAAACTAACTTACTAGTTATGGGAAAACCCAGTGTGATTCAGAGATTGGAAAGGCTGAATCTCAAAATTGGCTCTGCCAGCATATCTTCTGTTGCATCAGCTTGAAATCTGGGTGACATATTCCAAAGCGACCTCTCGTTAGACGACCATATCAGCTCCACAGTCAAACCTGCCTATTTTCAGCTTCATAACGTTGCTAAAATTTGTGCTTGTTTAGATAAGGATACCACATCCAATTTGGTCCATGCATTCGTGACATCCCGTCTCGACTTCTGCAACTCACCACTCACTGGCCTGCCAGCATGTACGATCAGGCGATTGCAGCTGGTGCAAAACTCTACAACTAGGCTTGTCTGTCGTGAGCTTCGAAGCTGCCACATTACTCCACTTCTCGCCGACCTCCACTAGCTACCAGTCAAGCAACGGGTTGACTTCAAGGTTTTATCGCTCACTTTTAGGACCTTTCATTTTATGGCTTCGGCATATCTCTCAGATATACTACCCCATCAGGCCAAGCATCGGAATACCCACTTTTCGGAATCCAACAGTCTAGAAATACCTCGTACAAACCTTAAATCCTCTGGAGACCGTGCATTTAGTTTGTATGCTCCCAAAGCCTTTGAACTCCCTTCCGACCTGCATCAGAACATCCCTTGACCTGACCACATTTAAAAGAAACTTAAAACACACACCTATTTAGGACAGCATATAGTGGGTCCCTGTGATTCGTCCTTCATATGCTTATGCGTGCTGACACTGTGCATGCTGCCACTTACCACATTTGCATGCTGACCCTGTGCACGTCATCCCTAACCATGTTATTCATTTTGTTTATCAAGCATGATATTACTCACCATTCAATCGCGTTCCCTTAGCAGCAAATGTAAAGTGCCTAGAAAGAGATGAGTTCTCTGAGGGTGCTTTATCGAGTGCATTATTATTTTTATCATATATACATTCACTTTTCACTTTTTTTTATTTCTGCCAAATAATGTTTAATTACAAGCTTACACTGCGTTTATTATTCGGCTCTGCCATGTGTTCTATATAACAGGCGTTTTCCTTTACGGTTTTAGGGCATGCAGTCATGCCATGTGGTTCCATACATGCCTTTCTCTGTTGCATATAAATAAGTGTGCCTTGCAAATTGGTACTTGCACAACATGTTCAATTTGTACTGCCATTATGCAGAGCGTTGTAATGCAAATATGGTTAATGCTTAACTTTCCATAAAGTTCAAATCCTTTGGGCAAGACGAGGTAATAAGGGTTTATTCATTAATCAAAATTATGCTTCAATCATTTTAAACTGGTCTTATATAATTTTAATCTTACTGCTTAGCATTTGGAATGACACGAACATGAAAAAGATTTTTTGTCGGTAATTTTCAAACTAGTTGTGAGAGACAATTTGTTAGCGACATACCCAGTATCAATTCAATGAAAAAAGGCAAAAGTGTGACCGTGCGATGACAGATGTAAAAGCTAGGCATCTAATAAGACATGATTTCTTTCGGCAGTAGATGCAGTGCTTCTAATGGTGTTAATCCTATACGAAGCAAGCAGACAGTTTAGCAGTCCTGAACGTTTGACTATGCACTATGAACTATTGACTTGCAGATGCCACATAATTGCAAAAGGTATGCCATGGTATTTTTATAAGTCAGCGATCAGGTACCACTTAAGTTGAGATGAAAGGCACATACTCACAGCACAGCAGCCTCGTCAACAGCGAAAATACCTAAGAGCCTCCAATAACTGCTATGGTGAAGAACGACACTCAAATGCAGTCTAAAACACTACTCAGAAGCCAACTAGCAATAAAGGTGCAAGATAAAATTTGAAGTTAAATTGCAAAATAATGTACGATATTAGTTACTCAGATATCTTGTGAACAGATTAATGGAACCGAAGCAGAAGTTTATATCGTGATACATCTTGCAACCTTTTCTAAGTTAAAATAAATAACGTGTGCATTGAATTGGAGTTAAAATAGGAATTTAATTTAGCTTGAAAATATACGTAGAAAGTAATTCCAGATTTATTCAAAATACAAAAGTCAATAAAAGTGTTAAATTGATCGTTTAAATGTTTATAAAGAACACTGTTGCACCGCAATCCGTCTAATCCAACTGAAACTCACGTTATTCTGAAATATTTGAAGATACACGAGCTCTGTATAATATAGGTTGCTTATATTAAAATAAAGTCTTACTCTCAGCACAAGACCCTACCTTAGAACTTCTATTGACGAATACAATTACAAAGTTAAAGTTATTAGGTACGAATTAATGTGACTTAATTGTGTAGCCAACACTAAATGATGCTCTTTGTTTTCAGTATGAGAGAATTCGTGGTTTTTCTTTTAGATTTTTCGATGGCTCTCCACCAGGAGTGGTTTTCGTTGCTCTATGCTTCATTTGCAGAATATTAGATGCCTACGAAACAGCAATGCTGACAACTGCAAGCTTTACTATTCTTGCCAATACTTTTCCAGATCGAATAGCACTTGTTATAGTAAAAAAGATGCTTTGAAATGTTTAAAACTAAAGAATCACGTGACTATTTTTTTGCGTTTACAACTAAATTACTTCAATAATTTACTTGCATTTAGACGGCCGTTCTCGAGCAAAGCTCTACAATCAACTGCAGTAGCCCAGGCCAATAAGGCAATCCACTTTAGTCCACCGAATCCACCACAAAAGAATCAAGATAAATTGAGCCGAGCTCCAGTTTGTGTTGCATATTAAGTTGCACCGTGCTTTGTACACAACCAAGAAAAAATAAATGAGCATCCACCCAAAGTGGCAATTAGTGGCAACCCCATGAAATGACATTGGAAACTATAGCAATCCATTCCATTTCATTAAAAATGATCCTCAAATAGCTATCACAAAACTCGAATTGAAATTGCATATAAGACTAGACTCTGTGTTTGATGTTCGCAATTAAACGATGCTTAATAGTTCACACTCATTCTTACAATGCTCAGCAATCAGCTGCAACAGCGTAGTCGCATACTGCATTGCATCTTAATCTGCCATAATCCCCTGCAATCCACACCAAAGCGGCCGGAACACAGACACTAGAAGCTATAATTATGATTGCACGCTACTCTACTCTTCGGTTATGGTGGACTCGCATAACTTTATTGAAATATTCTTTCATAATTCTGCAGCAAACGCACTGCTTTCCATCGCAACTGCCTGGGCCAGTAAGTCAATCGACGAAAACCTGCCACAACACGATCAAAATGAGTACACTTGAAACTCTAGCAGCGATTGCTGATGGCACATTGTTCTGATCATCAGGTATTGTGCAATCGCACAATATCACTGTAATTACCTCAACCATACGGCAACATTTTACTGCAATAGACCACAATTGCCCAGGCCGATACTACAATCTACCGTGATGTGATGCGAAATGCAAAACAATTTTTTTTCTCAATGCTCTAATTTTCAATGCATGTTAAAACGCACACTGGCTAACGTCAAACGCTTCATTTTTGGCAATAGTGCTCGTGCAATCTCGGGCAAATTACGGCAATCTACGGTAACTGTTCAGCTTGAAGCAGCAATCCAATAAAATTGATGGCAAGTTTACCACAAATTGATTGCATGAAGTGTCAATCGTCATCATATTTCGCATTTCTTTGTGCCAACATTGAAACCGTAGGACTTTCAAGCTGTTTTGAAGATAGTTGTCAACAATGCATAAGGATCCACAGCAATTGCTGAGACCGATACTGCAATCCGTGCCAAATTGACTAGAAATTGGCTGCACCAAACTTCTTATTCCACACACTACATCTTATTGGGTGTTCACATACTCCTAATCCTTCTTACGCAGCGACATCTACTCTCTTACTGACAACTATGGCTCATCCTTTTCAGCGGTCCTGACCTGCTACTTTCATGCTACTCGCTACCTCAACTGCTCTCCGTACTCTGCTATCCTTCACACTTTCTCTTTGTTGAGTGAGACGAAGTGTATTGGCTACCGAATGTGAACCCAAAGCCACTCAGGCTGCGAGTGGGCTATACAAAACTCTCCTGCGTAACACCCACATGGTCTTTATGAATTTTTGAAGTTACAGAAGGAGATCTATGACATCAAATTAAAATCTTTTAACCGGCTCTGATTGCGAAATATTGGCAATGCATGCCAGTTATGGGCAATTGCCCGGGCAAATAAGATGATCCATTATGATCCATCCTAAATCACTGGAAAGTGGCTAAGCTAAGATAAAATTTATCTCACCTCTCACAGAGAACTGTGCTTAAAGCTCAATAAAATCATTTCAACGCATTTTAAATGGCAATAAGAAGCAATGGCCCGGGCCAATATCCCAACTTGCAGCAAATTGACGAGATATGGCAGTGCGAACCATGATTTTCATTACATTTAAATTTCTGCTGCATCCAAAGTAAAACCCAGGCATTTTCAAGATGATTTGCTCGTTCACTATCAGCGATGCACGGCACTCCATAGCAATGGTGGGGACCGATAGCCCAATCTGCAGAAACTGACGAGAAATCGGCTGCAACAAACTCTAATTCTCATTCTACGTAACATGTCCATCTTAGCTAACATTATGTTCACTCGCTGTGTCCTTTTAATCGATGGCGATGCAAATCAATAGAAGGTGATGGTCCGGACCAATACGCGAATCAATAATGGTCTCTTACAAATCGACCGAAAGTGGCTAAGAGAAGCTCTAACGTTTCTTGCATATTGCACTCTACTGCATTACAAATGCTGCGACATCCTTTTATACCATCGAAAAAGGCAAAATCGAGGCACTGCACTACAATCGACATCGATGGCCAGGCCTGTACAGCAACCTGTTCCACTTTGCTGGAAATCAGCTATTGGAACTTGTAATTATCCTACTACATAACGATCACTGTAGGCGCACATAGTGTCATTTTACGACTTCAGCCTTGGGCAATTCATGGGAATTGACTTCAATTGCTCAAGACAATACAGCCACCTAAGATTTTTACAATTTAAATAAAGCTGGTTAGAGAGGATCCAATTTTCTTTGCATATTGCAGTGAGCTTTAATAAAAGTGCAACTGCATCCTTTCAACCAACTTACATTCGATGGCTATGCATGGCAATCGATGGCAACGGCCATGGAAACTACGGAAGTCTATAACGGTCGGTTAAAAATTGAGTGGAAGCTGCTGGAAGAAGCTTCTATTTGAGATTTCCGTTTGTGTATAGTATATATTTGGTGCACTCAGGAAACGCCATAGGTAATTTTAGCTCTTAGTCACTGCATTGCTATTAATGGCAGTGGTCCCTTCCAATACAGCAATCTTCTGAAATCCGTCGCCAATCGACTGCACATAGGCTCAGCAAAGCTAAAGTATACATCAGGTATTACATCGGACATTTGTAAAGTGTGATGTTATATCTAATGTAATATGCTTAATTTAAAATGCGTCTTTGTCTGAATGTCAAGGTCATTTATGGCTTGTTAGTGACCTGCCAACTGAAAGTTCACAGCCCAGGAAACTTGGGATCTGCAAACTTAAAGTGCGGTTTGCACCCCTGGAAACTTCCTTCTCTGCCATCTGGTAGTATACGATGAATAATTTTCTACCATATTCACCTTAACATTACTACAGCGGTGGGAGCCTGAAGCTTTACTGAATAATGTAACTTCTCACCTTGCACACTATCCTGTTCACACTCATTAGAGCTGTAATGCTCTTTACACCTGGCTGAAGAGAACCTGTGACGTGTTTTCGACCTAACCGCAAGGTCCCCCTCACCTACTACGATGTTTAAAGCATTCCGCCTGGTTTCACGACTTATGTTGAGTTTGCAAACTTACTAAATATAGTTTTCCGTACTTTCTCAGGCTGTTGCCGTCGATCGCCTTGCAGCGCCCTCAAATGTTCGTTTGAGATTGGTGACAGGATGCGAATGCACTTTAATGCAGCTCACTGTAATACAAAATAAAAATGAGATCTTCTTACGTCAGCCTTCCTTGTAAGTGGAATATGCAATTATTGATTGCTTTATCGTCTCGGGCAATGGCCGTGCATTGTCCAAGGCTGAACTCACAAAATGACAGTATGTGGGTCCACAGTTATCATTATGTGGTAGGATAATTACTAATTCAGACTGCCAATATTAAGCAGATCTGAAACAGATTGTGCAAATGCCGGGCCACCGAAGTCAATCGCCGTGCATAGCACTCGATTGCACCTGTATCAATTGTGTAAAAGGATGTGGCTACACTTTTAAGGAGCATAGTGGAATAGGCAGGAAACGTTGGAGCTTCTCTCACATTCGTTGGTGCATTTGTAAGGGACCACTATGGATTGACGCATTTGTTCGGGCCAACACCGTCGATTGCCATGCATTTTGCAAAGTGTGCCTGGTCAGAGCTAGTTGATAGGGTTGATCACGTGTGCCCACGGTGAGGCAGTGAGATGTTATGCGGATTGAGAACTTGAGTTTGCCGTTGCCGGTTTCTCGTCGATTTGTAGGTGATTGCATTATTGGTCCAAACTATTGCTGTCAATTACCTCAAATGGCTGAGAATTAACCTAAACAATAGCTTGAAACTCCTACGGTTTCATTTTCAGCACAAAGAAATGTGAAATGCCATGAGAATTGGCATTTTGTGCAGCCAATTTGTGGTCGAAATGCCACAATTAATTGGGGCTTGCTGCTACGAGTAGAGCCTTTGCCAAAGACTGCCATAAATTGCCCGAGATTTTACGTGTGCAATTGATCAAAACGATGTGTTTGACTTTAGTCAGTTAGCTTTGTAGCGTGCGTTAAAAATTAAACCAATGCAAATCCCCAATCTGCGAATTTTGCATCGAATTGCTACATGTTATGTTATTGGCCAGTGCAATCACAGTCAATTGCAGAGCATTTTTGCCGAACTGTAGAAGAGATTGTAGTGACATTGTGCAGGTACAAAATAACCGATGACCTGAGCAATGTGCAACCGCTATTAGAGGTTAAAATATATTCATTCTGGTCGTTTTCCTGCTGGTTTCCGTGGATTCACATTCTGGCCGAAGTAGTAGCACTCGATCTCAGTGCGTTGCTACAAAAAGGTCGAGCAAATTACAGTAAATGTATGCGAGTACAAAATAAGCCAAGAACTGAAAGGCGTGCAATCATATTTAGAGCTTCTACTACATGGTTGTAGTCACTGTTCTGTAAATAGCAGGGGATTGTGGTGGATTGACGAGCCTTACAGTATGGGACCTGGCCGTTGTGGCTAATTGCAGTGCATTGCATAAGAACTGCTGTGAACTAGGGATTGAAATCTTGTGGTTACACATTAAACTGAGCCCATTCCTATATATAATGGCAATTAGAGCTTCGAGTTGGCGATTTCGGGATCATTTTAAGTGGAATAGACTTGAATGCTGTAGTTTAGTTTCTAATGTCATTTCATTCGATTGCCCCCAATCGCCACAGTGGAAGTACTGGCAATAACTTTATTTGACCTGGGTTGGCACAGAGCATGGTGTATTGAATATGCAATGGAAACTGGAGCTCGATGCAATCTTTTTTGATTTTCTTGTATAACAGTTCCATGGATTGATTTGAGTTACTGCATAATTAATAATGCTAATAATAATGCACTTGATAAAGCACCCTCAGAGAACTCAATCTCTTTCTATGCATTTTACATTGCGAAGAGAAATGCAATTGAATGGTGAGTCATACCATGCTTGATAAACAAACAAAATGAATAACATGGTTAGGGGTGACATGCACAGGGTCAGTATGCAAATGTGGTTAGTAACAGCATGCACTGTGTCAGCACTCATAAGCACATCAAGGACGAATCACAGGGACCCACTGAATGCTGTCCTAAATAAGTGAGCTTTCAAGTTCTATTTAACTGTGGTAAGGTCAGGGGATGTTGTGATGCAGGTCCGGAGGGAGTTCCAGGCTTTGGGAGCATACGAACTAAATGCACGGTCTCCAAAGGATTTTAGGTTTCTATGAGGTATTTGTAGACTGTTGGATTCCGAAAAGCAGGTGGTACGACCTGGCCGCTGCTAAAGGTTGCAGTGACATGCATGAGAACGACGGTTCTAACGCAACTGAAATATTTTAAGTGCTATTTTTGCAGAGTGTGTGGTCATATGCGATTAAAAAGAGAAGTTTTTCGAACAGTATTTGTTTTGCATGGAATGCAATTGGTTGTGTTGAGTTGCTGGGTTGGCATCGGAAAGTGCAACTTTATCTCAGTGTATTTAGTGAGAAGGAATGGGAAGTATCAAACGAAATCATTTGGGTACATTTTAAGTGTAGCTTAGTTTGATACTCTATATTTTTTGAATCTGTGAGAAGCTGATGTGTGGTTAATTTGATGGTAACTAGAATGGATTGAGGTGGATTGTGGTTATTTTGGTAAGCACATCCATTGTCAAAGCTCATCTATATAAATGCTCGTGCATGCAGCGACATGAAATTTGCTAGACGGATAGAATCGAACGTTAACTACAAAACTAGTGCTGAACTTGAGATTGGAAATGCTAACGTCTGGTTTGTGTTAGCCTAATTAGAGTGGATCACATAGGGCTGTGGTAATTCGTCGAACCACTCCCTGCTTTGTAATATCCAATTGCAGAAAAATTCGGAGCTCGATACCTTTAGGGTCGGTAGTCAGAGCAAACACCTCAGGGCAGGACTTTAAGAGGCAGCATGAAAGTTCCTTGAGGCCACTATCCTAGTCCTACCGTCGTCAAATCTTCCCTACCCAATTGCCAGGGCCGAAGCCTGCTGGGCTCAATTACCTCAAATGCTTCTTTTTCAGTTTAAAGTAACGAAAATATAATCAAAATTTCTGGTAAGACTAGGCACAACAGCTCACCCCAGAGTGGATAATGCAGCTTTGCCTTAGTTTAGGGTTTTCTTCAAGTTGGCCATGCTCTCGGAGTAATGACAGGACCTCCGATTGGAGGCTTTCTATATGAGGTAAGGAGCTGATAGTGTCTCTGCATAATATTTTCACTTTATCATAATCTGAAGTTGCTGATATTATTTAGTCGTTTCGTGATGCCATTCTTCTTAAGAAGTACAAAAAAGTGGCATTTTTTTATGCATAATGCAATTTTTTGATCATCGCACTTTTAAAGGTTTTGTACTAGTTTCAGGTGACATTTTTAAATAAGACTACAAAAATGCTCATGTCTCATGACCTTAAAAGCTATCTCCCTAGTAAGTTCCAGTCTGGTCTTAATGCAGATCCCAGGATCCACAGAGTCAGCATTGCTTAGGCTGTACGACGACCTGCTTAGGAAGGCAGACATGGGTAGAGTATCTCTGCTTGTCTTGCTAGATCTTTTGGCAGCTTGTGTTGATACCGATCCCCAAGTCCTTCTGGTGCGCCTCTCATCTCCTAGAGATCACTAGCACTTCTCTGCAACGGATAAGGTCTGATCTCAGTGGGAGATTCCACTGTATTGACAGGAATGGGCAAAGTCCTCCAAGGTACCTCTGAAATATGGGGTACATCAGGGCTCCGTGCTAGATCCGGATATTTATATGGTATATGCTCTCCCTCTTACTGATGTGATTGCCAAGCGAAATCTAGGCTTTCATTTCTATGGGGATGACACTCAGTTGCACCTTTGCTTTCATCCCTCCAAGCCTTCCAGCACCTAGAATTCTCTCAACTCCCATGCTGCATATATTGATGGCACCCGGACATGGATACCAGTAAATTTGTTAAACTAAACGATGATAAAACTAACTTACTAGTTATTGGCAAACAGAGTGTGTTTCCGAAATTGGGAAGGCTCCTGCTCAAAATTGGCTCTGCCAGTACATCTCCTGCTGAATGAGCTCGAAATCTGGGCATCATAGTCCTAAGTGAGTTCTCGTTAGACGACCACATCGGCTTCACAGTCAAGCAAACCTAATATCAGATAAACAACATTGCTAAAATTTGGGCCTCTTTAGATAAGGATACCACGTCTAAGTTGGTCCCTGAATTTGTGACTTCCCGTCCGGATTTCTGTAAATCACTGCTTGCTGGCCTACCGGCACATGCAACCAGCTCTGACAGCTGGTGCTAGACTCTGCAGCTAGGCTTGTCTGTAGTGAGCGTCTCAGTTGCCACATCACTCATCTTCTCGACAAACTACACCGGCTAACGGTCAAGCTGTGGCAAAACTTCATTTTGTAACCGTGTAGAAGCTAGTCCCCCGGTTCTCTACCGATGGACTGTGCGATGCAGCGCTGCGGTGCGGTTAAAACACAGGCGGCCACAACTGGGTGCCGAAAGCAATAGTTTATTGTGAGCCTGTTAGTAGTGGTTACGCGCCGGCGCAAGCGCTTTATGCCGCGCGAACCGGACCGATGGAGTTAACTTGGCAAACTCCCAATGCCTGAGTATACTAAACTATCCTATACGAGCGTCGCAAGCGATTGTGAAGGCGGGTTGCTACAGCACCCCAAGATAGAAGCAGCTAACTGAGTAGCCGGCAGAACACAACTGCTCAGTCTAAGTTGCACTTAGCTGTTCGTCGCCATAGGTTCGTCTCTCGTGCTCTCGAAGCCTAGTCTCGCATCGACTACCAAGCTGCAGCCGTGCTCTCTGTCAGTCGTCTCATTATATTCTCTCTCCTCTCAACTCCTGACCTCGCCCCCAGCTGCTATTTCTACTTCAGCCTATTAGTCGGTGCACATCTTGACCGCAACGTCTGCACCAGGCATCATTCTAACTTTAGCTGGTAGACCAAGAGCCGGGCTTGTACTAGCTGTCCAAGTCGAACCTGCTAAGACAACCACATTAGTCGCTCCATCTCCTAACCGCATCGCCTGCATAAAGCTCCATTCTAACCTGAGCTAGGTGAGTCAGGAGCTGGGTCTCTACTAGGCGCCCTAGTCGCCCCCCCCCCCTCTAAGGCAAGGGCTCCCATCACGGCTAAGCTGAGAGCTGCACTAGTGCAATTGTTTCGTCGCTCACTTTTAGGTCACTTCATTTTGTGGCTCCAGCTGATCTCTTACATCTACCCTACCAATAGGCCTAGCGTGGTACCAGCCGCTTTTTGGAATCTAACAGTTGACTAATGCCCTCGTCAAATTCTTTGGAGACCAGGCACTTGGTTCGAGTGCTCCCAATGCCTGGAACTCACTCTCGACTTTCTTTACAATATCCCTGACTTGACCCCATTTAAAAAGAACTTAAGAACTCACCTATTTAGGACAGCATCGTGCGAGTCCATCTGACTCGTTCTTCAAGCGCTTATGAGTGCGGACACTTTGCATGCTGCCACTAACCAATCTTGCATGCTGACCCTGTGCCAATCACCCCTAACCACTGTATCCATGTGCTTATCAAGTATGATATTACTTACCATTCAATCCCATTTCCCTTTGCAGCAAGTGTAAAGCGCCTAGGAAGAGATTATTTTCTCGGAATTTAATTATTCCGATTATTATCACGAGGAAATATATTCTTAGTAGTTTAATATATATATATATATATATATATATATATATATATATATATATATATATATATATATATATATATATATATATATCAAGTGCTTTATTATTATTACTATTATTAGTATTATCTATGAATCATTATCTACCTAATGCTGACATTCCAAATGACAGCTATCGCTCAACGATCCACGTGTACTGCACTTTCTCAACTGCTGACATTTGCTTCCTAAGATGACGATGAAGGCTGCTAAAAGCTTATCAAAGTTAGCTGCGGGTTTTAGTGCTTTACTTCTACCACTCGGCTTTGGAGAGATAGAGAGGAAGATAATTAGCCCTTATTCTATCTAGCTTTTCTGGAGTCGTAAAAGAAAAAACGTTAAATGACTGCATGCGAATTGTAGGTACTTCTAAATTTCACAATACTAACCGATGCTAGCTCAAAGCTGCAGTAATTCTTTGAGAAAATATTCCAAAGTGATGTTGTAGTTACTTTGACGTGAATTCAATGCGATTCCCAAGAGAATTGTAGCCAGTTTTACGTAGTCAATTAATTGTTTTCTAAAGTAGATCAGCTGCAGTCATTTGAATTGACTTGAACGAGAGAGGAAGAATTTAGCTGAGAAGTCGACTAAATTTATATAACCTGAAAATAAATAAATTCAATAAGTAGAGAAATCCTGTTTTTTTTCAGAGCTTGTATATCACTCTTGAAGTATTATTAATTTCTTTTGACCGTGTGGACTGTTTTGCAGTTGACCGGCATACCTCGTTTACCATATTCCTGTAAAAACTTCAAGATTATTGTATCTGATTTTTCTTAGTGCAGAGCACTTAAAAATTATTTAAACCCCCATCATTGTTTTTCAGAACGCTGAATCATGGTATAATACATATATTAAAATTTGTGTAATTTATGGTAATCGTTCGAGCCTATAACTCAATAACGGATTTGCGAAAACTTTAATAGCGCTTAGCTTTTAGTGTTTGCAAACACTAAAAAGTACAGTGAATTAATATATGTTGGTCCATCGACAAAGCTTAAGTACGCTTCAAACTATTTGCTAGTACTGCTGGGACGCCTTCTTGAAATCACGAAGACAGATGCAGGATTTTCGCTTTACGTTTAACGATGCAAGCAACACTTTTTTTTTAACTTTTATTCACTTTCCCCACTAAGAACTCTAATTAAGAAAGCTTGATGCCAGCTACTTGTCCTTATGATGAGATATTTCTTCTTATGACTTATTTTTTAGTTTGAATGCTGTTTGATTACTGCATAAAAATGATCCTTACTGCTAATCTTATGTGCTTGTATTTTATGTTAGATCTGTGTCGCACGGGGCAGAAGAATACTTCTGGTTTACTGACTGCTGTTATCAATGCTTGCTGGCCTACCATCTTGTGCACTCGGACGCTTACAGCTGATGTAAAATTTGCAGCTAGGTTTGTGTGTCGTGAGCTTCACAGTTGCCACATCACCACTTCACACCGATCATGACTGGCTGCCTTTTTAGGCAACGGTTCGGCTTTAGGGTTTTGTCACTCACTCTAAAGTCCCGTCATTCTTTGGCTCCAGCCTACCCATTAGGTATAATTTCCCATCAAGATGAACATCCCAACACTCTCTTTTCGGAATGTAACCATTGATCTATGCCTTGGGCAAACCACGAATCCTTTGGAGATAATGCCTCTAGTTCGTATGCTTTGAAAGCCTGAAACTGATTTCCGAATTTCACCGGAACATTTCTTCAACTATCCACATTTGAAAAACCAACTAAAACGTATCTTTCTATAGCAGCATGCAGTGCGTTCCGATGATTCGTCCTTTCAGGGCTTTTGTTTGCCCGACAGTATGCATTCTAATACCAAGCATGCTTGCATGCTGAATCTGCAAATCACCCTTAACCATATTATTCGTGTTGTTTTTTGAGCATGCTATCACTGGTCAGTCGACTCGTACTTCCTTTGCTGCAAATGTAAAGCGCCAAAACACCGATTGAGTTCTCTGGGGGTGCTATATCTTATGTATTATTATTATCACTATTATTATTATGAGTGACTTCATCCTAGTAAATGTTGAAGAAACTAAAGCTGCTTGCTTTGACATGATTTAATTCAAACATGTATTGCATTAAGGTTCGCAAGAGCAGTATAGCTGCTGTAAAACCAGCTTTACTGTGGTTTCAAGATCTCTCACGTTAATAATGAAATGAAGTAGGTGGTTGATGCGGCTGGAAATTAAGAGGATGTAAGCCAAAATAACTACCGCCCTGAAAGTAATGGGCGTCGATAAGTATCTAGTCAAATTTTATTCGGCGTAAATTGATCACTAAACAAGATGTCTTTTGACCGCTGCACTGCCTATTGGTAAAAAGTGTCAGAGTGGTGCCCACTCATTCAGACTGGTTGACATGTTCCTCTTACGCACACAGCGGCTCAGAAAAACCGATGTATTAAAAAAATACGTATTGACCCTCATACCGTTTAATCTTTGATTCCAGATATATGAATCTAATTGATTAAAAGGTTTCAGTTCTATATTCCCACAATATATATTAACGACAGCATCTGCACTACACAAGGCATGCTCAATCGGTACACATGGTTTCATTTGCAACAACATCTGCTCTACATATACCAGCAGCTGTATTTTATTTCATGCTGTCCTGAGCTTCTCCTTCTATGCTACTCAGTTCCTCAACTGCCTATCTTACTCATCTGTACAGTTCTGGCATAATCTTTTCTAGGTGAATTGAAGTATGATGGCTATCACATGTTTAGAAGAGAGATGCCAAGGCTGTTAGTTGTCATTTAAACCGTCGGAATCTGCTGCAGCAACTGAGAAAATAAATGCTTGCCTTGCCGATACTCGATCCTGGATGTCGGAAAACTTTCTGAAATTAAATGACGATAAAACCGAACTGTTTCTCATAGGACACCCTAAGCGAGTGGCTGGATTAAAAGGCTTTGCTGTTCTAATAGGTGATGCTATTGTCAGACCTTCACCACATGCTCGTAATCTAGGTGTCGTGTTCGACAGCTGCATCAATTTCAAAAGCTTCATTCAGAAGACTACCTCTACAGCAAGCCATCACATCCGATCCCTATCCAAGATTAGAAGCTGTCTCCCACAGTGGCTTGTAAAAAAATTAACTAGCTCTTTAGTTCTGTCTCGGCTTGATTATTGTAATTCCCTTTTCGCTGGACTACCAAAGAAAGCTATTATGCCACTACAGCGGACTATGAATATGGCTGCAAGGCTGGTCTTCAAGTCCAGCGGTTTGAGCACGTGTCACCTTTGCTGAAAGAGCTAGGATGGTTGCCGGTTGAGCAAAGGATACAGAGCAAATTTCTTACGCTGACCCACAAGGCCCGCCACGGCTTGGCTCCTTCGTACCTAGCTGAACTGCTGCATCAGTTTCAGTCTGTTCGCGCCCTCAGGTCCTGTGTGGACAATAAATTAGCTGTCCCATTCCTCCGCTTAAAGACACTTGGCGACAGAAGCTTAAGCTCTGCAGGTCCTAGATAGTGGAACTCGCTTCCACAATTCTTCACAATTCCCAACGACATCTACTATCCAACTGCCAACTATGGCACATCTTTTTCAGAGGTCCTGAACTGCTACTTCTATGTTAATCACTACCTCAACTGCTCTCCTAACTCTGCTATGCTTCCCACTTTCTCTTTGTTTCGTGAGACAAAGTCTGTTGGCTACCGAATGCGTACCGAAAGCCGCATAGGCTGTGAGTGTGCTATACAAAACTCTCCTGCGTAACACCCACATGGTCTTTATGACTTTGTGGAGTTACTGACGGAGATACATTACATTACATTTCATAGTGTGAAAATGAAAAAATTCCAGAGTAACACCCACTAATTCTTTTTGAATTTTAGAACCTATACAACAGAGATACCATGTATTCAAGCCATCAACTAAGAGCCATCTCATAAAAATTGTCAGTCACGTCAAATCGAGTTTCCACAAGCCTATCACCCATCACCATGTCATTTTTGTTTTTTATTAAGCATGCTACTATTACCATTCAATCTTACTTCCTTTGCAGCGAATGCAAACGTCCTAGAAAGAGATTTATTTCTCAGAGAGTCCTTTGTTAAATATGTTAAATGTTTTTTTTTTAATTCAACCCTTTCGTGCTCTGCCTTATCTTTCAAACTTCGCATATTCTGGCCTGGAGGAGTATACATTACCAACGCATATTTTAAATAACCCCTAAAAGTGGCTAAAACATTTGAAACCCCAGGTTAAAGTGGAATAGGTCGTTTGATTTCCGGATTTACTCTGAGGTGGTGTACTCAGGCCCGTTAGAAAGGTATTAGGGAATATGAAGGATTTCTTTTAGGTCGGCGGATTCAGATTACCATTTTCAGTTATTGGAGGCTGTCTGCTGCTAACTTGCACTGTCTCTTACATCATCATTCCTCAGATAGGTAAGTGGAACAATCTAACCTTCTATCTTGACGCATTTAAAGTGGCAAAATTATCTGAATAAACATCAGAGATGCTAAAATTGCTTATCTTATTGCTAAAGTAAAAACTGATATCAACACACTTTCTTGAATTAAGCATCTATAAAACCATTGCGCTAGCTATTAAGAAACTTAGCCTAAATAAGAAACTGAACTAATGAGAAGTCAAAATTGGCTTAGCCAGCTCATCTCCCGTGGCATGGACACGTAAACTGTAAGAAATCATAAAAAATGATCTGGTACTGGATGTACACGTTAGCTTAACAGTCGATAATTATATTAATAATAGCAATGCACTTTATAAAGCACCCTCAGATAACTCAATCTTTTTCTGGGCGCTTTAGATTTGCTGCGAAGGGAAGTGCAATTGCTTGGTGAGTAATATCAAGCTTGATAAATAACGTGAGTAACACGGTTAGGGTGACATGGACAGGGTCAGCATGCAAGTGTAGTTAGTGGCAGCATGCACAGTGTCAGCAGTCATAACCACATGAAGGACGAATCACAGGGACCCACTAAACGCTGTTCTAAACAGATGTGTTTTTTAAGTTCTCTTTAAATGTGGTCAAGTCAGTGGATGTTCTGATGCAAGTCGGGAATGAGTTTAAAGCTGTTGGAGCATACGTACTAAATGGACGATCTCCAAAGGATTTGAGGTTTTCTACGAGGTACTGGTAAACTTTTGGATTCCGAAAAGTCGGTGGTACGAGGCTTAGCCTGTTGGGGGATTATATTTGAGAGATAGGCTGGAGCCAAAGAAGTCAGGTCTACCTTTCTTTTTTGAGAGGCATGATATTGCAAACATTTCTCCTTGCCATGACCAAGATACTGCGTCTGAATTGATCTCGGCATTTTTAATATACCAACTTTAACTCACAATTTTTCTATTTATTATGCAGCTAGATGCAATCAATTGCTTGTAGTTAGTACTGAACTCTGCAGCTAGGCGTGTCTTCCATGAGGGTCGAGGTAGCCAGATCATACAACTTCTCGTCGACTTGCACTTGCTCAGGACCATGCAGAGTGTCGATTTCAAGGTTCTATAACTGAATCTTAGGTCCCTTAATTCTCTAGTTACAAAGTGAATGTCAAAACTGTTCCTGCTAGCCGATCAAACTGTACACCACCCTTTGACCTATTGCTTTTGGTACTCCCATGGACCAGGGTGTGGCAAAGGTCATGAGCTCGAGCCCCGTGGCATATCTGATGAGCCTGAATAGAAACTAAGTTCTATTCTGGAGCTATAAAACATATTATATTTTCGTTTAATAGCCATACATAATTGAACTTTCTTACGACTGGCGTCGCGACATTCCGTGACATGACATTTAATAAAGCTTAAAACGCACCTGTTTATGACAGCATGTAATGTGTTTGTGGTATTCGTCGTTCGTGCTATTGTGTGTGCTTGCAACGTACCTACTGCAACGACATATATCTATATTCAGACAATGTACATATACTTTTAACAACGTTATGCTTGATAATATTGCAATTGTTACCAGCATTAATTTTGTCATGCCATTTTTACAGTGTCAGTAATACGACCTGAAAGAAATCTCTAGTCAAGAGCTTAATGTAGTTGTAATTCCTAAATGACTACCTTCAAGGTGGTAAAATCTGACAAAATTCAGCCAGGCGTCTTTAAAATACATATATTCTAATCACCCTCTAGACCTTTTTACCACTTCTAGATTTCTGAAAGAGTACATCAGCGGCCTATAGGCATAGCTCACTAAGTAATTCGTTCTGAGACTCGGGTTCTTCCCTGCTCCACCCTTAGCGGCAGCTTGTTAAACTACTGAGCCACACTATCACTATCGTCACAGTTTCTACATCTCACCGATTCTCCCTGACCGGTAGTGGCTTTCAGTCAAGCAAGGCATCAACTTCAAGGTCTCGTAATTCACTTTGAGGTCCCTTTATTTCTTGGCTCTAGCCTACCTGTCACATCCACTTAAAACACTCGGCCTAAAATGGCACCCACCTCTTTGCGGAATCTACTTGTTTACCTAGACCTTCTTCAAACCTCAAGTACTTTGGAGAACCTGCCTGAAATTCACATGTTCACACTGCATGAAACTCACTTTCGACTGCTGTCACGACATATTTTTATTTCAACCTATTTAAAATGAAACTACAAATGCTTGCATTAATCATAGCTTTTAGTTGGTTAGTGCGACATGACCTTTATGTTTCAATGAATGTTGACACCGTCCTTGCGAACCATACTTGCGTGCTGGCCCGGTGCATGTCACCCCAAAACCATGATATTCTTGTTTCATTTTTACTGAGCATAGTACTAGTAATCCTTTGATTGTGCTTTCTTTGCAAAAAATGTAAAGTTCCTAGAAATAGATTATTTTTTCTGAGCGTTTAATGTTAATTCTTATAAGTTTGTTGAGTCTATTTTTTAGCCATGGCTGTGAGCTACAGGCAGATGGCATTAGTCTAGCTCATGAGTAGTGGCTAAGCTATTAAATCATCCTATGCAAACTCACTGTGCTTATATTACTTAGACCAAACTGTTATCCTTGTGCTTTTATATGTTATCTGCATTTAATTTTTACCGTGAATGATGAGAAATCTAGAACAGAGGTTACTGACTTTTACAACAGCCATCTCATTGTTTTGCCAAACGTGTAAGAACCTCCACTCTTGCGAAAATTAAATCATTGCCGCATCAAAAATAAATCTGTATAATTTCCATATATAGTTACGCCCGATTGCCGCCGGCATATCACGAAAATAATTAAATATAGCAAATAATCCTTTGACTGATATTAGTAAAGCATTAATTGTTTACTTTTTTAGGAAGCCCATCTAAGGAAAGATCTCACCGTACCTTGCTGAAGACTTTGGATGTCTTGTTATCTTGGTTAGTCGTATTCGACTATAACGTTCAGGCAGGTTTTCTGGATCCAACATTGTTGAAACGAATTACATCGGCAAGCTCAGGGCAGTATTTTTTATGAATTCGCTATTTTCCGGACCTTCAAGCTTCATTTAAACCTTTTATGTATCTTATTTAATAACTTCTGAGAGCTGCGAATTATATCACCATCCATCGTTTTTGAGAGAAACATGATTTCGTCTAGGCATAAGGACTTCCAATTTTGCTGGAAATTATGCTTTAAATATTGTAGAACGTGTTTCACAACGAACTATTTTCCTTAAGTGGTTAGCAGGACAAAATTCAGCCAGTTCGAGCCCTCAGATCTTGTGTGAACAATAAAATAGCTGTCCCATTCCTCCGCTTAAAGACGGTTGGCGACAGAAGCTTTAGCTCGGCAAGTCCTCGGCTGTGGAACTCGCTTCCACAATTCTTACGCAACGACAACTACTCTCCTACTGCCGACTATGGCACATCCTTTTCAGCCGTCCTGAACTGCTACTTCTATGCTACTCACTACCTCAACTGCTCTCCTAACTCTGCTATGCTTCCCACTTTCTATTTGTTGCGTGAGACGAAGTCTGTTGGCTACCGAATGCTTACCGAAAGCCGCTTAGGCTGTGAGTGTGCTATACAAAACTCTCCTGCGTAACACCCACATGGTCTTTATGACTTTGTGGAGTTACAGACGGAGATACATACAGATTAAAAAACGGCGGATTCAAACTATTTTTTATTTATTGATATTATAGCCTTAGCAAACGTTTTTGCAATCCTTACTAAAAGCCGAATACATTTTCTAGTTATGGAAACCAAATTCAAAAATATGCCAGATAAAATTACGACCGACCTAAAAATTAATATTAGTGTCTAGGACCGTGTATTTTCAGTTGTAGCAGCGAAAAAAATTAAATATTACACAATATAACAGCCACATTTGCATAAAATAAAAATTGTCTTAACAGATTACAGTTGGCGATACTAGAACACCTTGTGCCTTGCAGTAACCTATGACCCCTAATACTCGGAGTGAGGGCTTTACCCAGTCCTCACCTGTGCAGTTCGTTACCTATAGACTTAGGTAGTTCAGATGGCAATTGTACTCACGGATTCAGTTTCTAACCACTTCTGTAACTCTACAAATCAACAAAGAGTGTGAGTGTAACCCAGGAGACTTTTGTAAAGGACGCTTAACTGCTTAATAGGCTATGGGTACTCATTACCAAGCCAATGGATTATATGTCTCTCAAAAAAGAGAAAGCGAGAAGCATAGCTGAGTCAAAGCCAGCTGTTAAGGTAGATAGAAGCATGTACGTAGCATGTAGGGCGGCTGGAAAGGGTGTCCAATAGTCAAAATAAGGATCGTAATATTCGTTGTGTAAGAATTGAGGTATTTAGTTTCACAGTCTAGAACGTGCTGAGCAATAGCATCTATTGCTAAAGGTCTGAAAGTGGAAACGTTTTACAGTTAACTTTTTGTCCATATAGGTGCCGAGGGTCCCGACCATTGGGGTGGTTGAACTCGAGAACTTCGCTCTATACATGCTCTTCAAACAGCAGCCACACAGGCTCTCTCAGCTAAGGAGTTGTCTCAGCTTGAATGTGGCAAAGAAGAAATGCAACTGAAATTACGGGAAATCAGACTGGTGCATTTTCCAAATGACATTCAATTGAGATTGGCAGAATAGAAAAACTTGTCATCATATCTGAGGTTTTAATCATACCAAATCTCAATGCACGGCATCTGCTTAATGTAAGAGACCAAATACTCTGCAACTTGATCCCTCCTTAATATGTCACTTGTTCAACTTTTACTGGCCAACCAATCTCAACTGCTTCCCAAAAAATGCTGGTACTCAACTACCTACTTTTCTGACATTTGTGGCTTATTTTTACCTTTAAGATAAAACCACAGTAGTCAGCATTTAGTGCGCCAAATCCAAAATGCATCAAATCCTTAGATTACTGAAGTGAGAGGGTCTTCTGACTTAAAGACGATTAAAATAACCTAAGAGCACACATCGCTTCGTAATACTTGTCTGGTTCTTGTGAATTGCCTCTTTGCCAATGGGTGCTGTTCCTATTACTAAAACTACGGAAACGTTCAGCTGCTTACATTATAAATCATAATGAAAGAGCCTAATGTGATGCGATCTGTAGTTATACTGTAATAGCTGAGACGGAAGTCACCGAATCCCATTTAAAAAAGGCGAACACATCAGCGATAGTAGCAGGCACATCTAATTAGAAAAAGCTGTAAAACTAACCAGTATTCTCCTCACACTTACAATTAGGCATTTGATACAGTGCTGTCAGATAAATCAATCTCTTTCTAGACATTTTTTATTTACTACAAACACATGTGCATGTCATAATTTTGCACAACAATTAACCAGGCATGTCGTATAAAGAGCTCCATCTAATGCTCCAACTGAGCTAGCGGCAGTTATTGTTTAATATTTCTTACGCAAAATAGCTATTTCCAATCTGGAAATACAGTGATCAGATTAGACTGCATTGCTGAATGTAATGGCTCTGGATGATGGTGTTTGGAATAAACGCTGCACAAAAGGTTTACCCAGGTTTACCCATAATTAGCTAGTTGAGTTTATCATCATACAATGTAATAAAATATGCTACCATCCAAATGCCGATGTCTTAATTGCATGCTGTAAGGGATTTGAGAGAATTAGAGGTGCTAGAAGGCTGGGAGTACTCAAAGCATAAGTACACCGGATGCCATCTGCATAAAAGTGATGGGTATATTGTGCTTGGCAATCATATTGGCAAGAGGAATGGTAATAACAGTAATAAAGCAATTGATAAAGCACCTTCAGAGAACTCAATCTCTTTTTAGGCGCTCTACATTTGTTGCAAAGGGAATCGCCATTGAATGAGGAGTATTATCATACTTCATAAACCACAGGAATAACATGGTTAGGTGTGACATGCACAGGGTCAGCATACAAGAGTGGCTAGTGGCCGCATGCACAGAGTCAGCACGCGTGAGCACATGAAGGACGAATCACAGCACCTACTAAATGCCGTTATAAATAGGTGTGTTTTTAAGTTCTTTTTAAACGTGGTCAAGTCAGTGGAATGTTCTGAAGCAAGTAAGTAATAAGTTTCAGGCTTTAAGAGCATACGAACTTAATGCACGGTCTCCAAAGGACTCGATGTTTGTGCGAGGTTTGTACGGGAAGAGTACAAACCATGAAAAGAATCAGACCTAGTACTGATCCCTTAGGCACCCGTATTTCAGAGGTTCCTCCAATGATCGTTGTCCATTCACATCAATACTCTCTTGTCTCCCACTGAGATAAGACCTGAACCATTGCATAGCAGTGCCAGTGAACCCCAGGCGAGATGAGAAACTTTCAAAAAGAGGCACTCAAGAAGAACTTAGTGATCGAAAGTATCAAAAGGTGCCGACAGATTGAGAAAAACAAGCAGAGATACTCTTCCAATATCTGCATTTATAAGTAGGTCATCGTAAACACTAAACAAGGCTGATTTTGTGGAGTGATTAGCTCTATTGTGAAACTGGAACTTATCACTAAGGTTTGAAGTTTCAATATATGAGTTCAGCTGGTTTGTCACGACTCGTTCCAGTGTCTTCAATATGAATGGTGGGAAGGAGACTGGGCTACCGTTATTCAAGTTATCTATGTGTAGTGTTGCTTTTTGTGAGAAGTGGCTATACTACAGCGTTTTCAAAAAATGCTGTGACATGGCCTGTGCCTAATTCCTTAATAATGACGCAGGAAAACTGTCCAACAGACTTTTCTATTTGATTTGGATATAATCTTCAAGAAGATATCAACAGCGACCTGCCTAAATTTAGACATTGAGGTGCTGCCACGAATTGATGGCCAGCATTCTAGGAGGGATGCTGCCATCGCTGGAGTTGATTCCCTGGTCTTGTCTACCTTCCGAACAAAGTGTTGATGGCAGCGATTAACCCGTCGCAGGGATCATCAGTTAAGGAGCTAATCTGGTAGTGGTTGAGGCGATATTTGATCGTTCGTTGCATTGATCTGCTGCTGCCATGCATAACTAACATAATTCATATGTCATTAGCCTCAGGTCATGTCCGAGCACCTTTCAAAAAAGCTGTAGTCAGGCCACTTCTCAAGAAAGCTACACTCGACCAAGAGAACTTGAGCAACTACCGCCCAGTTTCCCTTCTACCGTTCCTATCAAAGACACTCGAACTGGTCGTGGCGGACCAGCTGAACTCGTATATCCAAACCTCACACCTTGCTAGAAAGTTCAAGTCTGGCTTTAGAGCTAATCACTGCGGAGGGTCAGCATTGCTTAGGGTATACAACGACCTACTTAGGAATGCAGACATGGGTAGAGTGTCTCTTCTTGTTTTGCTTGATCTTTCAGCAGCTTTTGATACCATCGATCACAAAGTTCTTCTGGAGCACCTCTCATCTCGCCTGGGCATCACTGGCACTGTTCTGCAGTGGTTCAGGTCCTATCTCAGTGGGAGACTCCAGAGTATTGACGTGAATGGACACCAATCATCTGAAGTACCTCTGGAATATGGAGTACCCCAGGGCTCAGTGCTAGGTCCGGTTCTTTTCACGGTTTTTACTCTGCCTCTTGCTGATGTGATTGCCAAGCACAATCTAGGCTTTCACTTCTATGCGGATGACACTCAGTTGTACCTTTGCTTTGATCGCTCCCAGCCTTCGAGCACCTCAAAGTCTCTAAACTCACTAGCTGCATGCATTGATGACATCCACACATGGATGGCAGCAAATTTTCCAAAAACTTAACGATGATAAAACTAACTTACTAGTTATGGGCAAACCCAGTGTGATCCAGAGATTGGAAAGGCTGACTCTCAAAATTGGCTCTGCGAGCATATCTCCCCAGTTGAATCAGCTCGAAATCTAGGTGTCATATTCCAAAGCGACCTCTCGTTAGACGACCATATCAGCTCCACAGTCAAATCCGCCTATTTTCAGCTTCATAGCATTGCTAAAATTTGGGCTTGTTTAGATTAAGATACCACATCTAAGTTGGTCCACGCCTTCGTGACATCCCGTCTCGACTTCTGAAACTCACTGGTGACTTGCCTACCAGCATGTGCGATCAGGCGATTGCAGCTGGTGCAAAACTCTGCAGCTAGGCTTGTCTGTCGTGAGCGTGGCAGTTGCCACATTACTCCACTTCTCGCCGACCCGCACTGGCTACCAGTCAAGCAACGGATTGACTTCAACGTTTTGTCGCTCACTTTTAGGTCATTTCATTCTATGGCTCCAGCCTATCTGTCAGATATACTACACCATCAGGCCAAGGATCGTACCACCCTCTTTTCGGAATCCAACAGTCTACAAATACCTCATACAAACCTTAAATCCTTCGGAGACGGTGCATTTACTTCATATGCTCCAAAAGCCTGGAACTCCCTCCCGACCTGCGTCAGAACATCCACTGACCTGACCACATTTAAAAGGAACGTAAAAACACACCAATTTAGGACAGCATTTAGTCGGTCTCTGTGATTCGTCCTTGATGTGCTCATGGGTGCTGACACTGTGCATGCTGCCACTAACCAGATTTGCATGCTGACCCTGTGCATGTCACCCCTAACCATATTATTCATTTTGTTTGTTTTTCAAGCATGATTTTACTTACCATTCAATTGCATTTCACTTTACAGCAAATGTAAAGCGCCTAGATAGGGATTAAGTTCTCTGAGGGAGCTTATCAAGTTAGTTATTATTATTATTATTTTATCGTTAGCAGCAATATGTTTGGATTGATTTTCTTGATTGAACACTGTTTTCATAGAAGCTAG
The DNA here is from genome assembly GCA_009760855.2 of Cristatella mucedo. Taxonomy (NCBI): domain Eukaryota; kingdom Metazoa; phylum Bryozoa; class Phylactolaemata; family Cristatellidae; genus Cristatella; species Cristatella mucedo. The sequence goes on from WPIO01000043.1 coordinate 2,352,522, forward strand.
GTTGGCGTTTGATAGAATTGATAGGTACGACCTTCCTATGTCCTTGTGTGCCTGTCGATGAGCACCCAGTCATGGTCTTCTGCATGTATTTTCAAGTTTGTGCTTCGTAGAGTAGCTAGTTTAATGTCCATCGTAAGGTTATGCTGGCAAGGGCACCTATTGTGCGTATTCAGAGGTGAAAACTCGTCGCCCGTGTCAGCTAATGTCTTGTTGTAGCTGTCTACCAATGATGACAGATCAGAGGGGGGCTGAGCAAAATGGATGAGGCAGATATTTTTGTGCGGATAGCACCGACGTCAAGTGTCTTGAGGTTTCGCTTACATAGATGATTTTAGGGGAGGAGGAGGAGGAGGAGGCTGGCAGACACTGCATACTGAATGAAAACCGAATGCGTTCAGAAAATCAGGATTTGGTAATAACTGGTCAAAGGAAACTTCTCTCTGTAAAAATTAATCTAGTTAAAAAAATTAATGAGCAGCTTTTTTAATGTTAATACAATTAAATTTGGTAGATCAATTTAAGAAATTACACTCACGTGCATTTTCCATTGACCTTAACGAAAAACATTCTTATTTTAGCTGCAAATAGGAGGAACCGAGGAACATACCAAGTTTAAGGGTAGAATGTGTGATGCCAACGAACAAATATGGTTAGCAATATAGAATACGTGGTGTCAACGAGAAAATGCGGTTAACAGGAGCATGCACATTGGTTAAGGCGTATGAATAGGAACGGACAATTCGATAGGTCGAGCCACTAAGGTAAAAGCCATGCATGGTTTTGCTACTTTATATAGTAGCCGTGGTAAGTAAGAGTGGCGTATTCAATCATTTGTGAATTTAGGAGGTTGGGAATATCTTAACTAACCACAATGTATAGAGTAATTTTTGTTTTTCCCAAGAATAGATAATGACATTTAGTAACATCAGACTGTCGTTGGGCTACCTATCCAAGTGCTTAAGTACTTCACAGCTGGGATAGAAACTGATAAAATAGTGAGCAGCGGAAAAAAGAAGCCAATAGACTGCTTAAGCGTAAGCAAGAACTGGTCAGCAAGAAGTGGTACGGTGCCACTACTCAAATTCTCACAACAGACAAGCACATGTGCTGAGTTTGGCTCTAAATGTCAGTGAAGTGTATGGCACAGGCCAGTTAAGCAGCTAGCAGTGAATGAATCCATTCGCTAATGATTATTATAAGATTGATTAAGTATGCATCAGCAAAATTTAACATAGTATCGGTGTCTAAGTCAGTCAAAATCGATATAATGGTGTACCAACACGGAAAAATATTGCAAAATCTCGTTGCTACAGTGATTGTTTTAGAAGGAACATGCTAAGTTGAAGCTAGCGAATGCAATGACTAGTTTACCAATAAAAATAACCTGAGCGAACAACGAAGTTCAGGAATAAGCCCTGCAGCTCATTAGCAGCTTTTAGTGTACGAGTCTCATACATTGTATAAGCATTGCCTGTATACGCTCAGATGCACAGTCCCTGCTAACGCCCACCATCCAGCAGACATGGAAACACATACTGAATGACTTTAACGGATTAAATCGGATGATAATGAACTGTATGAGGAGATAAAGTAAAGTTGGAGCACGCTCCCACAACATTTATATGGGCGACTCCATAGTTGGTATTCCAATCGGCCTTTGATAAACCACCACGAGAAGCGTTGAATTCAGCATACTTTACTTCTAAGCTTCTCACGTTGCAAAGAGTTGTACATATATTTCTATGTGACAAACTTACCTGTTCATTTTTTTAGATTGAGCCAAGGTTTGGTCCGGCAGCTGTTGGAGCTATCTTCCTTGCTGCAGCTGGATCGTACTGCCTTTTAACGCCCGTTGGGGGATATATTTGTGGCAAGGTAATATTGAATGTTGCTACGGTTAAATTGTTTGGCTATGTTACATTCCAAGTGATCCTTTGTTTCATTATTCTCATATTTATCCTATATTGCAACCTTTGTAGAAAAATAAAGTTAGCTGTCTTTCAGTGTTTTAGTTAGAAAATGATTAATTCTGATGTCCCCATTTAGCTCGAGATTCTAAATTGGTTTCCTTTTTGCAGCAATAATAATAAAAATTCACTAGATAGCGTGACTAAAAAATCAATGTTTTTTATGCGCTTTACCTTTGCTGTATAGGAAACATGACCGAAGGTTACACGTAGCATGCTTGATTAACGACAATAATAATATGGTTAGTAGCGACATGCACTGTGTCAGCACTCAATTGTGATTAGTCAGAGCAAGCTCAATGACAGCACGCGTAAGCACATACAGGACAAATCAAAGAGACCCTTTAAATGCTGTCACACATTGGTGAGTTTGTAGTCTCTTTTTTTAATGTGGTAAAGTCAGGTATGTCGTGAAGGAAGTCTGCATGGAGTCCCAGTTCTCCTCCTTTGGGAGCATGCCCACTAAAAGCACGGTCTCCAACGGATTTCGTGTTAATGCATTGTATAGATAAACATATAGACTTCAGAACGCAGTGGTACAATACTTAGCCTGGTGGAGGAGTAGGTATATGTAACTAATTCAAAGGGTAGGGGAACAAGCAAGAGTTGAGTTAAACGAATAGAGGCGGAATGTTGTGTCGCTCACTTTTAGCTCACTTCATTCTTTGGCTCTTTATCTCTCAGATCTACTCCCCCACCAGGCCAAGCATCGTACCACCAGCTTTTCGGAATCCAACAGTCTACCAATACCTCGTACAAACATCAAATCCTTAGGAGACCGTGCTTTTAGTTCGTATGCTCCCAAATCCGGGAACTCACTCCTGACTTGCGTCAGAACACCCCTGCCTTGACCAAGTTTAAAAAGAACTTAGAAACGCCCCTATTTAGGACAGCATTTAGTAGGTTCCCTGGGATTCGTCCTTCCTGTGCTTATGCGTGGTGGCACTGTGCATGCTGCCACTAACCACATTTGCATGCTGACCCTTTGCATGTCACCCCTAACCATGTTATTCATGTTGTTTGTTTATCAAGCACGATATTACTCAGCATTCAATTGCATTTCCCCTTGCAGCAAATGCAAAGCGCCTAGAAAGAGACTGAGTTCTTTGGATAAGCTTTATCAAGTGCATTGTTTTTATTAGTAATATTATTAATGTCGTGAATTCATGGGTAAATTTGAATTTCTTATCTCTGTATAAGCGAGCACGAAGTTTGATAAATGTTTCTTAGCCTTATTTAGGCTGACTGTATTGTGTAGCTGTTAAGAACCTTTATTGCGTGGCCACTATAATACAGGATGATTTGATTTATTTTGATGCAATAGGAGAAATGGTGGCAGAAATGGTTATGGTCCTTAGGCTTTATAATTTCCTAGTTACACCTTATTCTGCTATGGCGAAGAAGATTAATTTGTCATAATTCAATGTAACACGTCTGTCACTATCCATGGGTATTTACTAATTATTATTCATTTAAAAAGCACAACGGAGAACTAAGTCTCATTTAATGCACTTTACTGTGATGCTGTATAAAATTTCTTCCAAAATAATCAGTGGTAAAATCTACTTGCAATAGGCACTGTGTGCACAGGCACATGCACGCAAATAACGAAACACAACGACTGACTTAATATTGCAATAAACTGGTGTAATGAACGTTCTTAAATTTTCTTTTGAAATGGTAGGTTTTGACGTGCCTTAGTAGTGCTTTCCAGGATTTTCAATGTATGAGCTAAAGCCAAAGTCTCCACAAATGTTTTGGTTCGTTCACGCTTTGGCTACAGGATTTCAGTCGGATTAGTGGATTATATGACTTTTCGAATCGTTGGTGAGTAGTTCTTATACGCAGGCGGGAGCCTGAAAATAAAGATGCTTAAAAGTAACTGACCAAATCTTGAAATACACACACACACACACACACACACGCGCACACACACACACAAACACAAACTCACACATATATATATACATATATGTGTATATATATATATATATATATATATGTGTGTGTGTGTGTGTGTGTGTGTGTGTGCTGCTTGATTAGGAGCCAGAGGTGAAACGTGAAGTGGTGTGATTTGGTAACTGCAATGATAATCACATGCATGATTGCGATATTTTCGCTTGCAGTAAAAGTGTTTTATTGCTGCTGCAGGTATACCAGCAAGAAGGAGTGACAAAATTCGAGAACGAATTTATAAAATGCGTGGATCAGTGTGGCAGATATATCCCTACTTTAAGTAGCCCCAATATATCAATTAATAGCAGCTGAATGAAGATATACTGGATTGTGTGGCTGATTTTATTATCTACTGAAAGATCAAGGGGTGTCAACCGGAAGTGTGTTGGTAGAGTCGACTGCATTGGGTTTTTTAAATTTCCGAACTACGCTCGGTCTGCTAATATCTAGCCAGATAGTTTTCTCATATTGCAATGAGGGCGACATGGTGCCATCTATCATCAAATGTCAGCAAAAAGGCAGTAATGATTCGGAGAATGAAAAGTGCTACTTGGCTAGGAGACCCAAGCAAAGGTACAACTAAGTGTCATCTGCCTAGATTTGAAAGCCTAGGTTGTGCAGGACACTCTAATCGGCAAGAGCGGAGTATAAACTTCATAAGGCAGGCCGTGCACTTAGCTCTGGTCTAATAAATACTCCAAATGATGATTGAATGAACTCTTCTTTCAATCATTTGTTCATATATCGATTTATCCATGCTATAACTGATTTAAACAATCATTTTGACGACTTTACTAATGCCTCTCATTAAGAATTTCGTGCAACAAATTACTTTTTTCCTGTGATTCAAATGGATCAATTAACTCGCAACAATAGTCATACACTCTTAGATATATTCTCGCTTAAGTGTATGTTGTGTGGTGTGGCAATATTATTTTGAATGCAACATATCTGGTCATTGGCCGATCTCATCACAATCTGCCGCTTGTGCTCTCATCTGCATCTACAATTACATTCGAATCGCGAAACCTCAATGACCTTGACATGGATTTTATTCATACGAAGATATCGTTTTAACCCATGTTGGCAATTCCCTCATCCGGCCTGTCGTCATTGGTAGAATGATACAACACGATAAGTGATGACGTACTTAACGAGTTTGTGCCATCGACTAAGCACGACGTGCCATCTCTTCCAAACAGCCTATATTATTCCTGCATAAGTATAGCTAGTCAGACCGACTCAGTGCGGTCGACATGTGGGTCAATCTTATACATAATTAAGATAGACTGTACTTGGTTATTTGCATGAGAAAAATAATGTAGATCATTCCAGTCTATTCTTGCAACGGCCATGTCGAACTTGGAACCAACGTATATTTGGATTATAGATGCGAAATTCAAAAAGGCAAATCTCTGTCAGCATGCATCTCTTTAACTGCTCTCTGGTTAACTATTTATCTACTGATACTTGTGATGTCCTAAACAATCACTTTTCTAGCTACAACGGCATTATAAAAACTATCAGAGAGTACGTCACTTAGATTGTAGCATCCATTCTGGAATCACCTCTCTATCCCCGATGGCACCCGATATAAATCGGCTGCTTTTAACGACCTCGGTACCGAAGTCGTGGGTTCGAATCCTGTTGGAGACTCTTCTTTGCGGCCGCCAAAATTTGTGGACTTAACCGTAAGGGGTCTTCTGTTGGTATATAACAGATGCTGCTAACTCAGCTAGTATTTTCAAAATTCCACGAGTCTTCCTTTGGTGCCTACATTCGAAGAGGCTACGAGTGACAGAAACCAGAGCATCCTTTCACTTCGTTTCTTTCTGCCGAAACTCATGTTTTATACCCAGCTTTTCTAATTTGGGTTGAACCTGTATTCAAATTATTTTTTCACATTCACTGTCACTATTAAATCGCATTACTTAGTATATCTTAATAACTTATGTCTTTAAAAATTGAACATTCCAAAATCTTAAATATTCGGAATATGTTTTACAACCTTCTTAACAAGTGTTGACTAATTTTTAATACGGTGTATTGCAGAAGATTATTGTTAATATCAGCTATGAACTTCATTTTTCTCAACTCGAGAGTGCCTCGGCTCAACGTATATATATCCATCCGTAACTCTAACAGGCTACACAGTTAATGCGGGTGTTACTCGGGAGAGTTTTCTTTCATAGCACACACTCGCCTAAAGGGTTTTCGGTATGCATTCGGTAGCCAACGGACTTCATTTAATGCAACAACGTTATAGTCGGAAGCATAGCCGAGTCGGGAGAGTCGCTCAGGTATTGAGAAACGTGGATCTTACACCCCAGGACCGTGGTTCGAAACTTTGGAGGAACATAACCACTACGGTTTACTAATATATTAACTAGTTATTCAATATTGGCAATGCCTCTTTTCTAGCGATTTCAGCCTAATATTGTGCATCGATATGTATTATAGTAATCCGTTGAGCCCCTGACTGCTTACAACCGATACTCAGAAACATTTTTCTACTAGTAAATGTCATCAGGCAGCAGCCTAGTCAAAAGTGACTAGAGCCACTACGATTTCAGCCTGTTTGCATGTGTTACTGTCCGGTTGCCCAAGAGCACCATTCTTTCATTCGCTTTCTCAATAAATTTTAAGTAAAGTGATCACAGTGAATGAATCCACATACAGTCTACTTGTTATATCACCTAATATACCGTACTGACAAATGTCCGCCATGATTACGTCTCTCTGAAGAACATGCTTTCATCTTCGGTAGCTCCAATGTCAGCTTGAGCCTATCAGATTCAGGCAGCAAAACAATGCATTCGTTGTGACGAGAAATGATACTCTTCATGAAACAAACGATTAGGGCACAGCCATAAGTAATCCTGCCGGCAGTGCCGAAAGAGACTATGCATTTTAACTAAGCCATTGATAGCCCGTTCAACGTGGCCGACCCTGCAAGTGATACCACTAGACAAACTTCTTCACTGGCTCAATTTTATTCAAGCTTTGCCAGGTGATTAATTGAACATTTAACAGTGGCTCCCAAATAGTTTTTTATGGCAGGCTCGATCATTAAATAGTGGCAGAGAGGTATGAAACACAGATCAATCTTGCTCCACATCTATTTACCTTTCGTGCTGCTTATAAGCCTTGGCTTATCGAGAACGTTCGATTATTTTTTCAATTGACTTTTTGCAGCAGAAAATCAACGTTCGACGACTTAAGTATCACAAGCACTGCATTTTTGAGCTTTTTAAGGATTAACTTCAAATATTTCTAAAACTATATTCAAAAAGTAAAATACCGCTTCGCTGGTATATTACCTAAGTTAGGCCCACTTGCAGTAGAAACGTTATATGTAAAGCAATGTAATAAAGCGTAATAACAACGTAACATTTAAAAACATTAAGCTCTTTTAGACTGATGTCTAGAAAAGACTCGAGGCCCCTTAAATAAAACGTTTCATCTGTTTCTAGAGTGCAAATGTCAAAACCCTCCAAACGAAAGTACTTGACACTTTTGTATTGGATAATTTATTGATTGATTAAGGTGCTACAATATATATGTCACAAATCGATAGAAGCAGTAAACAATGTGGCAATGCACTCAAACAAACTAGACTGCCTATAAGTGTCCAGCTAAATCACTCACGGGTGATTGCTTTTCGGTAATGGAGCCCTTACGTTAGCAAAGTATACGAAGCTCGGCAGACACAGGGCTACAGCCTCTAGGCAAGAGTGGCAGTAGTAAAGGGTGAGTCGTCTTATCCCATGTGTGCACATAAAAGCAATGAACTACCACGAAATGCTCTCTCATATTTAGATGCACAAATATGATGGTATACATGGTTCTGATTACTGATTGCCCACATATTAAAGCAGGGCTGCTTTCCTAATAAGGCCACCGTAACAGCATCTCTCACACACTCAATGTCTGTGTCAACAGCTTACTAGTCGTCTGTCCCAGGACAGCTCTACTTAAATGACAAGCTTCAATGACGATGGTGAGCTTCTTAAGAGTGAATTCAATATTTCGAAAGGAGAAGAGTTAAAGCTTGCAAGTCTGGCTGCTGGCAAGGAGCCGAAATTGGATAACCTTAATCTGCCTACCTGCAACGACAATAATGGAAAGCCGACGATGAATCTCACTGGTAAACACAAGATCCTAATATTCACGATGGCGCTAACGAACTTCAGCTCTTTGTTAGCTTTTTCTACCATTGCACCATTCTTTCCGAAAGAGGTGAGAATAAAAGCTTTGGTTCGATTGTGCTCTTTATTCTTTATGGGTACGATTGCTTATATTACTCCAACTGGCTAGTTAATTTGTTTTTAAGCTCGTTATGTGCTTTATTTATGAAGATCCCTAATCAGTGCTTGCGTGAAATACTTTTAGGCATCTGCAAAAGGTGCTTCCGACTGGGAAATTGGCTTCATCTTCGGAGTTTTTCAGCTGGTTATTTTTATTGTTGCTCCAATTTATGGAAAACTGGTAAGAGAGAAGTGGCCATGTAATGCAGACTTGTATTTCACTTATCGTAGCTTCTGGCTGATAAAGCAGGTACTCGGTGTTTAGTATTTACACTTGCTATATAGATGGACTCGTCCATTATTTGCCTGCTACTATCATCATCAATAAGGTGCAATGTCACCATTATTCGATACCTACCGGCGGGCGTTCTCTGGCGGGTCTGTGACAACCTTCATGCATCCTGCGTTCGCCCTATCAACATCTTGGCTATCAAACCAACGACTCGTAAGTTTAAAGTGCTTAATAGTACTTGCTGCGGTAGTAGCCCACCTGCCGTAGCCCAGCATGTTGCGAAACGTCATCCGATGGCCTTTAACAAGGTGCAATTCAAATTCGAAGAGCCAGCTTTCGCCGGGCCGGACCCCAACGGTAGAGAATACAAGCCACTTCATAGAGCTCGCCCTGTTGTTGGACAGCCTCTTAAATTTCGCCTACTTAATGTCCGCTCGCTAAAAACCAAGGGGCTCCTTATCCGCAATCAGGTAGTCCATGAGAAGCTAGATGCATTTCCGCTTACCGAAACCTGTATGTTGCCTTGTTCCAGTAGCTGTATTTCCATGACCACTCCACCCAGATTCTCATTCTGTCAGTCCAAGTGTTCTGAAAAGGTTGGTGGCGGGTTGCAGTAGTTTTTTTCGAGTCGTTTGACTTTAAAATGTGCAGTTTCTTGCATGGGTCATCGTTTGAATCGGTTGCTATCAGGTCTTCATCAAAAACAATGCCTCTCACTGTTGTAATATACCGGCCTACTTCTGGCTGTCTAAACTAGTTTATAGTGGAGTTTTCAGAGTTCCTGGCTAGAATATTTATGTGTGACAGGCCGTTTATGATTGTAGGAGACTTCAATATTCACGTTGACAACCCTAGTAACAGCCAGGTCCGCTCATTTCTTGACTGTCTGTAGAGTTTTGGTTTGGCCCAACACGTTAATCATAGCACCCACGTCGGTGGCCACATTATAGATCACGTGATCACTTAAGCCGTCCTCCCCATGGACCTTGTGGTGTGCCCACTGACCCTCTCAGATCATTGTTCGGTCTCGTTTACTGGTCCGGCTCCCTCGTACATACAGGGAAATGTCGAATTTGTCAAACGACGTAACTTACAAAGCATCGACGTGGACAAGTTTTTGAAATCTGTTTGTGATGCAGGTCTTCTTGATGTGCATTCAGAATCGCCCGGCAGCATCGATACCCTCACTGATGCCATGAAAATGACACTCAGGAGTGTTCTTGACAAGCATGCTCCCGTTCACTCAATCCGTGTTCAAAGTCGTGGAGATTCCGTTCAGCTTACAAAAAAACTCCTTAAGATTCACCGGGTTAGGCGCAGGCTAGAACGTCGTCTCAATGAATCGGGGTCTGAGGCTGATCTAGTCAGATTTTAAGACGTCCTTCAAGTTTACACGCGAAACCTTAAAAAACCAGGGCTTCTTTTTTCATTAGAAAGCTGTATTTCTGCCAGTCGGACACGAAGCAGATTTTTAAGACAGTAAGCCATTTACCGGCTGTAGTTTGGTTGCACAGTAGAGAGCCAGCCGATGCCTAACACGGACAGTTTATTCCCAGCACACGGAGCCCCAGAGCACACGGCTTCCCTCAGCCCCTGCCCTCACACGACTCCCCTACCCTGGTCGACTCCGTTGACTCATCGACCATAACTGTGCACCGGCCAACCCTGATGGTGAATCCATCATCTGGCCACCAGCTGGTCCATGCCACATCAAAGGCGGATCACAGCAGTGCACTGGCCGACCCTGATGGTGAATCCACCATCTGGCCACCAGCTGGTTACTGGCCTCTGTCCATACCACATCACAGGTGGACCCCAGCTGTGCACCGGCCCCTCTCGGTGGTGCTTCTAACAGGTCACCAGTAGCTTATCAGAGGAGCCTGCATACGGTACATACATGCGAACTACACGCTCCCTTGACCTTACGGTCACAAGTCAGGAGCCGGCATGCAATACATTCATACAAACGTACATACGAACTACACGCACCCTTGACCTTAAGGTCACAAGTTTGCAGCACCAACACATGTAGCTGCAAGGTACAGAGCAGCAATGAGCAAGTCTCTCCGGTCAGGACATAATCTTCGTTCCGGCGGGGAAGTGTCACAGCCCGCCTGGGCCGCTGTACTGGTTCAGCTCTGTCCCCTTCAGGTGCAGGGGGCGCCTCTTGCTGCCCTGGTACGAGGCGCAAGTCGGACACGTGGCGACGCACACCGTCGATCTCGATTCCCACGCCCTGCCCCTCACTTATTATCGTGCCCTCGGGCCACTCGGTCGTACAACGAACGCCGGCAGGCTTCCCAAAGACTCGCTGGCCGACAGCATATTGAGTAGTCCTCGGGCCCTGATCTGTCTGTGCTCTGAAGAGGGGGCTTTTCCACTCATAGGAGAATAGCCTTCTGCAGGGCACTGATTCCTCGTGCAACCCGGCTGTTGGCGAGATGTTGTACCAATACACCATCATCAGGACGTTCTTGCCCGTGCTAGCCGCCATTCCCTTGATGGTCCTGTGGTTTCGCTCAACGATGCCGTTGCCGGAGGGTTTATAGGCGCAACGGTATATGGGCTCCACGCCCCAGCGGTCGCAAAGACTGCGAAGAGCTGTTGAGCGAAAGCTCGCACCGTTGTCCATGAGCAGCTGCTGCGGAGGGCCACGCTCCCTAAAAATTTCTCCCAGATTTTGCACCAATGTGTTTTCTCCCTCGTCGGGTATTCGCCTCCAAATAGCGAAACGGCTTGGTCCACAATCTACCACGGTTAGATATTTTTGGCCCTTGAAATGCGTTACGTCGCAGGCCAGGCGCTGCCAATTCTCGCTTACATCCAGCACGCCTGCACTCCATGCGACTGGTGCAGGATCGATCGACTTGCAACGAGGGCAAGCCTTCACGACGGCTTCGACGTCCTTCCGCCCGATAGTAGCTTTCGGGTGGCACATTCTGGCAAGGTACAGTGTCCTGTCAACTCCAAAGTGGTGAAGGCTGTGGAAACTCTTTAGGTCTACGCCGACCGCCGGCGATGACGCCTGCTCTGGAACAGCGAGACAGCTTACATTCGCCCTCGTCCATTTCTGAGAGACGCGGGTCAGCTGGTCGGCTTTATTGTTGGATGATCGCACTAGGACTACGGAAGCCTTCAGTCCACACTCTGACACCGTGTCGGCTATCAGTGCTAGCCTGTGTTTGATAAGCGCCTCTCCCATGCCGTGGGCTCGTACAGGCTTATCTCCAACCAGCAGTGACTGTAGCCATCCGTGAACAGTTGCTGAATCTGTCCGAATCTCCACCTGCCGTAATGACCAAGCAATGGCCAGATTGAGGCCCTTGATGATAGCCTCCAGCTCCGCAAGATTGATGTGGGCTACGTCGTCCGCTTTTCGCAGCCAGGAGGCATCCTCGACGATTCTTCCTCCTATATCCAGGCATGTGCCGATAGCAAGGCTGCTGGCATCACACCAGAGGATGCCACTATCCAGATTCGGCACATTCCAAATGCCTGAAACTGGATCGTCGGCATTCAATCGCTGCATCAACTCACCCGCCATGGCTATGACATTTTCACCAACGACTGAGTCCCAACCGACATCGCCAACAGCTCGCTTTAGGTAACTGCAGGCCGGGCGAAGCCAGCCTGCGATTGGGAAATGCCCGATCAGCTGCCCGCACCACGAAAACAGCTGGCGCCGCGATGGGGCATTAGGCAATGCGCTCACCACGTTATCGCGGCGCCAACGAAGCTCCTCACCTTCGTTTGGCCTGCATACTCGAAGGCCAAGGACCCTTCCGCCAGCGAGGCTTTCTGGCGGCTTAGCCTCCAAACCAAATGTTCGTAGCAAGTCGATTAATCACCATTCGAGACAATGCTGTTATTGACAACAATATCGTCGACAAACGAATCGGTACCAGCACGAACTCGCTCATCCATGGACAAGACCTTTGTCAGAATCGCGGTTATTATTTTCGGGGCGACATTAAGTCCGAAACCTAGTCGTGTGAGGCAGTACCGACGGCCTTTGTACTCCACGACCTGATATTGCCAGAGAGCGGGATCAACATGCACCTGCAAGTATGCTTTTCGCAGGTCAATTATGCTCACGCTCTCGCCCAGCCGTCGCCACGCTCTGAGCTTGGTGCTACACACATCGCCACCAGCCGTGTGACTCGATATAAACTGATTAAGTTCTCGGTAGTCCATCACGGGCCTCACTTTGCCTTTACTTGCCTGTACGACGGCCAATAGAGGGATCAGGCCACCACAATGACCGGCGAACGGCTGCAACCAGCCTTCCTTGATCCACTCTTCCACCTCCTTTTCGTAGTCGGCACGAATTTCCTCTCCCACATGATATGAAGCGACATGGTTCGTCAATTGGGGGACGACACAACGATTCGTCCACTCCCACTTGACTGACCAGCGCCCCCGATGGAAAACTGCCTTAAAGTCCTTGTCCTCAATCAGTACGTCAGCGGCCGACGATGCTACAGCACGTTTGACACTAGGAGACGCCACTACTGCTGCCTCGGAACGGTGTGCTGGCTCTGGAACTCTCCTTTGGCACATGAACTCAACATGACCAGCGGAAGGACCGATAATCACGCCGCCTAGGAGTTCAATGGCATCCATACCGAGTAGTAACCCGAAACCAGGAAGAACATCTGACACAAGGCAGTCCAGCACTATGGTTCGTCCGCAGAGGGCTACCATAGCGACGCACGTGGACTTGCAGACAGCCGTGGCTCCATTCATCATTACGACTTCCTCGCACGCTCGCCTCACCCTCGCAGGGTCCGCAAGCGTCGCCGAAATGATGGACCTCGAGCACCCAGTATCCACGAGCGCAGACGCCTCGGAGTTTTCGATGAGGACACGTACCGAAGGAAGGCGCGCCATAACGGAGGGGGAAGCACCGGTGCAGTAATGCGTGCTCTCCCCTACTCGTTTTTTGGCCAGTTTGGTACGACCGCCCGATCCGAGCAGTTAGCAGCGAGATGTTGAATGCTCCCACAGACGTAACAGTGCCTCCCGCGACCACGGCGCGCCGCTTTAGAAGGACAATCGCGGCGTAAGTGCCCGATCGCCTTGCATAGGAAACACACAACATCTCTGTTATTCGGTGCCTGGGGAGGCCATCCCGAACGAGAACCGGATGCGAAGCAACTTTCTGCCGCCTTCGAGATGCTGACGCTTGCCTTCACTATGACCCGAGCCTTCTCGACAAGAACATCCGCAGGCATTTCCGCGAGGTTGCATGAGGCTTGGAGGTGCCTCTTTGCGGCCTCCGGCAGCCCAGCAACAAAGGCGCATTTGAAAAAATCACCGGCCACCAGCCTAGCCAACCGATTCAAGTCCGCCCAAAAGCCGTCCACATTTTCACCTTCAGCAAGGCAACGCGAGGCGAATTCCTCGTAGGCATCGAAGCGATTCGGCGAGAATGCTGCCAGCAGCGCTTTTCTTACCGTGGCGTAGTCTTCCTTAGCCGCCTCGGGGACGCCATCGTATACGGCGTATGCCACACGTGTAAGGAATAGCGGCAGGAAATTTTGCAATTCATCAACCCCTTGCATCTTGGCCAATCTTTCGAACCGATTTAGCCATTCAGCGAAGTCTCCGCTGCCGTCAAATTGCGAAATTTTTCCTTCCATTAGTTGTACTTGCAGACTCATCGTTATAAGGACCACACAGTCGCTCCCGCCGAGAAATAGCTTGTAGTTTGGTTGCACAGTAGAGAGCCAGCCGATGCCTAACACGGACAGTTGATTCCCAGCACACGGAGCCCCAGAGCACAAGGCTTCCCTCAGCCCCTGCCCTCACACGACTCCCCTCCCCTGGTCGACTGCGATGACTCATCGACCACAACTGTGCACCGGCCAACCCTGATGGTGAATCCACCATCTGGCCACCAGCTGGTCCATGCCACATCAAAGGCGGATCACAGCAGTGCACTGGCCGACCCTGATGGTGAATCCACCATCTGGCCACCAGCTGGTCCATGCCACATCAAAGGCGGATCACAGCAGTGCACTGGCCGACCCTGATGGTGAATCCACCATCTGGCCACCAGCTGGTTACTGGCCTCTGTCCATACCACATCACAGGCGGACCCCAGCTGTGCACCGGCCCCTCTCGGTGGTGCTTCTAACAGCTCACCAGTAGCTTATCAGAGGAGCCTGCATACGATACATACATGCGAACTACACCTGCCAATGCTGTGAGGTCTCACTCACTAGATGTTAAGGGCTCTGCGGAAAATTTTTCAGCCTTCTTTACTGAAAAAAAAATTGCACATTCGTGCCTCCATTAGGCAACCTACGACCAAAGCAATCGCTGTTCCTCAACTTGAGAACTTCCTGAAAAGGTTCGCCGACGTTTCTGCAAGTGATTTGGCTGCCTTAATAAAGTCTAGCAAAAAGAGGTCGTCTTCCGAAGACCCTATACTTTCGTCACTGTGGTCTTCACTCGCAGACCAACTTAGCTTTGCCATAACCGAGATTTCTATTGCTTCTTTGGAAAGAGGGGTCGTCCCCAATTCCTTGAAATCGGCAAACGTTAGACCTATTCTTAAAAAACCTGGATTAGACACAGAGGTTCAAGCCAACAATCACCCCGTTTCCCTTCTTCCGTTCCTATCAAAGATTCTTGAAAAAAGTGATACTAAGCAGCTGATTAAACGTATTGGAAATAATGGAATCTCAGAAACATTTCAATCGGGATTCAAAAGGCAGCCCTCTACTGAAACTTCTTTCCTCCGTGTTAACAATGAAATTATACGTGGCAACGACGATGGGAATGTCACTGCCCGAGCTCTGCTAGATCTGTCTGCTGCCTTCGACACCATTGATCACGAAGTTCTGCTTGAACGACTGAGAACAACGATCGGTCTGGCCGACGAAGCACTGGCAGGGTTTAGATCATACTAGTCGGATCGTGTTCAATCCGTGTCGTGTGGGGGTCAGGTCTCAGACACGAGATGGGTAACCCGTGAGTCCTTTAATGGTCTGTACTTGGTCCCTTGCTGTTCTCCTTTTATAATCAACCTCTGGGAAAAGTGATTAGGGCACATGGAATAGGATATCACTTCTATGCTGACGATGCTCAGTTGTATTTGTCATTCAAACTGTCGGAATCTAATGCGGTAACTGAGAAACTGAATGCCTGCCTTGCCAATATTTTATCCTGGATTTCGGAAAACTTCCTGAAATTAAATGATGATAAAACCAAACTGCTGCTCATTGGACACCATAAGCGTGTTGCAGGATTCAAAGGCTTTGTCTTTCTAATAGGTGATGCCATTTTGCTGCCATCACCACGAGCTCCAAATTTAGGTGTTGAATTCGACAGCTGCCTCAATTTCAAAAGCTTCATTCAGAAGACTGCCTCTACAGCTAGCCATCACATCCGATCCCTATGAAGGATTAAGAGCCGTCTCCCACAATTTTTTGTAAAAAATTTAACTAGCTCTTTATTTCTGTCTCGGCTTGGTTATCGTAATTCCCTTTTGACTTGGCTGCCAAAGAAAGCTATTATGCCACTACAGCAGACAATGAATATGGCTGCAAGGCTAATCTTCAAGTCCCAGCGATTTGAGCACGTGTCTCCTTTGCTGAAAGAGCTGGTATGGTTGCCGGTTGAGCAAAGGATGCAGAGCAAAGTTCTTAGGCTGACCCAAAAGGCCTACCACGGCTGAGCTCCTTCGTACCTAGCTGAAATGCTGCACCAGTTTCAGCCTCTTCGCGCCTTCAATTCCTTCATGGACAATAAATTAACTGTCTTATTCGTCCTCTTAAAGACAGCTGGCTACAGAAGCATTAGCTTTGCAGGTCCTGGATTGTGGAACTCGCTTCCACAATTCTTGCGAAACGACAACTACTCTCCTACTGCCGACTATGGTACATCCTTTTCAGAGGTTCTGAGCTGCTACTTCGATACTACTCACTACCTCCACTGCTCTCCTGACTCTGCTATACTTCCCACTTTTCTCTTTGTTGCGTGAGACGAAGTCGGTTGGCAACCGAATGAGTACCGAAAGCCGCTTAGGCAATGAGTGTGCTACATAAAACTCTCCTGCGTAGCCCCCACATGATCTTTGTGACTTTGTTGAGTTACAGATGGAGATTCGTTACATTAAATTATAATATAAGCATCCGAGATCCTTGTTTAGTCATTCTTTGGCGAAATCATGCATGCAGTAACTACACCCACTTTTCGATGTCCCTTGATAACATATTAGGTAAAGCGGCTGGGTCTAGTGACCTCGGTCTACAGGTCGTAGGTTTGAATCATGTAATGTGCGATCTTTCAGTGCTACTGCAAGTGGTGATGACATCCATGTAATCTTTTCTGTCACAATAGGAAAGAGGCTATTTAATGAACTTATATTTCAGAGCTTCTACTAACTACACTTGTCACAGCTTCATTACTTTGAGAATCCTAACGGAAATAACTCAGTAATGATTGCTTCAGCGTAATTTTAACCTTCATAAAAATAGAATATTTCTTTGTATGAGCGATACATGCGTAAATGTCAATAATGTTAGTCGAATGCCTGTCATGTAATGTAAATTAGCTAAACATCTAATAAATGTACATAAATAATATATTTGGAAGGAATACATACAAATATTGTTACTTACAAACTAGTCACTTGATGTGGACTAAGAATGTACTGTAAAACGTCGAAATGCAAACCAGCACAGGCATTGTTACCTTCCACCCTACAAAATGATGTCCTTCGTCTGAATTTTGAATTTTTATTCAATCAGATTATATATATTTAACCTAAAAAACTTTAATATGACAAACAAAAATAGTTTACGAGATATTATGAAAATGAAAAGCATGATTTTCAACATTTGCATCTGCAGTTATTATTTCTCACAAGCTCTAGGATATTATCATAATGCAAAAGGTATTGTATATCTTTTCTCTTTCTTAAACACTTTTTGATTCGGCAACATCGGTATTTCGTTACTAAGCTAACTACCAATTTCAAGACTCTAGGTAATCAAAAATTAGGCCGCTACTGAAAAATAAGTTCATGCATATGGGACCTTAACTTTTCCAATGTATTTGAATTCACTTTAATGGTGAGCCTATTTTAACTATCATCATCAAAATTAATAAAATGCAATTCTACATGTTCAGTCAGTTGAGACTGGACGTTTCGTTCTACATTATTTGACCAGTATAAAAATAACCATACATTAAATTAACTAAAGATATACGCTAATTTTGTATTTTATAACTTGCTTTGTGATGCTGCAAGCAATTCAGAGGTAGAAGCATCAATTTAACTAAGAAGAATATATGCTTCCGATATTTTAAATGGAGGCTGTAGAGGTCGGTGACTTTAGGAGCCTCGATTAGGCCACCCAGAACCATGTTGAGAAGAGGCGTTAATGCTTGCAGCATCGGTCGCCAGTGCATTAGGACGTGGCAGACTTAGCAGACGGTCTCAGTCTCACTGCGGCAGAAGCGGCAGTTGGTAGCCTTTCAGGCCGCCTCCTAGAAGCTCACACGGGCAGCATGTCCAGGCGAGCTCGGCACAGGAACCGACAAGTCCGGAACGACAGGGTGAGACCAGTGGTCAGGAAGCGACTGTGAGTGGCGAATCTGTCTGCGGCCAGGCAGCAGCTGACCGTGCCCTGTGCAGGCTGGGCCGTCCCAGCACGGCCTTCCACGAAGTTGGCGAACTCTACCTGCTGTGCCGTGACCACTTGCGGCACGACCCAGTGCTCAATGCTATCAGGGTCGGTGGACACAGCTATCACTTCAGGGCCCGCCAGCGAAAGGTGACTAGAGAGCTATTTGAGGCACTTATGCACGTCCGACCACGTATGTATATGAATAAACAGCCAGCCTCAGAACGGCAGGCTGAGACTGGCAGTCTGAAAGTCCCGATTGGTGGACCTCAATTAGCAAGACGATTTACTGATTTGCTGTAACGGGACCACATATTCATTGGCAACCGATTAATTCTATTTAAAAGTTTTCCGAGTCCCGTGTTCGCATTAGTGAGTCCATGCAGAAAACCCTACTTCAAGAGTTATTGGCGGCTTGCAACTTAAAATGTACATGGTTTCATCTCTTGATCACATTCGGAGGAGGAAAGTTGGAGACTAAGCCCGTGCTAACAGTAAGCAGAATACTCGAGTATTAGTGACTGCCAAAGGTATGTCAAAAACTTCCTCTCCCTGGTAATTTAGCTGCTAGCAATCCCTGTCTATGTAACTTCAAAGATAGCCGGCAGCCTGGTTGGAACTTCACGGCTTCATTAAAGATAATATCACGATAATAATAGAAGTTATTCGGACTTTCATATGTCTTAATTCGTCCACCGGGTCGCAGTCAAAAAGAATTGCAAATAATTTCCGGATAGAACGGCCTGCCATTACTACAAGACCTGGTGAGTTCGCCAAGGTGAGCCGTAATGGCACACTAAATAAGGCAGTTGCTTTGTATGACTTCGGTTCCAAGGTCGTCTGGAGTTGGTCCCGAGGTCGTGGGTTTGAATCCTGAGGTCGATGATCGTTTATCGCCTCTGGAAGCAGTGGGGATAGTCGCAAGGGCTCTTCAGTAGCTATACAAAAGGGGTTTTTTCAACAGTATTCATTCACTGGCATATGGTGACCAGTTTAAAGTATCTAAAGCCTTTTTTGGAGTAGGAATTTCAGCACACTGAGACGGGAATTCGGATATTACTGGTATTTTAATACCTCCATTTCGCCTGAGCAACCAGAGGTAGGGCTGGGGCCACTGTGCAGCTAACGCTCAATTAAACTGCAATGCTTTGTGCGTATTACTCGAGCGAAATTTAATACTTCTAATTTACCTTTTAACTTTACTTTATACTTCAAATTTAAAATGTAATAGTGACCGACAGTAGGATGGTACATTATATAAAGATGCACACCAAAGGTTAGGTGTCTCTTTAGCCTCTCTGTAGAGCCACATAGATAGTATCATCAGTTAGTTCTGTCAGTTGGAACAAGCCAACAGGCTGTTGGATGAATCGAATGGATCTGTTGTAGTGATGCTGGGAGTTGCTAACCACCTTAAGCTATAAACGCATTTTTGCAACGAGTCCATAGACGACATCCCAGAGGCTCTATTTCAATAAGCTTACTGTTTCGGGTTATTATTCGATGGTAAGAATTTTAGCTTATGTGATTCTCCTCTGAGCTCAGATGTTTGGATCAATGAAATAGATTAAATCTAATTGGACCGACAATTTCTGGTGAAATAAAGCAGCCACTTCGGTGAAGAGTTTAAAAAAACTCGGCTTTCTATGAGCTTCGTCGGTAACCACAACAAGCTTTAAGTTGGACTTGCACCACGCAAATTTCTCTTTTTTAAACTGTTCGTATTAATTTGTAAAATTTCGCAAGCTACTAAATCGTCCGATTTTTTAAGATATCAAAGATTGGTGTAAAGTTTATGTATATATCGGGATCGTTCATCTGCTGCGTTTGCATCACACTTTTTGGGTAAGTTCTTTACATGCGCTTCCGCTCCCATTATTCTTTTATTATTGTTACTATTATTACTACGGTATATATACATTATTTGTTACTATTATAAAGCTATTATATTGGATAATATTACATATGTATATATGTATTATTATTACCTAGTATCTTATATGTATATTTGCTTGCACGTTTTTTCTTCAGAAAAATTATTTAGACCACACATTACAAAGTCAGTTCACTGAAATTCTTTGTATAGCTGCTTTTTTCACTTTGGCCGAAAAATGTTTGGTCCTACTGCATAGTTATTTGTATGCCACACATTCGCCACTCGTAAAGGAAACTAAGTGTCACTTTCGAGTTCGTCCCTAGTCCAATATATTTGCGAAGGCCTACTGATAGTTTTAGATAGTTTTTAGGGTAACGCATTTGATAGAACATCTGCATAATTCACTTATGTCACTTAAAACTGCACTTCCACATGTGCCTGTGACTGAAAACATTTTTTCACGGCGAGAAAAAGAACGAAATACATTTATTGATATTTTTAACTTGCTGAGTGAGAGAAAAAATTTGTTAGTCTCACCAGTACTGTCACTGCAAGGAAAACATCACAAAAGTATGACGAAGGATGCCAAAGAGTGTCTTCAAACATTCACTAAACTCGTTTGGCCATAAGGATTTTCTGTGTTGCTTAATTGCATGAGTCTCAACGGACACTACTGGAGTCCCTGGCGTTCTAAAATACGGCCCCTTGACTTGTAGGCGTACTTGTGTATGATTTAGGTTTTCTAGCTCACTTTTAGGTCCCTACATTTTTGTGCTCCAGCCTATCGCAACGACAACTACTCTCTTGCTGCCGACTATGGCTCACCCTTTTCAGCGTTTCTGAGTTGCTACTCCCATGCTAATTACTACCTCAACTGCTCTCCCGACTTTGCTATGCTCCCACTTTCTCTTTGTTGCGTAAGAGGAAGTCTACTGGCTACTGAATACTTAGCGAAAGCCGCTTAGGCTGTGAGTGTTCTGTGCAAAACTCTCCTGCGGACCGCTCGCACACACACACACAAACCTACACACACACACACATACATATATATATATATATATATATATATATATATATATATACATATATATATATATATATGTATATATATATATATGTGTTTAAATATATATGTATATATATATATATATATATATATGTATATATATATATATATATATATATATATATATATATATATATATATATATCACTCAGATCCACTCTTCCACCAGGCCAAGCATCGTACCACCCGCATTTCGGAGCCTAACAGTTTAGCAATACCTCGTATTAACCTCCAATATTGGGAAACCGTGCATTTAGTTCGCATGGTCTCAAAGCCTAGAACTCACTCATGACTTGCGTCACGACATCCCCTTACTTGACCACATTTAAAGAGAAATTCAAAACGCACCTATTTATGGCAGCATTTAGTGGGTCCCTGTGATTTTTTTTATTTGCCTATGCATGCTGACACTGTGTGTGCTGCCACTAACCACACTTGCATGCTGACCCTGTGCAAGTCACCCTTAACCATTTTATTCATGGCGGTTATCAAGCATGATACCACAAACCATTCAATCGCATCTACCTTTGCACCAAATTTAAAGCACCTAGAAAGAGATTGAGTACTCTGAAGGCACTTTATCAAGTGTATTATTATTATTGTTAGATACAGCATCGACTAATTCTCAAGGAACCGTCAGCATTAATACCTTCACGTAGCCTAATTTGAAATGAAGGAAGATGAGTCTGCGAGGGTAGCTTTATCTCTATTACAGTAGATATTTAAACAATTAGTCGCTCCAGGTAATGATTATAATAGGCAATACGACTTGGCATAAAGCAGCCTATGCAGTCGCATAGTAGACTGTAACTGTGTTTTTGTCAGTTTATGACTCTTTGGCAGTCCATGTGCTCTAATCAGCCAAAACTTAGCTTAAATGGCTCAAAGTGCAAGGTATACTACGTTCAGCTTCGAAGACCTGTTACAAGTTTTCTTCAACTGCGAGATACGTGATATGCAGTGGCAGTAATTTACTAGGTTCGAAACTGAATAGGAAGCCCAAATTATGTTTTTGTAGCCAGATAATTCAGGAAACGTTTACAGGCAACGTTTACGCAAACAATATCAACTTATCAGAAACTTTGCCGGCACTCATTTCTAGTGATCTTAGTATTGAATTAACATATTTTCGGCAATTATTAAAACAGCTAAATAGGTAGATGAGAATATGTGAATTGTAATTTTCCAAAGTTCATTTTCCTAAAATAAGATATACTGCGAAAATGAGACATTGTAGAAACAAAAAGAAATCGCAAAATAGACAAGTGAACATCTCCTAAGGAAAATCTATCGCACTTGACTTGTGTACTCAAATCGCATACTGAGGCGTTATCAATTCAAAGTCCTACTATGGAACGTGTAACTGCATGGAGGAGAAGAAATACAGCCTCTCCCACAGCTAACCTGCAGTTCGTCAATGTAGCACATTTAAAAGTA